>CAESWR010000393.1:99366-138068 GCA_903171835.1 Mullus surmuletus
AAAAAGACGTCAGTCGGAAGAAGCGGTCCTGCTAGGAGGAAGTCTGCGCGCGCTCTGGATATATTTTAACTAATAGGCTGCTGTCATGGCCCTGGTACATCAAAAATCATCCAAATGCGAATTGGATTTATTTTCGATTTTTTTTTTACTCAACTAGGCCTGTCATAATAATCAATAAATCAATTAATCGCACGATAAATAAAAACAAGCTCGATAATTTTGCCGGCCTCAATAAATTGACATGTGCGTGCGTGTTTGTTTTCCTCCTCTCTCTCTACCAAACATGACAGAAGACGTCTCACCTGGGCACGTTGGCTCTATAGAGAAATGAACGGAGTGAGTGAACCATCCTGTCAGTCATTCAGTATCTTTGTCTCAGTGGCGAGAGGCAGGGCCGCTGGCGCCCACACGCAGCCCCTTCCCTCTGGAACTCTCTTCCTATGGCAATTCGCCAGCAGCCAACAATGAACACCTTCAAGTCCACTCTCAAGAGACACTTATATACTCTAGCTTTTACAAATTAGTGTGTGTATCTATGTCTTTTCTGTGTATTGTGAAGCGTCCTTAGATTCCTTGAAAGGTGCTATATAAATTCAAGTTATTATTATTATTATTATTATTATTATTATGTAAATTCATTAAAAACTCACTCATTCTAGTCTTGGCATGGTCCTTGCTAGTGAAATGGAGTTGACACGTCAACTTAGGTTCAGGAGCAGGGCCATGCCTAGACCACTCCCTCAATCAGCTAGATATCCTACATATACGGAACACTCATTTCACTCTGCTGGTCACGATTCATCGACCCGACCACCCGACCCTGCCTCTACGACATTAATCTTTCTCTCTTTACTCCTACAGTTCAATTCAGTATCTCGTCTCATTTCAATTTTTCAGGAGGAGTCTGACGCAGAGACGGAACCCCCTTCCTGAGTCTCTCATCGCTGCACCGCTGCACAGCTGCACCGCTGCACCGCTGCACCGCCGCACCGCCGCACCAACCTCCCACATTTCCACTTCATATGTCAATTCATTAAACATTCACTCATTCTAGACTTGGCGTGGTCCCTGCTAGTGAACTGGCCGCTGTTGCCAACAACATGCATAAAAAAAAACACACTACTTTTACTTTGAAGACCGTTTCGGTTCTGGACCTTTTTTCAATTTTGGATTTATGGTGATGGCTATCGCAATAGTAATAGTAATCAAACCCAAACACACACCTCAAGCTCTGCTGCAGCCTTTATCAGCTCAACTTTGCAGCTATGATCAACTAACCACCTTGCTGCTAACAAAAGTAATATTAACACATGCACACCAATCAGAATGTTTGAGAAGCGGGGGAGATCGCGAAAGGTCTGCAGTCGTTACCGACAATAGATATATTGTCGGTAACGACTGCAGACCTTTCGTTCTTCAAAATAACCTAGGCTATTGTTACTCTGCAGTGCAGAGACAGCTCCGTGAACAATAGTCACAACCATCCGAACGAGGAATAAGTGTCTAACGCGAGCTTCAAATATGGCTTGCACTCACAGATCTGGGGCCTCATGTACTAACAACTACGTGGATCTCACACTTAACTCCAGCGTTCGCAAGAATCCCGGAAAAAGAAATCCGGATGTATCAATAAGTGCGAGCGCCGGGATCCGCGCACCTTTCCTCGATACATCCCACTCAGTGTGGAATTGAGCACTTGGCTGGGGCCGCCCTCGTTACGCCCACCTATATGCAATTTTATCTAGGGTCTCTCCTGTCCGCGCCCGCAAAAAAATGTGGAAGAAAAAGAAGTTGACGGCATGTGCGCTGGAGGTGCTGGTCAGGGAGGTGGAGGAGAAACAAAGGGTTTTGTTCGGCAGCTTGTCGCGTCACTATAAAAAAAACAAAAAACAATGTGAGTGGGAGAAGGTTTGCCAGAGAGTGAACGCCGTGGGTTTGAAGCAACACATCCCCGCAGAGATTAAAAAAAAGTGGTCGGACGTCAGGCGGCCAGACAGGTGGGGGTCAGAGAGAGGAGCTCACACACGCCCCCCCCCGCGCTGACTTCCAGAGCCTGGAGGGTAAGTGGGGGGTCCATTTCTCTTGCTTTGCCATACAGGTAAACGCAAGAATAACACAGAATCAGGCATCTAAATAAACCCATATTTTTAATGATCAACAGAAATGGATGTGTCGGCCAGTGTGTGTGGCGCCGGCAGCCCACCCGGACGCGGCAGCGCATCCTCCGACCCACCCTCACTTCAGTCATAAGAGGAGATTGTACGTGGAGTCTCAGGCATCAATTACGGATCGACCGGATGATTAACGTTCTTGAACGTTTAGTTGAACAAAATAAATTTATTATATGGCTTGAATCTTGTAATCATGTGCTTCTTCCCCATTCACATTGTGGCGATGAAATTCTGGCGGGCAAGGACGGCTGCCCGGCCGGGGATCGACGTCCATCCCTCCGGCATCTGGGTGGCCTTGCAACCATGTTGAGCAGATCCATCTGCGCATCGCAGATGATGATGATGATGCAGATGCCGGTTGAAGGTGGACTGGCTCACTGCGGAACGCTCCATCATCTCCCGCTGGAAGGATCCAGTGTTGGCACTGGCACCGCTCAGCTTCTGGCGGTTCTGCGCTCGAGTGCCGGTCGCAGCTCCGCGCACATCTGCAGCAGGACAGGCCGCAGGAGCCGGAACCGGCTCGTCAGCCACATCTGTATTGTGGAGCAAGTCCTCCCGCTCCATGAAATGTCGCTCCGGTCTGATTGCGAGGTTTGCCACGTCCTCCAAAAGCGCAAGTGCTGCTATTGTTGACAGTTGCACATATTGCACAATAGTGAAGGCTCTTTAACAGCCACGTAGGTGGTGCCAGCAGGCGATTGTGTTTGTGTTGGTCGCTGATTTGTTTCCGATGTGTGCACAGTTGTCAAATTGTGACAGTCACCAACAGGCTGGACTGGCCATCGGGCAAACACTGTCCACGTGGGCCGGTGGGTCAGTGGGCGCAGGAAATAAAACACTTGCGGTGCAGTTGTTTGTGTCGCATTCAACGCAGCGCTGTTTCCCCTACGTTCATCATCCCGCTTTCTGCTGTAACGCGATGTGACCCCCCCTTGTTACAAGCACCCCCCCCCCATGCTTCGACGTCACTCACCCCACGCCCGGTCCGACGTTGCAAGCTGCCCCCCCCCCAACTGAGCGAGCTGGTCTGCTCGTAAATCTCCCGAGCCACTTCCTTGTCCCAGTCCAGCATTGGTCACCAAACATCGCCACACAGTGTCGCCAACGGACCAAAGTGCAGCTTACGCAAGAATCTGGCTTCACGCACACTTCTACGGCACCTCTGGAGCTGGCGTGACAGGCGCAAGAATCAACAAACTTTTCAGGATTGATACATCCCATTGTGAGCTCCGATCCTTGCGTATGCACCTTTTTCTTGCGTAAACGGCGTTGATACATGAGGCCCCTGATGTTGAATGTCTCCAGATATTAATGACTCATGCATACGATTGATGGACACGCTCGGTAAATTTAGAGGGTGGGCTCATCTATCTGGGGCGCCAGTCAAATACAGCATCCACTACCGGGGTGAGTGGTAATCTCCCTTCTTGACGTCACAAAGCGAAAAATCTCAGACTTGCCTGTTTCAGAGCACATTCGCCAAAAAGTGGAGCAAGCAAGTGAAGGAGGGGGCAGAATTGTTTCACTTCTGGTGCCTCATAGACAGGCTATGGGGACACATATAACTGTTAGAAAACCTATATAAAGGGAATTTTGCATAATATGGGACCTTTAATACATGTTTTGTGGGTTACACAGAATTTGCTGTCGGCAGCTCTTAAACAAGCTCTTGTTCTATAGAGTGCTTCTCACCAGAGTACTGCTGGTGAGTGTTGTACCACTCCTCCTTGTTGATTCTCATTTTAGCTCTAGCTCATGGCATAGCATAAAAGCAGGAAGGGGTTCATTGTGAGATATTTTCTTCATATTATTTCTAATAAGACTTAATGTCTGCCACCTTAAACTTATGCAATATGGAGTCTGCTGTATCCAAAGTGCAAAGACTTTACTCTTAGAGGCAGTGGGTTTCAGGGGGAAAACAAAGTATTTTATGCTGCAGATGGGGTGTGGCTTTTAACATGCTGAACCAGATGGAATGTACCAATAGTTAAATATACAAATCAATGCTGCAGGTGCAGAGCAAAATGCCATGGTCAACTTACTTGTTTTGGTGCTTTGAGCCCTGCAGATGTGCATGGTACTGTGCCACCGAGTTCAATGTGACACTGCAAACTTCACAAGCATAACTTCGCTTCAGACCTGAAATCAAACATACATCAGACATACAGATAAATTATTAGATAAATCAAACTTAAAAATAGACTTAAAAAAACTGTGAAGCTAGTTGGCACCTAGCCTGATGGCCTCCACCAGTGGGAGAAGTTTGAGATAAATACAGCCCATTTACCAGAGATATTGATGCGATTGTTCTGAACAGCTGGCCAATTACAACTAGTTATAGTTGTACAGTCAATGTGAAAACCTGCACAGCTTTGAATGGCTCGTGCTTTCGCAAGAATAAAGTTATTGTCAAATGTCGGTCTGTTAGTTAGATATTTTGTTATGGATGAGACGCACGTCCCTCAGGCTCACTCTGACTGCCAACCGAGAGCAGAGAGGCAGGACTGTTTACACACACACAAAGGAGCGCAGCAGCTGGTGCACACACACTGACTTCAACTCATAGTCTACCTTTGGCCTAGATCTAAACTAGACTATGTCAATGTCAGTGGTGTGACAGGGTGCAGTGCCTCCTTTGGCCCTGGCAAAGTGTGCCGCATGTTCGGCACACTGCATGTTCGACTGCAGTGGAGCCCCTCAGCCTGGTCGGAGATCATTGCCAGTCCGTGGCAAAATTTGCGTTAATTGCGTTAAGAATTTTAATGAGATGAATCATTTTGATGGATTCATTCATGTTAACGCGTTAATTGTGACAGCCCTAGTGTACTCGCTTCATTCATGCATCCAAATGTCTGAATGGTCATCTTATCATCATCCATGATGGCTGTGCTTCACCTACACTAAGAGAAAGAGATGTCATTTAGTGAAGGGACTAGCCATCCACTTTGTCTATATTCCATATTTACTGCGCCCTGTAAGACACCCTGTGAAAGGGAATAGCGCAGCCAAAGCCTCAAAACAGAGGCTGTGTAATTGTGTGTCTTTGGAATAAGAAGTGGCTAACAAATCCCACAAACTGCAAGGGCTTTATCCATGGGGTGAAGAGGCCAGTGACCATTGACGACAGCTGGTAGACAAGGAGAAAATTAAACAAAATGTCACAACACTCAAGGCTGTGCTTGCAGTCCCATTAATCGGCACCACTGGGCATATGTAGAAGGAACTGACCAAGCAGCAGCAGCACAGATCTCCTGAAAAGATGCACCCAGCCACAATGCCCAGGATGTGGCCCTGCCCCGGGTAGCATGTACCTGGAAACCTTAAGGACAAGGTGTCCCTAAGCTCACATATATGCCTGCTGAATAGCCGCCACAATCCAGTGGAAAAGACAGGGTTTCAGCCGCAGCTATCCCAGACTCCTAACTTTAAAACAGACAATTAACTGATCTGTATTCCTGCAAGACTTTTACCCAATGTACATATGGGCACAGTCAGCGCCTTCGCTGCCCACGTAGAGGGATAAGAGATTAACACACAGATTTAGCTGAGATTCCAAAAGGACCTTGGGAAGGAACATAGGCCACCCCTGCCCCCTCTGGCAGGAATCTGCACAAGCCAGCATGAACAAAGAGAACCGCCAGCTCTCCCTTCTAGAAGCTAGCACCAGGGCAGTCTTCAAAGCCACTTCAAGTCTACAGAATTCACTGCCCCATATGTTGCAGATTCCAGAGCCCTCAAGGCTAGTTCTAAATCCTGAGGAGGGAGAGATGGGACATAATTGCTTCTAACACACCTTTTTGGCCTTGTTAAAGAAATGGGACACTAGACAGTCATCAACCTCTGTCAACTTTTACCCCCCTATGTGGACTGTACCATTCAAGGGTGTGGGGTAGGAGTTCACAGCATGTAGGAAATCTTGCAAGAACCACAGGATCTATGGGACCGAGCATGAGCGGAGAGCCACATCATGTTCCTGGCACCATGTTACAAAGACTTTCCAGATAACAACAGAATAGTCTTGTGAATGGGGCACACGACCACTGACTATGGCAACCCCATGGCTAACAGCCATGGCCCTAATGCGACATCTCGCCAAATCTTGCGAGAAGTCAAATCCACCCTGCGAATCGAATGAGAAGGGCCGGCCATCTGCGCACAGGCTGCAACTAATTTTACCTCTGTGCCCTCTCTCTCACTGTGCCCCACTAGAATGGCACAAGTTTAGCTCATTCCCCTCTAATTGTAAAAGGCTTGACAGAGTAGAATTCAAGTGAAATGGATTGTATGGTCATTTGCAACTGATGGATATGTGTATACTGTGTAAAGTTGGAGGCTGAAATGAAGTTTTGATAATTGTAGTGCCGCCAAGTGGTCAAACGACACAAGCGTTTCCCTACGACATCAGATGTGGCACGCAAGGATATTGGTCAAATATTGAGCCAATACGCCAGAACGTTGGTAAGATATGGACAAACTTAATGCGGCTGACGCGACCAATCACCGTGTCACGGCTTGGGGACATTCCACACAATCCGCAGCATGAGGAATCGGTGAATTAGTGGAACCCGATTGGACTTATTGTGAAAAATGAATGAAAACCTTTGAAGCTTTCTGATGAAACGCAATATGGCTGACAAGCATGTTGGGCTGATTGCGTGTGGAAAACAAAGGCCCCACAAAAACAAAGGGACCCCCCACCACGGAGAACCGCCAACACCCAAAATCCAACCCCAAAACTCAATTTCCCAGCATCCTTTGCGCGCTCGCCTCACAGCCAATCACAACCGCCAATTTGGCTGTGACGCCCGCAACGAGCAGGAATCCCTGCACGTCATCACCAGGTACAAAACACCGAAGCTACCTCCGAACAACGCTTTCCGACGCATTCCGAGATACTGCTACCGCCGTGAGGACCAGCAGCAGGTTTCTGCCATTTCTGCAACACGTGTCCCGCCGCCGAAGCAGTATTGCGTCGTAAGGAGACAGCCACTTATCCGGTAAACAGCCGAGACGGGATTCCCCTTCACCAATGCGCCAAGCATCCTGCCGCGCTACGAAGAAGCGCCGTTTTCCCTCCATTTTCCCTTCATGTGAGCGAGCCGAAGCACTGCAAAAGGAGGAAGAAAATCCGCCTGTTTGTGAAGTCGACACGCTGCTCCTGCTAACAAGGACCAGGACCAGCCGTGCACCCATCGAGAAGGCAATTTATTGGAGAAAGCTCCGATTGCCCGTATCCCGCCTGGAGGCGACGTAACGGACCTCCGCCGAGTTCCGCTGAGCTGGACCGGACACAAGCTCCCCGTTTGTTGCTCCCGTCACAGAAGACCGAGGACTGGCACCGTTTTCTGCCCGGAAGCGACGCAACGGAAGGGACATGAGCTGCCGAACAGGAGGAGTGCACTCATCTTCTGCTGCCCCGTTAAACACAAAAAGGATTGCAGCAATCCCGTCAGGAGACGGAAGACCCGACTCTCCCGCTCCGTGGAGCCAGATCAAGTAGCCAGCTCCCCCATGCATACAGTAAGAGGCTTACGTCTGGGCAGTTGGTTTAGTATTCACGTGATTGTGTTTACATGTTTGTTTACACGTGGATTGAGTGGTCCGTTATTGTTTGTGTTCAGCCGCCGTGCTGACTGTTGTTCCTTCGTGCTGGAAGTTAAAAAAATTGCGCTCTATCTGAGAGAAACCAGTGATCGCAGAGGCAGATCCACGTCTGTTCTGTATCACCCCCCCCCCCACGCCCGGTCCGACGTTGCAAGCTGCCCCCTCCCCCCCCCGCCCCAGCCCGCCCAACTGAGCGAGCCGGTCCGCTCGTAAACTTCCCGAGCCACTTCCTTGTTCCAGTCCAGCATTGGTCACCAAACATCGCCACACAGTGTCGCCAACGGACCAAAGTGGCGCTCACGCAAGAATCTTGATTTACGCACATTTCCACGGCACCTCCGAAGCTGCCGTGGGAGACGCAAGAATCGACGCACTTTTCTAGGATTGATACATCCCACCGTGAGCTCAGATCCTTGCGTACGCACGTTTTTCTTGCGTAAACGGCGTTGATACATGAGGCCCCTGGGCACTAGAATTGCTGAAAGCAATCGTGATACCGAGGACAACAAGTGTGCCAAATTCAGAACCTTTTACCAAAGGGCTATGGGGCTGCCATAGACTCCCATGGTGGAAGAAGAAGAAGAATACCTGCAAACACAATGGGTATCCAGCATTTACGCTGCTTGGCCACCAATCATGTGCAAAGCACAGTCAAGAAATGAGTGCACTCCTCCTGTTCGGCAGCCTCATCTAATTAGCTAAAGCAAACACACAGGCATCCCATTGCGCATCCCAACCATTAAGAGATCTGCATTATTGTTGATCATAAACTAAGCACTGTGCAGAAGTATAAAAAAACTAAATTAGAACAAATTATGAAACTAGTGTATGTCTTTGTGGATGCTGTGGATATTTTTTTCCACAGGAAAATTCTTAATGTCTGGGCCATGGGGTTTCAAAGTTCCTACCTTTCATCTCTCCCATGTCTAGGGTCTTGCCCAGCTGCTCCAGAAGATCTGCTCTGGCAGCATTCTTCTTGTGCTTTTTGCCTTCATAATGTTGCTGAGCCATGCCAGGGTTGTTGAACCATGCATTGCATAACTGGCAGTAGCGGTCGGAGTCGCGGCGCTGTCGAGGGGAGGTGATGGGATATGTTTCTGGGGAGCGCTTTACAGGACTGGAAGCAGCCTCTGAAAGAAACACCACAAAACACAAAAGAGATATCCAGTAGAGCTTGTGGGGGTGTGTTCTGGTATATATGAATTATAGACTTTTATATGATTTGTGAATACATTTGAACAAAAATTAGGTTCTAGGGAGAACAGACTTTTATTACACATGCAAATCGGTTCTAGTAAGCATTGAAATAACCATTATATGGCTTTATTATATGTAAAGAAAATGCACTGCATTCACTTGCACTTTTTCTACTCAAAATATGCTTTTGCATTAGGTCAATTTACCGATTCACATTCACTTTCACACAGTTGATGGCAGAAACCCCCATAAAAGGTGACCCTCCAGTTACCAAACTTCCACCTACTGAGGCATGTTGCCCCCCGAAATTGTGCTCTATACGATATTTTATACTTTCGCATAGCATCAAGCAACTATCGGCTTAATGGTGTGGGGGAGTTATGGTGTCCTGAGCACTGACTCCAGTCAAAATCTCTGTATCTATTGATCCAAGCTTTCTTCATAGAAGCTGTAGTTGGGAAGCAGGACCTCCCTGCCTCAAAGTGCCTGCAGGGAGAGCAGCAGTAACAAACAGAGCAAGCAACACTGGCAGTGTGTGTCAATGAATACATCAGAATATTATAGATAGATAGATAGATAGATAGATAGATAGATAGATAGATACATACTTTATTAATCCCCGAGGGAAATTCAAAACCAGTGGTAGCACCAAATAAATGCCACAAACACTGTGGCAATACTTAAACTAAATAATAATAATATACAAATACAAACGAAGGCAACAGTGCAATGCTAAAGTAGACATAATAAACAGTGTAAGTGTAAGATATATGAATATGAAGTAAGGAGGAGCTAGGGAGGTATGTGAGTTGAAAGGTGGAGGCAGAAAAGGTTGGCGGGCTGATGTAGTTAAAATAATATGCTAGTAATTGATCTCACTAGTTTAATCCTTTCCTTCCTTTTGTCCTTCAACTGATCATCAACTGATGTGGGCTGGTGAGACAGCTGACACAGATTGGTTTGAGTCTGCATTGAATATATGGCCTTAATTAAATGATGTTCAATATGGCAGTGTAATCCATTGTTCTTTGTTTTTTTTATTTCGCTTTGAGGCAAAATAATCAAATACGTGGCTTGCTAAACATGATCGTAGAGAGATATTAAATTCCATAACATTTGATCTTAGTCCAAGTGTAGAACTGTAGAACATTTCTTCATTGGATCATTACAACAGTGGTATGGTTGGGTTAAGGAGGATTGTGAAGCAGATTAAGGATGAAGGATCATGGGTCCGGAGTGGCCAGTGTTCGGCCAGGAATCAATATTAGGCTAGTTTTTGTTGTACCCAATGATTTTTATTGGCCAGAGCAACCCCAAAGTGATCTGGCAAATGTCATACTGGCATCTTTATTGTCTGCAGGGAAACAATGTGTTCATTATTTTGGAACTATGTAAGGATGTTAATACAAAAGGTCACAAAAGTCGTCAGCCAGGTCCACAGCCTTGACTAAACTGTGAGCCTGGCTGCATTTAGTCCACGGGATGTAGGATGGAGCAAAGGAGTGAAGGCGAAACTCACCACACAGGAGTGAGTTAATCAGTTTAATAATAATAATAATAATGATAATAATGATGCATTTTATTTATAAGAGCCACAAGGACACTTTACAGAAAATGAAGAACAATAAAACAACAATAGAAGAGCATTTAATTTAATAACAGCGATAAAAAACAATAAAAACAACAAACAATAAAAGAACTGTTGTGTCCAGTCACTTTAAGGAACGGATCAAGTGTGACGTAGGCGGAAGAAGAAGGGATGCCACATGAGATGCCATGCTAGAGAGAGACTGATGATCGTTGTGTGCTGTGTTACCGAATGCACTTTGAGGAAATAAAGGTAGTGTTCCAGCAGCAAAGGTGTGCTCCTTGCTTACTGCACCCTACTGCAAACATAACAATTGGCAACGAGGACCAGACTTTTTTTTGCTGCTACGATGGCTGGGAATTTGCCTTTTCACTGTTTTTTCCTGCCAACACCCAGTGAGCCCGTTCAAAACGTGGTGCCAAATCTTCGAGAATTACTTGCAAGTCATTGGTGCTTCAGGGAATTCTTGGCCGGACGCACATTGGAGAGCCATACTACTGCATTGCCTTGGCACCGAGGGACAGCGCCTCTTCTACTCGCTCCTGAAAACAGGATCTACATATGACACCGCGATGACGGCGCTGGTGGATTTCTTCGTACGTCCTCTGGAGGAAGTGGACATTCCTGAGATTACAGTGTTAAGTACTGACCACTCTGCACTTACCAATGATAAGATCACGTACACTGTACAGATCCATCCAAAACACTCACGCCCCTGTAAAGTGAAACTGCTCATCGACACCGGCTCAATACTGCCCCATCTACACACAGCACTTCAGAGGCATTTCTTTGACAACATCTCTTGTTAAATTGGTGTCCAACAACCGTTCCAACATCCCAGTGCAGGGGTCAGTGTCTGCTGTTGTTTCCCTTTATGGTCGCACTGCTCGCCAAAAACTGTGACGGCTACCACTGTCCGTCAGAGAGGCAGTATCTGATGAACTGAAATGCTTACTTGCCGCGTTAGTGATTGAACCGATTGATGCCTCTGCTTGGATGTCGCCCATCGTCGTCACACAGAGGAAGACAGGCAGGATCTGGATGTGTGTCAACCTGCATGAGCCCAATAAAGCAGTCATTGTCGACAAGTTTCCACTGCCCCACATGGATGAACTGCTTTCCAGCCTTAAGTGCTCGAGTCTTCTTGTCCATTGACCTTGCTAATGCCTAACACCAGGTACCACTTGCTGAAGAGTCCCGTGACCATCTATTACTCATGATGGACCGTGCAGGTTCTGCTGTGTGCCATACGGACTTGCATCGGTGCCAGCCACCTTTCAAAAGATGATGAGCACCATTCTTGCTGACCTGCCTGGTGTGCAGTACTACATGGATGATGTCATCATCCATGGCATTGGCATGCAGATGCATGACATGGCCCTGAAAGCTATTTTACAGTGCCTGAACGCTGCTGGTCTGCAGCTGAACAAAGACAAGTGCCACTTATGCGAGTCCAGCCTGCCATTCCTGGGCCACATTGTCTCTGCCGATGGTCTACTGCCAGATGCGGGTCGCATACAAGCCGTTGTTGTTGCTCCTGCTCCCGCTGATGCCACTACACTGCGTTCCCTTCTTGGCTTGCTCTTTGCTTACTCTAAGTTCCTGCCCAACCATGCCACAGTAGTGGAACCAATGAGAGCATGCCTGAGAGACACTGACAGCACATTTGAATGGACTGATGCTGCACAAGCTAGCTTTAAGAGCCCTGCCTTTGCATTGTTTGATCCGGCACTCCACAGTATCATCTCTATGGACGCATCTGGCTTGGCGCCATCATGTCTCAGGTCGGTCCTGATGGCATCGAGAGAACTCTTGCATTTGCATCTAGGACCCTCTCCACTGCCGAGCGCAAACATGCTTTTGTGGAAAAAGCAGCTCTTGCCTGTGTCTGGGTGGTGAAACGGTGGCGCACTTACCTATGGCGACACAGTTTCAACCTGAGGACAGACCACCAAGCGCTCACGACACTGCTGACCACAAAGGGCGTCGGCCGCGTCGCGAGATGGTCTGCTTATGTCATATCATACAACGTACGTTGCACTGCTCACCACTGCTCACAAGACTGTTTCTGCAGCTGATCTGGACTCCGCCTGTGCCTCTTCGTCAGAGTTCATTAAGCTCTGCTCCATCATCTCCAATGGTTGGCCTCCTTCCCCGGCAGGCCTCGACCCTGACCTGCTTCCGTTCTACAAAATCCGCAACAAACTGCCGGTGAAAGACATGTGTTTCGAGGCTTCAAGTTGATCGTGCCAGGTATGCTCTGCCCTCTGCCATGCCGTAATCTCCATTGCTCATTAGTCTCATCAGGGAGTGGTGCGGACGAAACGACTGCATGGCTTAAAATGGACAATGAGGTGCTCACCACCATCCATGCCTGCTTCTTGTGCCAGTCAAATGACAAACAGCAAAGCCGAGCCCAGGCCCACTACAGCCTGTGCCACTTCCTGACAGTCCATGGCAAAAGGTTGCCATGGATATTGTCGGCCCGTTTGAAACTGCTACTCCAGACTGCAGGTTTGCTACAATGATGGTCAATCATTTGATTGACTACTACAGCAAATGGCCAGAAGTAGCCTTTACCAGAGACACCACCACTGACACCGTGCTGACCTTCATGTCGACTGTGTTCAGCCGCCATGGGAACCCGCTGAGCATCGTCACTGACAATGGTGTGCAGTTCACCTCTGCATCTTTCATGCCTTTCCTAAAGGACAGACAGATCACACATAACAGGTCTTCACTCTACCTTCCAGCTGCCAACGGAGTTGTCAAAAGGTTCAACCGTGTGCTTAAACAAACCGTCCAGTTGGCCATACAACAACATCAGAAGTGGAAATCTGCTGTGACAGATTTCCTCTATGTCTATCGCTCCACTCCACATGCCACAACTGGCTCATCCCCATATGAACTGCTACACAGTCGCCCCATGTGGACCAAGCTAACTGTGTCACCTCCACTTTTGGGATACTCACCGCCTGCGGAAAGTGGATGTACGCCGCAGGGTCAGTGCCCAACAACAGCGGATGAAAGCCTACACCAACCCCGGACGTGGTGCACGTCCTCCTTCCTTCCAGAAAGGGGACAAAGTGCACGTCCGGAATCTTCTTCACGTCATGAAGGGTCACAGAAGGTACACTGAGCCTCTCACCATACACGAGAAGGTTGGGGAGAGCACATTTATCATGAGTGATGGTAAAACGTGGAATGCTGCTCATTTTACTGCATTCCCTAACACTGCTGCAACCACAGATAAATACAGTGTTGAACATGTGGTTGACCCTCCATCCAGGCCTCAACGTGTAACTCAGAGGTCTGCGGCTGAAGGATCTGAGTCCAAAGGTGGAGAGGTGACTTGTGTTGACATGGTGCAAAAACGGAAAGTGTGGAACTGTGTTGACATGGAGCAGGTTGGAGATGTAGGAAGGGGCAAGCTAACCGGAAGCAGACCGGAAGCCAGTGGAGTTGCTGGAGAACTGGTGTAATGTGACAGGTGGGCGATCTGGAGATAATGCCATCTGCAGCTTTCTGGACTAATTGAATTTTGTGGAGATTTATGAGGGTGACCAGAGAACACAGGGGATGGTATCATTGAGAGCCACCTGGAGAACAGGGAGTTGTAGTAGTTCAGACGTGATGTGATGAGTGAGTGAATGAGGATGGCTGCAGTGTTGGATGTGAGAGGGGCGGAGACGGTTATGTTACAAAAGTGGAAGTTGGCTGTCCGGGTGATGTAGTTGATATGTGAAAAAAGAAAGGGTGGAGTCGAGGATGATGTGGAGAGTCATGACCTGGGGTGAGGAGGAAATGGAGGAATTGTTGAATGTGATGGTGAAGTTACAGGCGAATGTTATTTGGATCTAAGCCGGGTTTCTTCAGCATGTGGGTTGTACAGCATTTTTGAGGAGGGCGGTGCCAGAGGAAAGTGGGGAGTGGATTATGGAGTTAAGCAGTGGAGCAAAGGAGGGGAGGCAGGCTTTGACAAGGGAGGTGGGGAGAAGGTCCAGGTGGCAGGTGTAACACTTTGATTGTTGAATGAAGGCAGAAACTTGTGTAATAGAGGGTGAAGTGTGAAGGATGTCAGAGGACCGAAAATAGTAACAGTAAAGAAAATTGGAGCATGGTCAGAAATGGGGAGGTGGGACGTCAAGATGTTGTAGGGGGTGACACCGGAGCAGCAGACTAGGTCAAGTACATATATTTTGCAGTGGGTGAGACAGTCCATGGATTGTTGGGGACCACGGTTGTCCAGGCAGGAGATGAAATCCATGGTGAGCAGATCGGAGGTATTGTTTATGTGTATGTAAAAGTCACCAAGTAGGATGATATTGGAGACGAGTGTGGAGATGTGGGAAAGGAGAGAGCCAATTTCGGGTATGAAGTCACTATTGGGCTTGGGGGACGGTAGACTATGGAGATGATCAGGGGTGATGGACCAATCAGAAAGCAACAGTGCATTCAAAAGAGGTAGCGATGGGAAGAGGAATAAGGAAAGTCTTCCAAGGTTGGCGGTAGAGTATGGTGGAGATATAGTGGTGCGCTGGCCTCTCTTAGGACTCTCCTACAGGTGGCCGAGGAATGTGTCCGGGTTTTGAAGCAGCAGTCAGGAAGTATGTCGGGTTGATTCCGTGCGCTGACAGACACCGATGAGGAGGGAGCCCCCCCCTCCAGCACCAGGCAACATCAGGATGCCACCAAATGCCAGCAGGGTTGCCATCTTCATGCCTGCATCCGGCGATGACTAGATACCGGTTGACACCAACGGCGAGGCTGCCCGATCCACGGATTGGGAGGCCATGGAAGGCAGGGATGAAGCCCTGGAGACTCCACCAGGTGACCGGGTGGGATCCCTGGGAGCTCTGGCCACTGGTGGGGAGGAGGAGGAGGCCACAGCATCGCCGCCAGTCGTGGTCTGGTTCAAGATGGTGGTCAGGAGTCTGGCAGAAAGGGACAGGGCCTCGAAGCGGTTGGAGAGGGTGAGGCGTGGAGATGTCAGCGGCCTTTTTGTGGTGGTTTACTCAGTGTAGAGTTGGAGGTGGACAGTGGGCTGGTGGGGTCCCAGGGGATGGTATCATTGAGAGCCACCTGGAGTCAATCGATGTAAAGTGACTGTTCATGTGCAACACCAAGGAGGAGGATAGCATTTCAGATTTAGATTGAGTTCTGTGGTGCATCGGCGGATGCCCTCCTTGAGGTGAGTAATGACAGAATTTTGTCTTTTAAGCTCCGGGTTCTCTCTGGCAAGCGGGGATCAGGCGACGTTTGAGGCCATTTGCTGCCTGGGCTACCTGGCCTGGCTAGTCTCATTGCTAGGGTCTTTGGTGAAAGGGGCCTGAGCAGCTTCCTCTTGCTCTGGTCTCTCGCTCTGCTCTTATGGTATTCATGCAGGCTCAAGTATTAAACTGGTCTGGTCTGAAATTGGTCTGTGAATAGCCCAGGTAAAGAGTGTTACTTTTTATGGCTGTCTTCTTGTTTAAGGTGACTGTTGGGCCGAGCTGATGTATCACAGTCATGCAGCACACCTGAGTAGTAGGGTCCCAAGGAGGCTTGAAAAAGGCCCATCATTCTCATTGTTGGGGATTTTGGTTCAAACTTGAGCCACACAGATCACATAGAAGACAAGGGTTGCACTCAATTTTTTGTTTATTTTCTTTCCGTCAAAGATGGTGGTGATTGGTAACTGGAATGCCTGTGATGCGCGCCAATGCTGCTTTAATTCTGGGGTCACAGCTTGGAATGCACCTCGCAGTTTTGCCTCTCCTGCTTTCAAATGAGTCCCACATTCCAACATTTTGTACCAAAGTTTTGCCTCTACATGAGACAAATCTTGTGACGGACATCAAGAATTCATCTGCATCCATGCTGTTGAGCAGCTCAAGATGAATGCAGCGGGTTGTTAAGCATTTAAACAATATGCCCACCTTTTCATTTTAACATTGAAAGGTCCAAAGCAGTCCACACCTGTGAACCAGAAGGGGGGCTGAAGATGGGCCGGAGGAAGGTCTACCACTTTAGGAAAAACTGTATTGGATCTACATTTCTGACAGTCTCGACACTGGTGCTCATGTTGACGGATGGCTTGGTGACCTCTTGATATCCAGTACTTACGTCTCAGTTACCCTCAAACACACTCAGGACCTGGGTGGATCAGTTTGTTGTCATAATACTTTATAGTTAGTATGGTTATGGGATGTTTAGGATCCAATAAAACTTGATGGAGGGTGTCAAATCTAGGGACTCTGTACTTCAAAGTCGGCCTCCCACTCTAATGAGACTAAGATTGGGGTCATATTCAGGAGAAAGGGAATAGTTTGCTATTCCTGGGAATGGATTTGTTTGTTTTGAGGGCATCAAATTCCTCAGGATAACTTTGCAGAAGATATCTTTCTGAATCAATGTAACATTGGACCAAGTTTGAGTTTGGATCTTGTGCAACCCCATAAAGCACCTTCTTTGTTTCCTTCATCAGATCATGCCAGTTGCTGTATTTGTTTAGATCAGAGAGGATTTCATCAGATATTACTGTACCACAGAACATTGACTTTCTGAGTGCCTCAACGGGTTCTGGTTCTACGACAGACACACCTGGATTGGCTGGCGACCAGTCAGGATTCAGCAGAAGGAATCGGGGTCCTCGATTCCATCTGTTTGGTCGAGAGAGCTCAAGGAGGGTTTTACCCCTTTTAGATCATCAGCTGGATTGCTCTTTGAATCGATATATTTCCAGCTCATTGTGTCAGTCAGTCTCTGAATCTCAGCTATTCTTGTGTCAACAAACACTTCGTAGCGGCATGAGTTGGATGTTAGCCATGAAAGAACTGTTGTGGAATCTGTCCAAAAGGTCACTGACTGCAGTGGAATTGTGAGCACTGCACTGAGGAGCTTTATCAGCCGTGCAGCTGAAAAAGCTGCACACATTTCATGACGGGGGATAGAGAGCTGTCGTTTAAGGGCTATATGAGACCTGGCCATAATGAAGCCGACATGGATGTGGTGATTTTGCTCTATAGTCTGGAGGTTGGCAACGAAACCATAAACATCCTCAGATGCAGATTCTGAGGTAGCTGCATTGACAGAGTGGGGGAGGGAGGGGGGGTTTCAATAACAGCGGGGAAAGGGGATGTCAGGGAGATTTTGCAGTGCCATTTCCATTGCTTGCCAATTCTCCAACAAGCTACCAGTTTTGATTGTTATCCCACCCCTTTTCCTGCTTCCAGCTTCCATAGATCCTGCACAAAGCAGTGAAAGGGACCAGGATCATATTGACTGGCCAGTACCTTGTAGATGTTCCCTCGTTTTGGACTTTGCATCCGGTGGAAGGTGGTGTATTAAAGTAGGATCATTGCTAACCCATTGTCAGATGTCAAAGGGAAACTTGGAGGCAATTATCAACAAAGAAGCAATAGCTGACAGAGTGGATGACCTCATTACTTCCAGAGTGATCTTGAACATGTTTGTGAAGTGCATAGGTGGCACAGCATGGGCTACATGTTGTTCCAAATGGCAAGACTTGCCATTCATAAACTGTGGGTTCCTGGTCCAGTTGCATCCCTCTCCATATGAAGCACAGCAGTGGTTTGTCCTCATTCAGAAGGTGTACCTGATGGAACATAGCTTTGATATCACCACACATTGCAATGGCATGTTGGCAAAATCTGAGACGGACCCCAAGTAGAGAGGCCCTAATATCAGGCCTGATAAAAGACATCTGTTCAGTCTTTGGCCCATGTATTCAAAGGAGCAGTCAAATACTACTCTGGGCTTGTTATGTTCAACAATGTGATGTGGGAAATACCAGTGTTCATGTGGTTGAGCTACCTGGTTGCTGATGATCTTTGAACACAGCCAGACTGCACACGTTTATCCAGTTCTTCTTGGTACTTCAACAGTTTGGGATATTTGGACAGGCATCTTTCTGTAGCACAGAGAGGGGGCAAGGCAGCCTCTTTGGAAGATTTAAGGAGAAGAGTGTTGGGAGCTCTTAGCAGTGGAGTGGCATACAACATCTATCGCAAATTGTACTGTTTTGGAGTGGAGTAGCTCGAGAGCTAGCTTGTCTTGTTTTGACCGTGTAGCTGTCTTTTCATTGATATAGGTCAAGGTGTCAATATACCAGAGTCTTTCTACATTTTTGAATTGTGAATGAAGAGATTGTGGCTGCCGGGATGATGTAACTTGCAGTGGTGGCAGTCTACCTGACAAAATGGGCTGTCTAGGATCAGGCATTGATGCAGTGTGAACAGCAACTTGGACAGTAACTGAGGGTGCAGTTGCATGGTGAATAAGAAGGGAGGAGTGTGATGCACTGACAGGGTTTGGGAGATTCTGGGAAGGCCATGTTGAGGGATGGAGGAGACTGTGAAGCTGTGAAAGTTTGATTGTCAGCATGTGTAACTCTTTAGGGGGCAGGAGTGAATATTCTGGATGGAGTCAGATCATACAAGGAAGAGATGGCTATATGAGGAGGTGAGGAAAGGGGTGGCAGTTCCACCAGGGTCATTAGAGAGGTTTTGTTGAATGAAACTGGACAAAGCTGGGCTGATTCAAGCTTAAATTCTTTCTGGCAGATGCGTCTATTAATCTCAACCCATCTGACAATCCTCTCTCTTTACTTGTGGGCCTCATTCTGCCACCTGTGATCAACTCTGGCTTTCTCATTGATCAGTTTGCATTGTTCATCCAGTTCCTCCTCCTCCTGTTTTTGTCTTTGCAGCTCCTCCAGCTCATCTCTCTTCTTTGTGTCAGGTTTGCTGACTTGGAGGTCACTCAAACAAGTAGGTCTACTGCCAGGCTGCTGACTAGTGTGAGATCCAGTAGGGATACTAAAGGTTGTTTTAGTAAGAGTCATCTTACTATGAGAACTATGGGAGCGATAGGATGAGGTATACAACCTTTGTTGTGTTATAGAGTTACCATAGAAATCAGGGGACCGTGTTTGCCTTGTATGACTAGCCCCTGGTGGCTTTGAGATGACTTCACAAGTTACTGACAGCAAAGGGCTTTGGTCCAGTTTGTAAGAGGTAGGAAATGGGGGCTTAGTGAAAGGCTAGGTTCTGTTTGATAAGTGGGTATACATGCCTTAGGTGATGTTTGAGACATCTGTGGGGGGTCTTCATCCTCCACATAAAGCCGGGTTGCGTCTGTTTCACCTTGGAATCCATCCACCCACTCAGTGGAGGGAGCTTGTCCTTTATTGGGCTCAGGTTCGGGGGCTGATCAGTTGGCTCTACATTGTCTGGCTGTAAGCCGGCCATTGTCACTGTGTGGTGTGTGGTCAGTATCCGGCTCGAAGTACCTTTTTGCTAGGGAATTTTGGTTCGAACTGGAGCCACACAGATCACACAAGAGACAAGGGTTGGACTTGATTCTTTGTTTATTCTTTTTCTATCAAAGATGGTGGTGATTGGTAACTGGATTAACTGTGATGTGTGCCAATGGTTCTATAAAGTAAGGAGCAAATTACAATATCTTCTCAAATATAAACAGAAATATAGCTGTTATGTAGGATAATGTATGATAAATAATTCAAATAATATTTAGAAAAAATCCAATTAACTCAATAACAAATTCAAATAAAATCAACCATAAACTTTTGATCCACGTCACGTATTCCTCTGGGAGGAATATATATGTTTATATTGTTTTAGACTGTTGTTTATATTTAGATTGTTGTAATATTGTTTGTTTATATTGCTGTTTGATCCTTTATTGTTGCTGATGTAAGTCTGAAATTAGTTATTAGTAATTAGTAATCTTATTTTACCATGTCTCCCTCTTTTTGTCACAGCTATAAAGTGGTTGCCACAAATTAATTATAGTAATACTCATATATTATTACTTAAATGCTACCTTTCAATTTTGGATTAATCCTAGTCCTGTCCTTGTGAAAAAATGAGACAAATTTAAAGGCTTTAATAAGTACTGATAAGCTACAATGTATGAATGACCATGGCCCAGCGAGTCCCTGAATAACAAGATGTTATTTCCATTAAATGCTTGAGGAGGAAAACTTGAATTGTACTTGACAAACTGAATAAAGGGCCAGGGCCTCTTGCTGCTCATTTGTGCCTTCATGCATGGATGCCACCATTAACCCCTAAACGGGTGATGTGTTGCATGGATCGCTTTCCGGTTCCAAACAGCACTATTAACTCAGTTTTAACACTCAAGTGCTTGGCCTACCCTCAGTCAACAGTAACTGTTGTCTCATTGCGTACTACTTCATCAGTCAGTGATTCAAATGACTAGATAACTTCAATTGTTAGAATTTTGCTTACAGTTAAGTTTTCAGTTATTCTGTTTGGTCAAGCAAGTCAGAGCTGAGCAGCAGACTAAAGAACGTTTTTACATGAATGACTATTATGTTGGTTTTGAATGTATGCTTATTATTAAGTGACCTAGACTCTGGACTAATAAGACATTATAAACTGTCAGATTTAATTGGACTTTTTTTTAAGTTGCTTTTCCATGGAGGTCAGAGGTCAGCTAAATCAGCAGGCCTGGAATCATTATAAATGTGATACCTTGCTCCATGGAAATATTGCCTTTGATTTAGTGATGTGTTATAGTATACGTGCCATGCTTACTGTACACTTGTGAAGTAGATCAAGCCAAAGAACATTCATTACCAAGCTACAGCAGAATGCCCCAAAGTACAATATCTTGACCAAATATTCAAAGGAGAATACTTGAACAAAGCCTCTCTTGCACACAGTGCATATCCTAAAATCAGAGCTCTTTCAACACATTACATTCTAGAGGGGGAGCTGGGGAATGAGAATTTAGAGGCCAAATGTTGCAGAAATGTTATTGTGTAAAGATAATTTTACGCATGTCATGCTGTGTGCCATACCACCTTTGATATTTCGGTTTGAATGAAGTTGGGCCTATCACAAGATATATGGTAGGTATTACACTTACCACAGTTTTTTTTCCGCTAGAAAAGCTTTAAATGACTCCCATTGAATAGAGTTAGGAACTGCCTTATTAAGTAGAAAATCCAAGATCTTAGTTTAAATATAATCATGAAATGCTTTCTCTGAGTTTAGAGAGGGACTGAATTTCCAATTGTATAAAGGTGTGTGGAGGTTGAAATGAATTTGGATTGAAAGAGGAGCATGATAAATAGACACTAGAATACTATATGTTGAACTAAGCGTGTGCAAGATTAGTTTTGAGTCTACTAAGAAGTGCTGAAGCCTCCAAATATCCACCAAATCAAACAATTTCACTGGGTCATTAAGAACTGACAGATTTCTACAATGGGGAAACTTTGTGGAAAACCTGTCCAACTGGGGGTCGAAATAGCAGTTACAGTCACTCCCAATGAATTCATTATTAGAGTTATATTCAGCAACAAGATTCAATCTTTGCAGAAAAAAATCAGGGCAGTCAAAATGGGCATCATGGATATTCAAAAGAGCCAACGGGAAAGAACTGATTGCACCGGTGACAAGAACATATCTCCCACCTGGGTCCGTCAGGGAGTTGAAGACATACAGAACAGTTTTGCGGTTCAGAACCCCTCTCGCCTTCGAGGAAAAAGTAGATCGGTACACTTGTGACACCCATAAAGATCTCAAATGTCTCTGCTCTGTAGGTTGAATACAAATCATACCGGAAAATCATATGCAAAATAAAGCTAGCCTGAACACTTTAAATATTGAATTAAAGAATCTCAGTGGGGTATCTACATCATGAGAAACGGAAAAAACAAAACAAAAAAACATGTAAATCTCACTCCCGGGTTGAAAGTGAGAACGCTGAGAATTCAACATGTTGACATTAAAAGACATGCATGTAACGCAGGAGAGCTATATGGGAAGCATTAGCAGTCTAGTGTTTTGTCAGTCAGCAAGATGGCAAACCGTTCAGCATCAGCTGGTGAGTCGAAGATTTTCACAGTGCTTTTGTCAACAAAACAATTTATGACACATGGAGTGGAAGCACAGCATTAAGTTTAGCCCGCTGTGCGCAATAGGCAACAGTAAGATTGGTTTACTTTCACCAAGTTGCGCTCTGAGCATACCCAAATGCCAGGAAGCTTCCCCGGCAGCTCAGCTTTCCTGTGTTGTGCTCTGAGCCTCCCCGGAGCCCCAAGTGTCTGCGACCCTGAGCGAGAGAGTAAGTGAACGGAACAACTAACTTCCTGAAAGTATTCTTACACATCATGTTACAACAAATCACATGATCTCTTGGCTTTGCATCCTGCAGACCACTGTTACATTTGGTTAAGTGTGTAGCAGAAGTGTTAGGCCCTCTTTCCACTCTCTCCTAAAATAATGCACACTAACTGATGATTGAGTTTTATGACAACAGGCATACCATTAGATTAGAGTGAATGATACTTAACCGGATTCGAGATGTCATTGATCCTCACTTGAGGAACAATCAAAATGGCTTCAGAAAGGGAGGGTCCACTGTAGGCCAGATCCTGGCCCTAAGGAGAATCATTGAGGAGGTGAAAAAGAACAACCTTACAGTGGTACTCTGTTTCATTGACTTCAAAAAGGCTTTTGATTAAATTCACAGAGGAGTGATGGTGAAAATCCTTAGAGCGTATGGGGTCCCTCCCAATCTGCTCTGGGCTATAGAGACCATGTATAGGGACACAAGAGCCAAGGTGGTAACCCCTGATGGAGAGACTGAGAAGACACTCTTGCCCCCTTACTCTTTGTTGTTGCCCTTGACTACACACTTTGGAAAGCCATCTCTGGGTGGGAGCAGGGGCTTGGCTTCACAATTACACCTCGGAAGTCAGCAAGAAACCCTGCTGTAACCCTGACAGACCTAGACTACACTGACGACATCTGCCTGATGTCTGACCGTATGGAGCAGGCTCAGGAACTCTTGAACAGAGTGGAGGCAGAATGCGCCAGGGTTGGGCTCAAGCTGAATTCAAAGAAGACTGAGGTCATCACTTATAACATCCCCCTGGATCACTCACCTCTCATGACAGCAGAGGGCACTGCTCTAAAGGAGGTCAGAGACTTCAAGTACCTGGGATTCTGGGTCAACTCAATGGAACAGGTTCTTAAGGTGAGAAAGGCACTGGCATGGAGAGCCTTGAATGGCATGAAGAGCGTGTGGAAATCCAAACTCTCCCGACACATTAAGATAAGCTTTGTAGCGATGTTGGGGCCAATTTGGAGAAATTTACCTTTGTCTCGTTAGGGGCACCACTGGAATTATCCGGAAGTAAATTATTAATTGTTTAATAATTGACCTTAAAACATTTTAAAGCAATCTTGTCTGAAATCGTGAATTCTTAATACATTGATCGATTTCTTGCAAGAAGAAGTATCACAACACAATCTCGGTATGGATATGAACAATTTATTGAAAAATAATAATGGTAAACAAAATCAGATAACAGATCAAAACTATAAGTGATGGTAGTGAATGATGGTTTGATTGCTTGATATTTGTTGGCGGAAGGGTAAGAAAGGCAGAAGGAAAGGTGAAAATAGGAAAGAAAAGACAAATTAAATCAAATAAAAAATCAAGTAAAATGAAAGTATCAAAATAAAAGAATTGATCTAAAATCTCTTTAAAAACGGCTTGGTTGAGAAATTGTATGAATTAGTAAATCCCTATCGGCATCAACTCAGTATCACTGTGGTGTGGAGTTGGAGGTCTTACTTTATACCCAGGATGACGTTTGCGTTGGAACTCCAAAGGATCGTCTTACGGGCTGTTGAATCTAGTAACGTCAGTGAGGTTGGCTCTCCGAGGTTATGGTGAAGTCAGCGATGTCAGGACGTCCACATGGTAGCTCCAAAAATCCTGATGTGTTTCAGGATACGGTGATGTTCGCAGGGACGTCGGGTACAAAACTCAGCCGATGAAAAATCTGCTCGGTTCTTTATTTGAATAAAAATGAAAATAATCTCCCTGGCCAGTAGATCTTATTCTCACCTTCTTCAAACTCAGACTTGAGTTTTGAACGTTGAAGGTTCTCAAAAGTCAAATAAAAATATTAAAAGGATCTGGAAAAATGTTCCTCCTGTTTACGTGTATTGACAAGGGAAAAGAATATAAAATACTAGGTGAGGTAAAATTAAGAGTTACAAAGTCTTAACGATCTTTGTAACTAAAATCAAAATACCCAAAGTAGGCCGGAAAGTGAAGCGAAGTTGGCCACGAAAGCAACTCTGGATTAAACTGGGAACAGCAAAGAAGTTGCTTCAAGCATCCAGTAGAAATTTCTAAGACTTGCAAGCAGTGTAAAGTTAACCTGGATGACACCAATAAGTCGACAAAAAGGAAGCCAAAATAAAGTGGAAAAGTTAAGGCTAAGTATATAAGCGCTAAGAGCGTAAGTAAAAGAGTAAACAAAACTAAGAGCTAAAAGAACAAAAAGAGAGAAAAAGCTAAGAGCTAAAAAGTGTACAAGCTAAGAGAGCTAAGAGCTAAGAGAGAGAACAACGGATGCGCGTGTGTTTTTATCCTAGTTGGGCGTGTAGCTAGGAAGAGCATCTCATTGGAGAGTGGCAGATTTCATGGTAGCAAGAGGATGGAGAAAAGAGAAGGGGGAGACATGGGAAAAACCCGCCAAGAGCAGAATGTTCAATACATTTGATTTCCTTTGTTTCTAAGAAATTCAGATTAAACACATTTCACTGATGTAATTCTTACTAAACACTTCCTTGCCGATATTCTCCGGTTGCTGAATTAGTAAATGATGAATATCAAAAAGGGAGCATGTACATTGATTTTACAACATGACAATAATCATTAATGCATGTAAAAGTTCTACCATTTTCTGCAGCGTAACATATCTATAGAATATAAACCACAAAATTATAGATTATACCCTTTAAATACGTAAGTATGATTATAAGTCACATGTCTATCTGAGGGTGAACTGGCCTCTACATGTGGAAAGAGTGTCTTCACAGTTATTATTGTTGGTCATCGGGGGTCAGTGTGACTCTTCGTGTGACCAGCTAATTAAATCAGAAATTTAAGAATCCAGCCTACGAATGTCGTAGAACAACCGGAGTTGGACGAAATTCATCGGCGTGGTAAAATGGTTCAGGTTAAAACGAATTCGGGAGATTACATATTTTATTAAGTTAGATTTCATTGGTGTGTGAATGTGATGCCCTTTGTCCCGGTTTACGACCGAGGTCTGGTGTTGCCTCCTTGGCTTGCAAGGAAGGTTTGTTGTTCCAAACCTGATCTTTCTCGGGCCTGGAAAGATAGCGTTTATATGAAAGGTCAATTTTTGACCTCTGTGTCTAGTCCGGTGCTCTTTATTGCTGGTCCGAGGAACCTCTAGCTGATCTGGCGAGGCTCATGCTGACATCTTTATTCCTTGGTGGGGGAAAGAAGTTGTCTTTGGTGAAAGATTTGGTGGAGATGTTGATTCCAAATAGGAGGAGAATGGCCAGGTCTCACAGTCTGTCCTCTGTGATTATGGTTGTCTTAATCCCAAGGAATGTTGCGTTAAACATGAGGAAAGGCCAAACTCACTACAGCTTCTTCCAAGCAACAGTTGAGTCTGTGCTTCTCTATGGCTCTGAATCCTGGACCCTGAAGGACACCCTGCAGAAGTCTCTGGACGGATGCTGCACTAGAATGCTTTGTGTAGTACTGAACATCAACCGGAGCGAGCACGCAACCAACAAGCATCTTTACGGTGGGCTACCAAGGCTGAGTGACAAGGTGGCATCCAGGAGGATGAAACTAGCAGGTACCTGCCACCGACACCAGGAACTTTCAGCTAGCAAACTGGTGATCCCAGCATCCTTTGCGCTCCCGCCTCACAGCCAATCACAACCGCCGATTCGGCTGTGACGCGCCACACCAGCAGGGAATCCCCGTACGTCACCGGGAGGTATAAAATACCAATGCTACCTCCGACGCACTCTCTTCCTCTTCCTCCTCCTCCTCCTTTCCCACTTTCCGACGCGCTTCAAGGTGCTGCAACTACGGTGAGGACACCATCAAGAATCCGCCATCTCTCGCCCCACGTGTCCCGCCGTAGAAGCAGCACCACGTCGCGAGGAAGCAGCCAAGGTACACACAGAACCGACCGAAATCCCGATCTAATGCAACCAGACGGGATTCCCCTGTCCCGGGCGAAGAACGCTAAGCCGCGCACCGCGCCGAGAAGAAGCGCCGTCCTTGGATCCCTCCTGAAAGAAGATCCGCCGGCGCACCGCTCACGTAAGCCAAGCAACGGGCTCCTCCGACCCGCAAATCCGGTCCGAGAGAAAAAGCCCCTTTCTGCTCCCGCAAGCACAGCGAGGACCAGTTAGCCGTGTTCCGCCTGGAGGTGAAGAAGCGGGCTGTACCGCTCCACCCGAACTGGACACCGAGCTATCCCCCTTTTGTTGCTATCGCTAAAACACGTGTGAAACAGCGTCGATTCTGCACGGAGGCAAAGAAGTGGACTCCCCCGCCCCGCACATCCGGCCCGAAGGAACCAGCTCCCCCATTACAGTAAGAGGCTTACGTCTGGGCAGAGCTAGATAGTTTATTGTGTTGTACGCTTGTTGCCTAAGGATCGAGCGATCCGTACGTTTCGTTTTCAGCCGCCGTGCTGACTGTTGCGTTTTGCTTGAAGCGGGTACATCATGCTCTTTCTGAGAGAACCAGTAATCCGAGGCAGATCCATGTCTGCCCTGTACTACTGCGTGATAGAGCGTGATTGCTCCTTTGCCGAGCCAGCAGCTCCTCCCCTCTCTCTCTCTCTCTCTCACCCACGCACACGCGTGAACGCCATCTTCCTTTCCAGAATTCAACCCACGCGCGCCGCCGTGTGGACAAGACACACTCCCACTTCAAATCTCGCGGCAGCGAGATCCCACCTCCAAAAGGGGGGGCGTTACAGAAGAGACACCTTCTACCACGCTCCTCCCCTTCACACACACCCGTCACGCACATACATGCACACACACACACACTTCCCTTATGATTGTTTGATTGTTTGTTATTGTAGATTAGATTGTAGGATTCAGGAATATTGAAGGTGTGTTGATCAATCGATTGTACCTCTTAATAAACCTGTCAATTTTTAATAATTAATATTTTTTATCCAAAATTATTATTACTAGTATAGCTATCAATTGTTCAAGCCCCTTTTGTGCACAACATGGACAATGGTATTGAACACTGAGCTGAAGTGCATGAACAGGATCTGTGCGTAGGTCCAAGGGCGATTCAGGTGCTGCTGATGTAATGCAGCCCCATTTTGACAGGGGGGTCAAATTCATTTAATTAATAACGGCAGACTAATTGTAGATGGATTGTGCTAAGCGAGTAGGAGCTGTAGATTCATTTCTAAAAGTATACCAGATGGTGGTAATATGGCACTAAAGTGCGACTCTTTAGTCCAAGGATCCGATTCACTGTGATCTCAAAAAAGATTTACATGTATTAGTGACTTTTTACTGAGACCTTTTTGGAACAACATAAACTTTTATTACAGTTAAAGGAATACAGGGACACCAGTGCGCAATGTGTGTGTTTGTGTGTGTGTGTGTGTGTGTGAAGTGCAGCATGCAGGCAGGTTGCTGCGCTGGATCGCAGGGGGTGGGGTGGTGCAATTGCATTTAGCAGTCCAGATTCTTTGCATCACGTTGGGGCAGGTCGGGACATGTCTGAAGAGTGACATTGTATGAAAACTGGTTACATCAGTCACTGAGTGGTTTAGCCTGCCCTATCAGCTGACATCTGGGAAAGCTTCCTATTGGTAAACTCAAACATCTGGTGCATGAAAAACTGCCTAACTGTTACTCCTCCTGCCTTTGGACATTCCATGCAAGCACAGATGCAGATGTGTGGGTGTGTAGGAGAGTTGTTGTATCCTCGAATCTTCAGTCTTATCCTCTTTGCTGAAGCAAAAAACATTTTTCGCACTGTGCATTGTGTACCATGTCTATACTTAAACAGCAGTGCTTCATGGACTTGCGGGGAGGTGTGACCCGACTCCAGGTATCCTTAATAGCCATTTAGAGATTTTTATTTTATTTAGAGCTCACCTACTTATTCAGAAATTAGAAACTGCAGAGACTACAAGTGAGGGATTAGAGCACATAATTATCCAGATTCTTGCTGTATACTGGATTGTTAAAAAAACATGATTCATTCATAATGAATGAATCACTCATTTATAATTCAACTACACAGAATTGAAAACACTCCGAATTGAAACCTACAACCAGGCAATGTATGGACTCTGTTTAAAAAAGAACACAAATGGATTAAATATTTGCCTATTAAATTTCAGTCCATAATCTTAATACAATTCAAATAATAGCCTTAAATAAGATAATTGACTTCTGTCAAATACTCCCCCTGATAAATGATCATGATTTGCATCAGTTATGATGACCTAGATAAAGGGTTACCGTCAGATGAAGGATCTACAGCACAGCACGAGAAGCAGCTGCAAAAAATGGATTTCTCTCAAAATGAAGGTGGGTGTACAAAAGGGTGAAAGAAAAAGTAAGATAAACCGTAAGGTAAAGAAGGACTAGCATCAGTTCCTCAATTCTCCATGATGAGTTTCATTTCAGATATTCTTCTAACAATGGGTTGCTCAGAAATGTTATTTTTTCCACAGCTGAAGGGGGTACCTTATAACAATACATAGCACATAATAATCACATCATATAATGTAACCTTAATTTCGCCATATATGATCCTCCAGCCAGAGTGTTCAAGGACTGAACTCACAAAATGATAAGACTATATGATGACACCAATCTAGTCATTAAAATGTATTTCTTACAAGGAAAACAGAAGCTAAGTGACCAAGGTAGTTCTAGCCAACCAGAAAGCTAAAGACACCCTGTGAGCCTCGCTGTATAATTTATGAATGGAGTTTCTTCAAACAAACTTGTACACACAAACATTTGGTAACACATCAGCCCCAAGGCCTTGGTAAGTAAACCTTGGCTGAGGTTTCATCTCTTCAAGCAGTAACTGCTAAAAATTTGAGGATTCTGTAATAAGTAAGTGGCTCTAAGGTCTCCCCGTTTCTACCACTGATCTAATGCAACTGCCCCTTCCATGAGAGCATCCAGCATCAGTGACAGCATTACACGAGACACTCAGAAACCACATGTCCACAAAAAATAAGATGTGAAAACCATGCATGCAATCAGTGTGAATGAGTACAGTGTAAAGGTTCAAAGGTTCAACTCGCTTTAATATGTTCAAATAACATATCCAAACATTTTCAACATATATGACATTCTGTCTCTTTTCTTTATATTTTTTCTTCTCAATAATAAATACCGTAGAACACATGTCACTGCTCTATCATTAATAACCATGAGTCATGTTTAAATGGGGCTATACCTTTAGTCGTGATGGTAGGCTGCTCCCCCAAAAGCAGTTTTAGTCTCTTGGCGTGGATTTTACCCTGGTAGTGTGACTGTGCTACCACTGCTGATGTGAAGGACATGTTACACAGCGTGCAACATTTATTCTTGTCCACATCGCCCTCGTTGTTACCCTAAAAAACAAAAAAAAACAAAAAAAGGAACTATAACAGGTTTTTCAAAGATACATTAAAGACTTAATCTTCTGTATAATTTAAAAATCTAACAGAAGATTAAAGTCATGTATGAATAACTGACAGTTTATGGAAAAAGATGCACATTAAGCATATCAGTAATTCCTTGGATTTCTTCAAGACCAATTATCCCCAGTTACAAGAGGACACAAAACATATATGTACATATGAACATATGTACACTGTACTGGATATAGCACCTGGACAGCAGTCTGGAGAAATGTGTCTGCATCCACTTGGGACACTTCCTACATGATCAAGATCTTCCTGTACCTCCTTGAGTCTTTAGAACGGAAACTGACTGTCCGACTGTCATTTAGAAAGTGGAGTTTAAATACAATTTTATAAAGGGAATGCAATATTTAGCCGGAAATGCACCTCGCGGAGTGACAATTTGGTGCCAGAAAGTTGTCTTGTGCTAGAGTAGAGCTGGAGTAGAGTAGAGTAGAATAGAGCCGATACTGTGCGGTGAGTAGAGTAGAAACGGTACTGTGTGGTAGAAAAGAGCCATTAGCGACCCCAACTGATGTGACAATTGATGCATCTCATGTACTGCCCTCAAACCAGACCTGGACTCTTTACTAAAACCCAAATCTCAGTATCAGCCATCTCATCAGTGTCAGCGAGTTATATAGTTATTTATCGATCTGAAGTGTGTTTTGAGTGCTGTGACATATGTCACTCTTCACAGTGAGAAGCCAACAACCCACTTAGGGCGCTATTTTCATAGACGGCACAAGTTAGATGTGGCACAAATGCTGGCGTATCCCGATTTCTGTGCCAACACAAGGCCTGCTGTACGCGTTTGCAAAGTTGGTACACTGGGCTGTGTCAAGATGGCAGCAGATGGAGTGTCAGCGGAAATGCGCCTGGCGGAGTAACAATTTGGTGCCAGAAGGTTGTCTTGTGCTTATACCTGCTCAGACCACGTCAAACTGCTGGCACAGGGGATAGCAGATGATCTAACCCAATTTTGGTGGATGTGCTTGGGGTGCAGACAGACAGATGCCGAACTCCATGGACAGGTGTGATGGATGTCTATGTGAACAACCGTCATCAAATCAAACCTGCAGAATTATTGAATAAAAAAAAAATAAAAAAAAAATTATGAATTCATTAACTCGAATCTTGTCCATTGCATCTGTCGTTAAACAAAGGTGGGCGGCATGCATCATGATGCAGGGAAAATATTTTTTCCTTTAGAAGATTAGGTCACATTGGATAAAATGAAACTGACAGACAATCAAACTCATGGAAATCTGAGGTATTCCAACGTTATCTGACAAATGAAAGGCAGATTTGTGGTTTTCCAATTGTTAATGTCAGCCTTAAATTTAGTTACATTGCCATTTGGAAAATAAGGATATTTGTGACAATAAAAAATGTGTTTTTACAGTGTGCATTTGCATGTAACGTTTGAGGTTAGAAAATGGCGGAACGATTGTTCTCTGGACATCTTCATGTTATCAAATCTGTCCCTCTTTGCAAAAAGCTTGGACACCTTGGCACTACAGGATAGTACCCTCTTACGGGTAGTTGGTTGTCATAGCAATGTGGGACGATGCCACTTTCTTCATGAACCTGGAGGTAGAGCTTACCGCGTGTGGAAAACAGAGGCCCCACGAGAACAAAGGGACCCCCCACCGCGGAGAACCACCAAAACCCAAAATCCAACCCCAAAACTCAATTTCCAAACATCCTTTGCACGCCCGCCTAACAGCCAATCACAACCGCCAATTTGGCTGTGACGCCCGGTAATCAGCAGGGATTCCCCGTAAGTCACCGTCAGGTATAAAACACTGAAGCTACCTCCGAACGACGCTCTCCGACGCTCTCCGACGCTCTCCGACGCTCTCCGAGACATCTCAAGGTACTGTAACTGCCGTGAGGACCATCATCAAGAATCCGCAATTTCTTGCTCCACGTGTCCCGCCGCAGAAGCAGTACCGCATCTCAAGGAAACATCCAAGTACGCACTGAACCGGCCGAAATCCCTACCTCATGGAACGAGATGGGATTCCCCTGCCCCGGGCGAAGAGCGCTAAGCCTCCCGCACCGCGCTGAGAAGAAGCGCCGTTTCCCTCCTTTCCTTCGCCTCTCCGCTGGAGCAACCAAACTCCAGCAGAAGGAGGACGAGAACCGAGATCCCGGATCCCTCCTTTTAAGACAATCGACTCGCTGCCCCCGTCGGCAAGGACGAAGATCCGATGCCGCACCTCGCAAGTAAGCAAAGCAATGGGCTCCTCCGACCCGCGAAGCCGGTCTGAGAGAGAAAAGCAAAGCAAGGACCAGTAGCCGTGTTCCACCTGGAGGTGAAGAAGCGGGCTCCACCGCCCCGCACATCCGGCCCGAAGTAGCCAGCTCCCTCATTCATAAAGTAAGAGGCTTACGTCTGGGCAGAGCTAGTTTAGTATTCACGTGATTGTTTTTACATTGTTTGTTTACTCGCGGATCGAGCGACCCGTTAGTGTTTGTGTTCAGCCGCCGTGCTGACTGTTGTTCCTTCGTGCTGGAAGTGATTGCGCTCTATCTGAGAGAAACCAGTGATCGCAGAGGCAGATCCACATCTGTTCTGTATCACTGCGTGATAAAGTGTAATTACTCCTTCGCCACGACTCCATCGCGAGCCAGCGACTCGTTGGTTCTTCCCTTCTCTCTCTCTCTCTCACTCACACACACGCGTAAACGCCATCTTCCTCTCAAGATCTCGCCGCTGCACGGGCGAGACTTCCTTCCACATTCAAATCAGCAGCGAGACCCCACCTCCAAAAGGGGTGGCGGTACAGAAGCGTTCTATCACGCTCCTCTCCTTTATGCACACACACACACACACCCGTGCTGCCCTGAGTCTGTCAGGACCGCCCTGCGCACGCGCACGCGCACACACACACACACACGTGCTGCCCTGAGCCTTGTCGGTACCCATCACGCACATACGCACACACACACACACACACACACACACACACACACACACACACACACACACACACACACTTCCCTTGCTTTGAATGATTGTTGATTGTTTGTTATTGTAGACTAGATTGTAGAAGTCAGGAATATTGAAGGTGTGTTGAGTAATCGATTGTACCTTTTAATAAACCTGTTCTTTACATTAAGAAGTTGTCCTGTCCTGTGTACATTCTTCATAACAAGCAACATTCTAACCACGGATCAAATCTTCAAATCAGGCTCATTGAGATGAAATGTAAGAGATGAAACTACATCCTTACCTGTTGTGATAATGTTAAAACTGACTTTTTTTTTTCAGTCACGGATATATTCCATGCACTGAAGTTTCTCTGTGACCAATTATGTAACTCTACGTCACCATGTAAATATTAAATGGGGTTAAGCATAGCGTTGGTTCTGTTAGGCCAGATAGTCAAGCCAGTTGTCAAAACCCACCTACTTTGGTTGTCAAACCAACCCACATCAGATGACAATCAGCTGACCACATAGTTGCTTCTGTTAGTCAATCCAGTTGTAGAGCAGACCACGGACTGGGAGGCTCTGTATGAACCACACGGTGAGGATATCGATGGATTTACCGACTGTGTCTGGGAGTACATTGGGTTCTGCATTGACAACACCATCCCCACCTTTAGTGGGGATGGTGCACCATCCCCACTAAAGGTGGGTCCGCTGGTCCGCTAGGTCCACTGCTACCCAAACATCACATCCGGTCAGGTGAGGAGACAGCTGGAGACGCTCAAACAGAGGAAAGCTGCTGGACCAGACCCCATCAGCCCTAATGTGTTGAAGGCATATTCCAGCCAGCTCTGTGGAGTTCTCCAGCACCTCTTCAACCTGAGCCTACACCTTCAGAGAGTGTGGCAGAGAATGGGCAGACCGCAGTTTGTGAGACTAAAGAACTGTGTGTCTAGTCTAGGCCTGTCACGATAATCAATAAATCAATTAATCGCACGATAAATAAAGACGAGCTCAATAATTTTTCCGGCGTCGATAATTTGACATGTGCGTGCGTGTTTGTTTCCTCCTCTCGCTCTGCCAAACATGGTGGATCAGAGAAGAGGGCTCACTCTGTGCATTTGTCTCGACACCGTGGCACGTTGGCTCTATAGCGAAATGAACGGAGTAAGTGAACCCTCCTGTCAGTCATTCAGTCTCTTTGTCTCAGTGGGGGGAGGCGGGGCCGCCCACACACACACACACACACACACACACACACAGGGCTGCAATTGAGCGTCGTGAGGAGTAAAAAGTGAGCAAAGGCAAATATGAATGAAGGGAAAAGAGCCGAATGCCGCAGCCCCAGTGTGGGAACATTTCGGCTTTAAACAGAATGAACAAGGTGAACATGAACACCGACGTGTCGCATTTGTTCAAAAGTCCCGACGAAGAAGGGGAATACGACCAACATGCCTGCGCACCTCAAACACAAGTTTTCCCTACGGAAAGCCAACTGGGGGTGCAGCGGAGCCTTCGTCCCGACAGCCAACGCTGACTGAAGCGTTTGATCGCCAAAGTAAATGAAAACAAAACAGCGCGAAATGGTGCGCGCTCACAGACAGTGTTGTTCGCTAGGGTCTATTCTTATTGTTTTTGGTTGTGATTGTGATTTTTATAAGCTGCAGACAGGTAGGGGCTTCAGAGGACAGACAGAGCAGTGCAGAGGATTGTTGGCTGTACCCTCCCCTCCCTGATGGACATCCACACCACCCAAACGTTCTTAAGGACAGTTCCCATCCCAATTCTCAGCTGTTTGAGCTGCTTCCTTCTGGGAGGTGCTACAAGTGCACAAAAGCAAGAACAAACAGACTGCAAACAGTTTCTTCCCAAGAGTTATCACCACCCTGAACTCTCACGCCCCAACCCCAGCCATCAAGATAATGCTCAATGTGCAATACATTACTGTGCAATTCATCTATCATTGTCACTGCTGATTTCCTATTTAACACCCTATATTTATTCTGTACATAGTCACAACAACCAGTGTAATACATTTGTACATTTCCTGTTTACATTCCTATCTATTCTTTAATTTCATATTTGCATATATGGCAATTCATATTTAGATTTAAGGCAATTGGTTTTTTTTGTAATTATGTCTAAGATTTTACTTATTTGTATTCTTTTTACTGTTACTGTGTCCACTGAAAAAGGGAGAAGCTCTACAATTTCATTGTACAAGTTGTACAATGACAATGAAGGGCATTATATTCTATTCTATTCTAATTTATTCTATTCACAGTCCTCAGCAGCATGGTGTCCACTGTGGAGAGCTTCACATTCCCTGGGCACGATCATTTCAAGTGGGAGCAAAACATCAGTTCCATCCTCAAGAAGGCCCAGTAGTGGCTACTGAGGAAACATGGACTCCACCCTGAGCCGATGCTCATCGAGTCTGTCCTGTGCTCCTCCTCTGTGTGGTTTGGAAAGATCCAGACTGCAGCGCACTGTCAGGACTGCTGAGCGCATCATTGGTGCCCCCCTGCACTCCGCAAGTGTCTCAGAGCCCTGCGGATCAGGACTAACCGCCACAGGAGCAGTTTCTTCCTAACTGCAGTCACTATTCCAAACAGTCAATAGCAGCAATGTCTTAACTGCACCAACCATTTGCACTTTTACTGACTTTTATAGCTGTACATATTCCTGATGTTTGTATACAGTCCCCAATGTGAATTTTGTATATATGCTGTTATGTTAGAGTTCTTATTCTATTTTATTCTATTTCATCTATTTATCTTTACCTTATTTATCTTTTTTACTTCATCCTTTGTACTGGAGAGTGATTACAACTGCTGGAGTCAAATTCCCTGTGTCACCTACTCAGCAATTAAAACCCGATTCTGATTCTGATGGTTATAGTTCTAAAATTGGCAGAAAGTCATAAGAACTGCAGTGATGCTTTTTTAGTATTGCCACAGGTTTATTCTATTCTGAAATACATTGGTTTAAGTTAGCCAAATGCTTTTGTTTCGAACTAAGAAACCGGAGGCGGCATCAGAGTCCTGCAACGGGTTTGGGTACCATCGGATACTCGTCGGGTAACCCGCAAAAACAGTGCGCAACGGGTGGTTAAACTCTCTCGTGAAAATTCGCAGGTTGAACATGGGGGGAACTCAAATTAACTTGGGTGGGTAGTAATTATGTATTGTGTAGGCATGCAGAGAAAAACTGATCTTCCGACATGTTCTGAACACTTTTTTAAAAATATGTGTACGTTGCATGCATATGCTACTTAACATTAGACGTGGTGGCGTTGTCGCGTAGATTTGGGCATTTGGCGCATAGTTTAATGTGTGCAGCCGCAGCATCAGCAGCGAACTGTGGTTGCAATTCTACAGGCATTTGAAAATCGGTATGCAAATGGAGCGTAGGCGTTCCTTTCACGGGCAACAGGACTTAATATCAACGGGTGGGTCGGATGCGGATTGGATTTGGAGATAATAACGGGTGACAGGGCGAGACGGACACGGAGCTCAACAATCATACCCTTGCCCCTGTCTGGACGGCATTCTTTTAGTCCTGCTTGATCTTGGTGGCTTGCATGCCTGTTGTCTGCTGGACAGTGGTTCAGAAGTTTTTGTTCATGTTGAGTTTGACATCACGGTTCTCCTCATTATTCCAAAGTTCCAGCTAATCTACAGCCATTGACCAGGAAATAGATTCCATTATCAAAAGACACCTATATCTGGCTCCAGAAAGGGATGATGGCAGGAATGAGACGATAAGAAGTGAGAATGTTAAGATTATCTCGTTTGTTACGGCTCCACCTCATGGGCCTGCCTCCCCCTCCCCCACGGCTCGTTCCCTGCGTGCACTCCGCCGCAGGTGACACTGGTTGCTGCGTGATTGCTGCAGCCAGCCCTCAGCCAGACCAGCACACCTGATTTCATTCTTCATCTTCTCCTCTACCTACATAACCCTTTGTTCCTCAGACGCTCGCTGCCACATCTTCCAAAGGATTCCCATGATCCAACAGGTTGATGACGACTGGCTCGCTTGTGAGAGACTGCACCACCGCTCCCAAGTTTTTTCCTCCCGCCAAACAGCATTAAATCCTGCCTGTTTTGACAAACCTCTCTCCTGCTTCCCTGTGTTGAGCTTTTGAGCCCCAACCCTGCCGTGCGATAACAGAAGATCTGGCCATGGAACCGGGCTCAGCTAACACAACCAACCGAACCCAAGCTCCACCCCCTGCCCCAGCGCTGATGCTTCTCGAGGCCCAGGGGAGGGTCCTGGCTGACCACGCTCGCCTCCTCCAGGAGGCATCGCCTTGAGGCCCAGGAGACAGACCAGCAGCAACAAGCGACCCAGGTGGGGAGATTCATCGCCGTGACACAGGCCCTGACGGCACAGGTTGCAGCACTGGTTGCATCTGCCTCCCGTCCTTCCATCGTGGATAATCAGCCCCCAGTGCCACCAGCTGTTCAGCCCGCAGCAGTCCAGCCCCCCAGCCATCCAGTGAGGGAGCCCCATGAACCCCACTTGGCCAGCCTCCGTTCCTTCGATGGAACCTTCGCCCAGTTCCGGGGATTCCTACTGCAGTGTGAGTTTATGTTCTCCCATCAGCCCAGTCAATTCCACTCCCCGACAGCTTGTGTGGCTTTCATTACCAACCTCACCACTGGCAACGCCCTGAATTGGGCCCAGGCCATCCTCTGCGCCCGCCCCAAGCTGTTCAGTGACTATGCTGCCTTCCTTGCGGAATTCAGGAGGGTTTTCGACCATCCCACCACTGGACAGGACGTGGGCGCGTGGTGATGTCCCTCCACCAGGGGAACCGGACTACTGCAGCCTACTCCACTGAGTTTCGCACTCTGGCTGCCGGGAGCAGTTGGAACTATACTGCTCTGAGGTGCGCTTTCCGCCAGGGGCTGAATGAGACCATCAAGGATGAGTTGGTCCGAGACAAGCCTGCCAACCCCGGACGACCTCATAGCACTGTCTGTCGACATCGAGGTAGAGTTCGCGCCACCGGATCAGTTCGCCATGCCTCCAGGAGCCCGCTACTGGCCCATCTGTGTCCAGAGCCAGCCCATCACCCGATGGGGGATTCCGGGTGAGTCGCCTAACTCGCGCCCCACCAACCACCAACCGGGCCAGGTTCTCCACCACCCTCTCTGGGCAGGGCCACAATCTCTCCGTTGAGGCCATCATTGACTCTGGGGCGGACGAGAACTTCATAGATGCCCAGTTGGCTCGCTCCGCAGCGTTTCCCATCATAGCCCTGGAGCTCCCCCTGGCCGTCTCTGCGCTGGATGGCCACAACCTGGGTCCCCTCACTCGCCGCTTGCAGCCCCTCTCCATGACCATCTCTGGAAACCATGTGGAGGAGATCCAGTTTTACCTCCTCAGGTCCCCTCACTCCCCTCTCATCCTGGGACTGCCTTGGCTCAAGCTCCACGTCCCCCATGTCAGCTATGGTGAGGGTCGCATCCTGAGCTGGAGCACGGCGTGTTACGCCCCGGTGTCTGTGGTCGGCCCAGAACCCCTCATCGGTGCCAGATGTCTACCACGACCTGGGGGAGGCCTTCAGCAGGGATCGTGCCTGCACCCTGCCCCCACACCGGCCCTACGACTGTGCCATCGAGCTCTGCCCTAGCAGCAAACACCCAGTCAGCCGTCTCTACAGTCTTGCCCCCCC
>CAESWR010000393.1:142157-161846 GCA_903171835.1 Mullus surmuletus
CCTCCGAAGCTGCCGTGGGAGACGCAAGAATCGACGCACTTTTCTAGGATTGATACATCCCACCGTGAGCTCAGATCCTTGCGTACGCACGTTTTTCTTGCGTAAACGGCGTTGATACATGAGGCCCCAGATTATAGCAATCAATACATCAATTTAACCTCAATACTAGTAGAACTATATCATTCATGACTCCTTCACTCTCCCCCTGACCTCTGTGCTGACCATGCTTTTATAGACAATTGCTGGACCATACCAAGCACGCAATTATAAACCCACAGCAACGTCAAATGGTGAGGAACACAATGTTTTAATGTCTTTATCTCTCATAGATTTGTAACACATCCTGATTGAATTTAATTACCTCCTAAATCAGCATACCTTCCTTAATCTTAGTACTTCTAAAGTGTAATAGAAGGCATGACATTGCCTCCCTTTTCCCCCATACTTGTGTCGCTCCTGTGACATCACGATGTATGTCACCCTTCCTATTAATACGGGAGTTGTTTGACCTCTTCCCCCTTTTGTCTCTGGATCGCACAGTAAGTGTGGTGAGTATACAAAAGCAATCAAAATAAAACCAATAGTTAATTCATAAACTACTGAATTTTAGCCAACCGATAATTTGTATAGTTTAATGAAATATAATGCCAAACACAAACCAATCCTGCCTGGTTAGTGCCTGCAAAATGAGGGTGACAATGAGGCTAAACAAACACATTTAACTGATTGAATACACTAAAAATAGAAGTGCTCACACCCACTAGTTACACATAGTGAAATGACGTCCATTTGAAAACAAAAGGGTTTTTTATAAACCCAGGTACACATGCATGACTTGTTGGCAACACAGCTGAATAATGGAAATAAATGATTTCTCAAAGCCATCAATTTCTATGCTAAACAGGTAAAGCCGTAAGAGGAATCATCATATCATACTCTGCTTATAAGAAAAGTAAAGAAAAAAAAACAAGAAACTGAACAAGAAGAAAAAATCAAACAACTTGAGATCATCAATGCAACTAACCCAACAGAAGAAAATGAGAAGAAATTGAGATAGTATAAATTAGAAATAAACCAAATCTTGAATAAGAAAACGAACGTTTTGATCAACAGACTACCCCAAGAAAAATTTAATTACAATAACAAATCAGGTAAATATCTCGCAAATCAAATCAAAAGAAATAAGGAAAAATCCACCATCTCCACCATAAAGAACTCAGCAGGGAAGCCAACAAACTCACCAGATGCAATAAATCAAATATTCAGAGAGTTTTATGCAAACCATTACTACTCAAACAATAACCCTAAAGACAAAGACGTCAGATCATTTCTGACCAGCCTTGACTTACCCCACCTCTCCCCTGAACAAAAAAAGGATTCATCAAAGGACGAAATGCATCCAATAACACACACATAACATATGTGTCAAACTCAAGGCCCGTGGGCCAAATGTGGCCCGCCACGTCATTTTATGTGGCCCGCGAGAGCTCCTTTAAAGGTCTGATGCTGTGTCCCAAATCGCATACTTCCATACTCAATACTACTGAATACTACTTTTGAGTATGCAACAGTGGACACTCAGCGCACTCATTTCATCGGCGGTCAGCTGTGCTGCGCGTCCGTCCACAGTGGACGTGGCTGCTCTTCACAAACGTAAGTTATAAATGTTGTCTTTTACACTTTTTCTTTCCACCAAGCACCACCAACTGGTGTCGTTTTGAGTATATTGTGGTGTTTTTGTTAGTTTTTACCGCGAACGGTATCACGAATGCTAATGCTAGGCTAGCTAACAGCTGCTGGGCTCCGAAGCGTCACCCGAAGAACCGGCGATTAAAAACAAGCAGCGGCAGCAGAGCTGCTCGGGGAAGGTGGAGGAGGCTGCTGTCAGAGGTTTGGGGAGCTTCAGCGTAAATACTCTCACAATACGGCAGCTATTGTTAGCCAGCTTCAGCTCGATAGACGGCCTGTGAATAGTTTACAAGTCATCAGCTGCGGAGGTTTATCTGCAGCATGTCACGTCATTATTTCTATGTTTGCTTTTTGTTCGATGTCTTTAACGTTATATGTTTTGCTCATTCTAGGGAGGGACGAGGAAACCCGGGGGCTCACAGCCTGGAGGCAACAGGGAGGCGAACGGTTATGAGTAATGGTTAAAAAGTTAACATATGAAACTACTGATCACCTTCCCCATCAAAGTACATTGCCAGGAGAGGCACTGTGATATTTAGCTGGCAGTACAACCTGAAATAAAATCTTTTTAATTCATTTCTCTTGTTGACTTTTACTGCAAGCTGGATAAAGACAGGTTTCCAGAAATGCGAACATTTGCTCAGAAAATGCTGAGCTTATTCGGCTCCACATATTTGTGTGAGCAGACGTTCTCTGTCCTGAACTTAAACAAGAACCGATCGAGGTCAAGGCTAAATGACTCCTACTTGAGTGACATTTTACGCATCTCAACCACTGCCCTCAAACCAGACCTGGCCTCTTTACTGAAATCCAGATCTCAGCATCACCCTTCTCATTAGTGTCAGCAAGTTATCTGTTTCTTGATCAATCTGAAATTGAGTATTTTGAACGGTAACATCTGTCACTATCAACAGTGAAAAGCCAAAAGAACATTTATGCACTTGGATTTATGGCACTTATTTTTATTAAACTCTTGAGTAGATTTGGTTATAACTGTTGATGTTATGAACCTGTAGATGTGACACAAACTATTACTTTCTGATATTGTAAATGACGAGGAAAAATTTACTTGTTTCAAGATTTAATAATAACAGACAACTTTGCATTACTTATAACTCCTGTTTAAAATGTTCATGAGGCAAAGATATTTTTAAACTCATGTAAATGTAAGGTATTTCATACAGTTTGTTCAATGTTATCTGACTCTTATCTGACACTAACTCGCCTTGGCTTATATTTTGTTATATTGAAATAAAGAGAATTGTGACAATGAAAATTGTTTTATAACAGTGTGTATTTGCATGAAACTTTGTAGTTAAAAAATGTCCGAACAAACTATTGGCCCCCGGGCATCTTCACTTTATCAAATCTGGCCCTCTTTGCAAAAAGTTTGGACACCCCTGATATAGACCCTTCACATCAAGTAGACCTGATATGTATTTGAATCAAATCAACCTTTGTTCCTTTTTGACTGACTGGATTATCTGCCAGATCAGCCAAGCAACTTGACTCTTCGATATCTCCTGACTGGAATTGTGTTGGGTCTTGCCTGCCGTAGCTCCGCCATTGCATTTCAAACTTCCTGGCTGTGAGAACAGCGCCCCAATTTGTATTTACATTTTTTTGCATGCAGACATGCAAGATGACATGTAAATTAATTCAGGAAGAAATGTAAAAGTAAAATGCAGGAAGGAATGTAAATGTACAGGAACTACCTGGTGGAAAACATATGTAAAAAGATACATTTTATTAACTGGCACCCTGCGGGGGGCTGCTGCCCCTGTCGCACCGCTGCCCCTGTGCGCCGCCCAATTGTTGTACCGCCTCCCCGGAACTTGCTGACCTCTGTGATGGCCTGCCTTTATGACTGCCTTTGTGTGTTGTGGGTCCCTTATGTCCGACACACTCCATAGCGCCACCTTGGCGCAGAAACATTAAGCATTAAGGTCCATGGGGCTTTTTTGTTTGTCTTGCCGTTCTACATAAATCCACCAAATTTCATAGATCTAGTTCAGTTCTAGTTCATATTATTTAATGATTAAATGAATAAAGCAATATTTTGTTATGGCTCTGTCAGTAACTTCAAGGGAAACATTTTCAACAGGCAAACAGCAAAAAAGTAAATGTCCTTTAAAAACAAATATTAACTCGTTCCCACGAAATAGTAATTCGTTCCCACGAAATAGTAATTCGTTCCCACGAAATAGGTAATTTGTGGCCACGAAATATTAATTCGTTCCCACGAAATAGTAATTTGTGGCCACGAAATAGACAGTCTAACGTGCACTGGACAGCTGGGTGAGCAAACCGAGCACCAGTAGAAGCCTGTCATGTTGTGATGCCCAAGGTGAGGGTCTTTTCTTGTCCTGTTCTTGTCTTCTTGATATGCCTACAGTTATTTAGGCTAATTAGGTTTGTATTTAATACTTATTACAACGGTAACGTTAGCTACCGTCTCACCCGACTTACAAACTTCGTTGCCATACTACCGCTAGCCTACTACACGGCGTTCTGTTGTGCAATGTGCGGTGGTAAACACATCTGCAGCCCTGCAAAACATCAGGAGGACACTTTTCAAGTAGAGCTCAGTAGCTAGCCTACTGAGCGAGGTATGCTGAGCATAAAGCCAGTGTTCTGTGTCTCGTTTAACCTGGCTAGATCCTCTCGCTAACTTATTAGGCCTACTGCAGTGCAGACCTGATCCGGGGCCAGTTCTGTTCGGATGTTCACCTTAAAACCGACTAAAAAAGTGTCTTTCATTGCCACTGATCATCTTATTTGAAACTAGCATCATGTGTTAGAAGCTCAGCTGAGGAATACATAAGCTGCAAGCCTAATATTTAATGATGCTACCTACCGACGCCGTTTTTTGCAGTCTAGATTCTATTTACAGTAGCTCACTGTATCACGTTGCCAAGGGAACCTTTAGCCTTGATTAAAACCGTTTTGACTAAATCTGATGTCTGTTAAGTCTATAAAACTAATTATTGAACGAACATTACTATTCCTGTGTGCACGTTTTTGTAATTATGGTTCTCGTAGTTCTTAGCTTTGCTGCTGCTGACAGCTAAGATAACAGCAGCAGCAAACAGTCAACTGTCAAAACCCTCCCGTAATTGTCGAACACGACATGAAACTAGGGCCTACTCCAGTTAGGTCAATCATGTTGTAACTAGGATATCCGCTGGATTTCTTTTTTTTTTTTCATGGGCCGTTTATTGAGTTATTGACACTGCTAACGGCTAACACCTAACGGTTAGCCCAGCTAATCTAAAATCTTTGCTCAACAATTTGTTTTATAGACTTCAAACATCCGAGTAGTCGCAACGGTGATTGACGTGAAAATGTGACATATAGATAAAACCTTATCCGTATTGTCTTATTAAAATTACGTGATGATCATAAATAAAGTCATCTATGACCACAGCCAATATGCTATCAACAATACAGTAACGGTGGAATGAATGGAGTGTTATTATGGTGATACTCAGTGTAATGACGACACCCAGTGTCATCCTCCGGAAAGTGGTGGTGAATTACAGCAGATAAATAAATCACTATATTAGGCCTATTAATCAGTCTCTGCAGTGAAATGTGATACAATTCCTTAAAACTATTTTGTTTCCTGTTATGATGGTATGGTTGGTCCTGGATAGAACACTGATTAGAAAATTGATCAGTCTATCACAGCCTACTGATAATAAAACCATTTCACTTTGATTTATCAAAGATTAAAGTAATTTCATGGACAGTAGCCTATCAGATGCTGTTCTTCAGTAGCCTAGGATGATGTTTAAATCTGCTGCATCAACCTCAGAGCTCAACAATGTGCAGCTGTCTTTAAAAATAAATGAGAGGCAGTGAGTTCAGTGGTAAATTACATTTACACGGTATACTTTATTCATCCCTAGGAGGGAAATTCAAAGTAGCCCAGTAGCTCACACGACAATGACACAAAAAAAGAAAGAAAGATGGAGCAGGACCGCCAGTATTTGCAGCAACAGTATTCATAGATTGAGAATCTGGAAAATCTATTTGTTTTTAAGGCTGTTTAACTATTGATTTTACTTTCCTGTGTTTTACAGGTCAACTATGGATACTCCACTGCGAGAATTCTTGAAGGAGCGCAAATTGCAAGATGTGATTCAGAAACTTGAAGATGAAAATGTAAGCCACACCAGCTGCTGTCTTTGCTTGCTCTCTCTCTCTCTCTCTCTCTCTGTATTTTTATTATAAGATTAATATTGACTATTGACTATGACTATTATATTTTAATGTACTCAATACATCATTAATACATTAAAAAGTCAAGTGTGTTTACACAGCAATTTAAAATAATTTTCAGTCATCTTAAATTGGAAGAATATCATTTCACATCATTATCATATGTAAATGTTATCAAAAGTATGTCAAATGAAAAACAAACAATGTGAATACCTACACCCTTTATAGGTCTTAATTTCCTTTAAATATCCATTGACATTCTATATTATGCATGTGGATGTATCGATGCGTTTATTTATTGATTGGAGTATCTTCCATTTTTTCCAGATTGATGAAACTGTCATTCCATTAACGACAGACAGTGACCTGGCAAAGTACATCCCCAAAGTTGGAGACAGAGTGTCCACTGTGGCGTTCTGCAGACAAGCAGCACATTATTCAGAATGTCTATTATGTCTATGTGTCTATCTGTTTGTGTTTTCAGACTGCTGTAAACAATAAATACAGAGTGTGTAACATACAGTTTCTGTGTTTCTTGCTGTGATCATAATATAGGGTATTTACCTGAATAATTGACATGAAACAGAACTGTGACAGAGCTTTGTCAACGAAATCCCCGGAGAAGAATCCCTCATCCTTCAGTTCTCCTAAAGCCGTGATCCATGGTTCGATTCCTTCTTTTCTCATCACTCCCCACCAGCTCTCAATTCTCTGGTTTGCAGTACTTGCCCCTGTGACATAGCTTCTCTCCGCTGCTCTATCATCCACGTCATCTCTCCGTAGATACCGTTGAATGTCTCTGACAACCACGTTCTCAGTGCCCATATCAGTCCGTACGAGCCTGGGGCAGCCCCAACAGCGCTCCAGTGTCTCCACGAAGTACCCCCCGATGACTTTCGTGTCACTGTTGGTGCGAGCGGCCCGCAGCCACATGACTTTGCGTGAGAACCCGTCAATGCAACCATTAATGCATATCCCGTATGGCTTTAGTTTGTCATATGAGTCTATGTGCCACACAAAGTTAGGTCCCTGAGCAAAATATTGCCTCCTCGAGAGACGTCTGGTCCGTCGAAGTTGTGAACCAACGGGGTCCAGCAGAGAGAGGAGGATCCTGACGTCTTCTTTTCGGATACGAATTCCGTGTTGTATACACTTTGTATACATCCACTGATAACCGTGATCTTTTCCAGAGCCTTGCAGTTGGTCAACAATGAAATCTATCCCGGCGTCCAAGTCGTATCTACGCCGGTGCAGCGACCTGGCTCTTAATAGTCTGTGGAGATGCCTCTCGCTAATAATGAATCCCTCCAATGCCAGGCTTTTCAAAATGTCTTTGTATTTCATTCCCAGCCTAAAATAACACTCTACCATACTATCCCTGTCCATTGTGTGACAGCTGTTCCTGTTTGAGGAGTTGCGCTTGATTTGCTCATCCAGCTGTGCACAGCTATATTTCGTGGCCACAAATTACTATTTCGTGGGAACAAATTAATATTTCGTGGCCACAAATTACCTATTTCGTGGGAACGAATTACTATTTCGTGGGAACGAGTTAGTATTTCATGGCCACAAATTAGTACTTTGTGAGAACGAATTGCTATTTCGTGCCCACAACTTAATATATTTTCCCCCATGTCATATCTGGGGCTCCGTAGTATTCTTCCTCATTGCTCTTATCTGCAATTTTCCCTGAGTCCATTCAACTGAAAAATAAATATAAATAAATAAAATACAATAAAATAAATTACAAAAATCTATGGCACACAGGCAAAACAATACTTCCTTCAAAGAAAAATCACGTCTTGTAGAAACAAATGTAAAAAAAAAAAAAAATGAAAATACGTGACTGCTCTGTGATGCTTACTTGTCTGAGGCTGAGCCTGATACTTGGTGGTGTCTCATCTTTTGTACAAGTTCATCAATGTTCGGGGTTAGGCTCTGAGCTGAGGAAATCCTCAGGATTGAGTGGAGGTGATTATCAGTCAGACGGCTCCTGTGTGATGTTTTGTTGAGCTTCATCAGAGAGAACAGTTGTTCACACAGGTATGTGCTGCCAAACATAGAGAGCGTCCGAGCAGCTTGGATGCGCAACTGTGGCATTGTGTCGGGGATGAAATGTGCAAACTGCTCAGCACCCACTCGCTCATATTTTGCCTTCAGTGTGTAATTGCACTGAAGCTCAATCAACTCCATTAGCAGATTTGGTGGTGCGCTTTCTACATCCACTGCAAAAGGATTGCTGAGCAGTTCAAACCTGCTTTTTTGGGCTTCAAAGTCAGCAAATCGGCGTCAGAATTCGGCGGCAAGTATGCTGAGTTTATCAGCAAACTGTGCACTCGGGAACACAGCAGTAGAGAGCTTCTCTTTCATGGTCTGGCAGTTGGAAAAGTGGCTTAAGTTTTCTTTCCGCATCTGTGTCTCCCACAAACTCAGCTTGGTTTTAAAGGTCTTCACTGTACTGTAGATATCAGAGATGACACATCCCCGTCCCTGCAGCTGCAGATTCATTACATTCCGATGGCTCGTGATGTCGCAGAGAAACGCCATTTCACACAGGAAAGTTTCATCTCGGAGCTCTGTTGTGTCTTCCCCCTTGCTTTCCATGAACAGACAGATCTCCTCACGCAGCTCGAAACATCTTTGCAGCACCTTTCCCTGGCTTAGCCAACGCACCTCTGTGTGATAAGGCAAGTCACCATACTCTGTATCTAACTCACCCAGAAATGCCTTGAACTGGCGGTGATTTAAACCTGTGGCTGTGATGAAGTTAACTGCTCGCGTTATGGTGCTCATTACATGTTCCATTTTCAAGGCTTTGCCACACGACGACTCCTGGTGTCTGATGCAGTGATAAGCTGTCAACTCATCTGTGACGTTTTCCTCCAGCATCCTCTCACGCATCCTTGCCACCAATTCACTCCTGAGTTTTTCCCAAGGCAGCCCCATCTCATTTACACATGTGGATACCTCTTCATACAGATCTTGTCCTGTAGTTGTGCCATGCATAGGACGTAATGCCCAAAAGTGGGCCACTAGGTGGCGCTACAACTTATGAAAGTAAGTTTGGTGTCAAACCAGACAGCTTTTGGCTAGGACGTTTTGTTTGGACACAGCGCCCCCTCAAACAACGAAGGTGGTTTGTAACACTGAGTAATGCCTGCATATAAAGCCAATGGTTTACAATTTCAAAGCTCTCCGGGCTTCTCCTTCTTGTGTACATATACCATGTACATTGATGCGATGCAGCTGAGATTGCTTCAGGGCACTCCTGACTCCTTGCCAATGCTGCATATGCCTCATCAGCGTGCATAATGTTTCTGCGCCAAGGTGGCGCCTATAGAGTGTGTCGGACATAAGGGACCCACAACACACAAAGGCAGTCATAAGAGCACAGTTCGGGTCCGTCAGTGCCCCTTTTACATTTAATTTCCTTGAGGAAGTTTCTGTGCATTTACATTCCTCCCATCGGTGCCCCGCGGAGCACTAATTTGGCTTAACTTTGGTGGGAGGAAGTGGACCTATATCATCCATTTATGTGCTTTTTTAATTTCAATCACTTTGCTGCTGTAAGGAGTTGAACGGTCATTAATTTCTTTTTTTATGGTCCTCTTCTATTCATGAAGGGCTTATTTGTAATTCAGTGTAGTTTGTGTCTTTTAAAATAAGTGAGCCGTATTAATCTTTAGGAATGTCTCAATATCACTCATGCATTGTTTTGCAACAATATCCTCCACCATGTTAAGGCATTGAGGGAAATTGATGTCTCCACTTATGCTCTGATCACAGTCTCCAAATGGCTGTGTGAAGAAGCTACAAAGCATCAAGATACAATAGCATGCTGATTTACTGATTACCGGTCACGATACTACTTGATATTCTGTATGTGTGGATCTCTGGATTTTATCAAACCTCAAGGTTTAATAAAAATGAATAATTGCAATGTCAGACCATCTTTTCTTCAAGCAACCAAAATTTAAAGGACCATTTTTGTAGCATTGGTAGCACTTTGAAATATGAATTCACATCCCTGTCCAAATCAGATTTTTCCTGATTTTGCTCAGTAAGCATTGTAAAGAAGACTGGCAGTAACAAATGGATAGACTCAGAGCTACTAAAAGTGAGCAGACATCTTTTGTTTTCAACTGGTCCTATCTATGGGAAACAAGAATAATTGCATTGTAAAACGTAACCCTATTACAATCTCACTTAACAAAACTGTAAAATATATACCGTGTGACAAGACTGACATCCCCTCCCCCCTGTATGAGAGCAGGTTATCACAGTAACTAGCATGACCAGCAGCGTGTACAGTTGTCAGATGTCATCAACTCAACCAAGTCCACACGCCAGGCCATGCCAGGCCGTACGCACTCTCACAGTCTCTGGAGGCAGTGCTGCTGTGTGTATTTTTAGAGCATGCCACCTTATAAGCAAAGCCTGGTCACATCACATCTGTGTAGTTTAAGTGGAGCCCTCGCCCATCAAGGCAATGTGCCCTTTTACAAGGGGCCCAAGGTCAGACTGCGGACCCAACATAGATAAAGAGTGACAAAGGAGAGGCATGTTAGGCTATTCTTGGTGTGATTACAAATTTCATAGCACTTCATAGAACAAATCAGTGTAGTGCGGTCAAAAAGTGCCTTAAGATAACCTCAAGATAGCTTGTTGTCAATTTGTGCAATATAAATAAATTGAATTGAGTTGAATTGAAATTGAACATAGTTTTGCTTTAGCTAATTGAGTGTACCTTCTGTCCGTTCAAATTAACTATTCTCTGAGCCTTTTCAGTGCATAACTGTATGCTGGGACTTCATGTTCTAGAGCAGTGATTCTCAACTGGTGGGGCGCGACCCACATTTGGGTCACGGACCTGTTGTGGTTGGGTTGCAAAACAGCTGGACAAAAATAAACAAATAGGGCTCTATCGGCGTAGTGACAATTTGGTTACAGAAAGTTGTCTTGCGCACACGCCTGCTCAGACCACGTCTAACTGCTGGCCTCCTTAGACCAGTGCAGCCTCCTCACTGTCTGATTTTAAATCTCTTGAAACCCACCTCTTCTCTCTGTTTTTTTTATCCCATTTTATCTAATTTCAACTTATTTGATTTATTTGTTTTTATCCTATTTTATTTGTTTTTATCTTATTTTTACTTTTATCCTATTGTGTCCCTCATCATTTTATTGTGTTCTGTTGTGCTATTTATTGTGTTTTTTATCTTGCTGTGCAGCACTTTGGAAATGTGTTTGTTAAACTTGTGCTATATAAATATAGTGGATTTGATTGGATGTTGGTTGTTTCTCAAGAGACTTAAATATTTTAGTGTCTGTAGAACCATGCTGCAAATGTGTTGTCATTGCTCATTAGGAAAAAAACTTTCTGTGCTAATACAAGGTAGATTATAGTACTGCACTAGTACTGCACTAGTACTTTAATTGAAGATTATAATAAGTGCTACCTGAGACTCTCCACTCAGTAAAGGTGCTATCTGCATTCATTCACACCATGTGAGCACTGTTATGGCCAGGTGTCATGTTTTGTTTTATGTCCATCTTACATTCTCTTTTTTCATGTTAAATTTTGCCATCCAATATACCTAAATCCGGTTTAAAGTTATAGCTCTTCCTTAGTGTGTATTCTATCTATTTTATTAATTATTAACAAGCAATGGATATAGAATTCTTGTGCCTTGGCAGAAAAGAGGTTTTTGATCACACTGTTTAGACACAAAGGATGCTTACATGTGCCAAATTATACAATAAGGGAACGATCCTTTTAAGGCAATCAAGTTTCACTCGGTCTTCATGAAGAATAAATATAGGGCACAATCCCTATTCTCAAATCCTGTCAGGTATTAACTGTCAGGTATTAACAGGAATATTAATATTGAATTTATGGTTATGGGAGAGTCACAAACTGCAATAAGCAGTAATATTCATGTTAATATCAAAGAAGTGTGGAGGAAGCATTTCAGATGCAGCCCTGCAAAGCTGTTAAAGAAGAAAGAAAATTATTTCCATAAAGTGAATCCAAATAGAGAATGAATAAGATGTGAGGTAAGATGTAATAGACTATTTTGGTTATCATATGTCCTTCGTTGGGATTGATTTCAGGTAGGTTAAGGCCTCCTGATTATCCTATGTGCAGCATTGATATCTGCTTATGTTACCCTCAATTAGACCATGCCAACGTGTACAGTTTCATTAGCCTCGTCTCAATTCAGGGTCTGCATACCAGGCAGTGTATATTGGGCAGTATGCGCCCTGTACCCCCTGTGTAAGGTGGATCAACTGTTGTGAATTGGGACGGTTTACCCCCCGGGGAATTTCCTGGTCGTGTTACGACAGAGACGGAAAGAAGGGAGATCAAGAGAGAAGGAAATCAGAAATAAATAAATAAATTACCATCAAAGGATCCTTATGGATCCATGTGGATGTGTGAATCGTATCGCTGAATTTACCCCATTTTACACCACGAACTTGAACAGTCAATGTTGCCAAGCCGTAAAAGATATCAACAGGCTGTCTTCACTTATGAAAAGTCAACTCCTGCGTCAACGTTTTGGTTTTTAATCACGCTTCTAAGTGAAAGTATGGCGACGGGGCGAGGCCTTCACCGGGGGTGTGTTGCTCAGCATGTTGGGGCTGTCACTGACCCTCCCCAGAGCATAACAATTAGGGCTGTCACGATACTCGATACGTCGCGAAACTGTGTAAAAAATGATGTTCAATGCAATGTATCGAAATCAAAAGCCATATTTCGATCTGCGCATTCACACGGCAAATCACATGTCCGAGCGACGGAGTGGGCGGACTGGAATCCCACGAGGCTTTGTTATTGTATTTATGTGTAATGCCCAAGGCACGCAGCCACACCATGTGCATCCTGCATATGCGCATTTCCAAAAGGGGGTAGAAAAGAAAAAAAAGACAGTCCTCTCTTCACTGCAGCAGAGCGGAATGGAGATATACGCTGCGATTTCAGCATGGCCTCTGCTGAAATTAGCGAAGATGATACCAGTATTACAAACAAATTGGAAAACCCTCCTGGTTCCCTGAAGTCCAAAGTGTGGCAGTATTAAATTATGATAATAAATAATAATCAATATCACATTATTATTGGAATTGAAAAGTAAAATGTGTGCTTTAAAAAGAATAAGCAGAACCAAGAATAAACAGTTAAAGATATTTACACAGCATCAGTGCAGAGTAAAACTATATTTTACATTTATAAGGTTGCAGTAGGTGCCAAAATACCAAAAATACAATGTGGTATAAAAATGTTTCTGGAGTATAATTGAATTAATGTTTTTACTGTTACTACAGCGTTTTTTCTATAGAAAAAGATCAAAGGTTTTCTAGACCTCTACATCACAGACCTGCAGGAAAACTGAGCTCTGCCTTCCGCCACATCAAGCCCACTAGATGACATAAGCCATTAATTTTACTTTACATGGATTAGCCTGAAATTATCTGGAGCCCCATGCTAACAGGACGTAAATACTACTAAAGAGAGAATTGGAGGTTATTGCTGAAATTTACAACAAAAAAGGGAGTATGGCTTGAGCTGGGATTTATTGCTGTGGTGTCTTTGCTATACTGGTGGTCAGCGCTCATACCCATTGAAACAGCCAGCAGACATCATTCACATTCAACTACTGGTTGAAGAGAAAAAGTGAACCTTCACTTCCTCGAACACAGAAGAAGAGCTTTGATAAAAATACACAATTGTGACCAGTGTCCGCCATCAAGCACAGCTCTGCACTGATCAGGTCAGTGAGCTGCTGCAGCAGTGACATCGTATTCAAAGCAAATGCTACAATGTGAATGCGACGAGAACACATGAAAACTTTAATGCACAAAATATGTTCACGAGGCGTGACAGACATTTTTTTTCCAATCAGTGCATTGATCATCACGGTACAATGGCAAGTAGAGTAAAGATGATAAGATGTCAATCAAAATCAGTCAAGGCTTCAGTGCCTTGCTCAAGAACATATCATCATGCTTCATCAGCTGTCCAGGGGCCTCATGTACTAACAACTACGTGGATCTCACACTAAACGTCAGCGTTCGCAAGAATCCCGGAAGTGCCGCTTGCAGAAAAAAATCCTGATGTATCAATAAGTGCGAGCGCAGGGATCCGCGCACCTTTCCTTGATACATTCCACTCAGCATGGAATTGAGCGCGTGGCCGGGGCTGACCTCGTTACGCCCACGTATACATATGCAATTGTATTTAAATAGGGTTAAATAGGGCAGCCTGTCCCGTCAGTATAAAAAACAAAGCAATGTGAGTGGGAGAAGGCTTGCCAGAGAGCAACGAACCCCCGCCGAGATTAAAAAAAATAAATAAAAAAATAAAAAAATGGTCGGACGTCAAGAGGCCAGACAGGTGGGGGTCAGAGAGGAGGTCAGTTTGTGTCGCATCCAACGTTCATCATTGCGCGTTCTGCTGTAACGTGGTGTGACACCCCCCCGCTCCGACGTCACCCACCTCACGCCCGGTCCGACGTTGCAAGCTGCCCCCTCCCAAATGAGTGAGCCGGTCTGCTCGTAAATTTCCCGAGCCACTTCCTTGTCCCAGTCCAGCATTGGTCACCAAACATCGCCTCACAGTGTTGCCAACGGACCAAAGTGCAGCTCACGCAACAATCTGGCTTCAAGCGAACTTCTACGGCACCTCCGGAGCTGTTGTGATGGGCGCAAGGATCAACGGACTTTTCAGGATTTATACATCCCATTGTGAGCTCCGATCCTTGCGAGCGCACCTTTTTCTTGCGTAAATGGCGTTGATACGTGAGGCCCCTGGTCAGAGGATCAAAGCAGTAACCCTCCCGTCACCTTACCTTTGGTGACGTGCTGTCCAAAAACAATTTGGCTGTGGCAGTTACATAAAATGACAGTATATACCAAGAAAGATTAGAATTGAATTAGATACAAAGAGGACCAAAAGTCATTCAAGCAGTACGGCAGTAAACCTGCTATGCTGAAGCAGGCTTCACTAACCAAACAACACACATCACTTAGAACAACACTTATCGGGCAGAGAATGACATACCAAATAATTGAGCCTGTCAAATGTGTCATGTACCTCTAATTTACATGACAGGAAGGGGCAAGACACTTCACAATGTGTCTTTGTGTGATGAGAGGTTGGCACCCCTTGCATACAGCCCAAGTTACCATCATTCTTTGGTCTAGAATCATGGCACTAGTGTTTACATGTCAGATTTTCTGGCAGAGGGGAGGGTGATTCATGAAAAAACATCACAAATCCATTTACACATCAGAAGTGAAGCAATGTATGCATATTTTTCACAGAGACTGTGGACAAACAGTGTGAACAAGATATATCCTTACTCATTACTTACATTGTCTGTTCTGAGCTTCTTGGCAGGGCAGCCTCCATCCGCAGGATGTAACATGTAATACAACCGCACTTTATTTGCATGTTTTCGACTCTGAAAAAAGAAAAAGGAGACATTATCTGGGTTGGGTTGGCTTATGGTTTCAGTCAGGACACTTTAGTCAAAAATACTTATCAGCATCTTACAATAATACAAAGCATAATCTAGGATTCCTAGCTCTGTCCTGGGTCCTCCACTCTTCTTTGAGACTTCATTGAAGGTGTGGCAGGGAGTACGGACCTCCTTATCCTTCCAATTGCCTCTCATGCTCAATTCATCCCCTAAATCAGGGGTGCCCAACCTTTTTTGAACCAAGTTTTACTTTAAAATTTGCCACCTTGCCAAGATCTACCAGCCCAAATTTGACAGTTTTAACTGAAAATATTATAGCCATCGTGTTATGGCATGGCAGAGTTGGGGCTCAAAAGCTCAACACAGGGAAGCAGGAGGGAATTTGTTAAAACAGGCAGGATTTAATGCTGTTTGGCAGGAGGAAAAAACTGGTGGTGCAGTCTCTCACAAGCAAGCCAGTCGTCAGCAACCTGTTGGCTCACGGGAGTCTGTAGAAAGATCTGGCAGCGAGCGTCTGAGGAACAAAGGGTTATGTAGGCAGAGGAGAAGATGAAGAGTGACATCAGGTGTGCTAGTCTGGCTGAGGGCTGGCTGCAGCAATCACGCAGCAACCAGTGTCACCTGCGGCGGAGTGCACGCAGGGAACGAGCTGTGGGGGAGGGGGAGGCAGGCCCGTAAGGTGGAGCCGTAACACATTGTAAAGGTTCAGTATAGAATGAAAAGATTGCAACTTCTTACGTTGGGCATACAGACAGCATGACCATCTTTTTTAATTCACTCTCTGCATACACACTGACAACATACACACACAAAACTTTGTGGACTGCAACATAGTGTGGTTCTCCAATTGCACTGAGGCAGAGTGGCAGGGGCTCCGGAGGGTGGTGAGGACAGCCGAGAGGATCATCGTCTGTCCCTTCCCCTCCCTTTGGGACATCCACACCTCCCGTTGTCTGAGCAGAGCTCAGGCAATCATCACAGACTGCACCCACCCTGCCTTTCACCTGTTTGACCTGCTGCCCTCGGGCAGACGCTACAGGTCAATCAAAACAAGGACCAACAGACTCAGGAACAGCTTCTTCCCTCATACAGTCACCACATCGAACACACACATAGACCTCCTCCCCTCTCTGCTCTCCAAATCGATCACACACACACACACACACACACACACACACACACTAACCCCCCCCCCCGCTGGACTGCTGCTACTTGTTGTCATGTGTTTGCACTGCTGTACCGTGACGCTGCACTGTTGCACATATTTTGTACATCTCACATTACTACTATTTGACTTTGTTATAGAGTCTATTTTATTTTGTTTATATTCTATTTTTTACTCCACTTTTTTAAGAAAACACCATCACCAACACCGTGCTGCTTTAATTTCATTGTATGCCTCATACAAGGACAATATAAGTCTGAATCTGAATCTGAATCTGGATTATGTCTGTCAACAGTCACTGATTGGTCTTTTTTTTTGTTATTTATTTATTTTTTTAAATTTCTACCTTAGCTTCCAAGCCTTAGGCAGTCCACAAGGTGGCCATCTGTCATTGTGGTTCTGTACTTTGACTTGATGATCTTCATGTGAGAGAAAGCAGACTCACACAGGTAAATTGATCCAAAAAAAGCTGTTATTTTCATGGAACATCTCCTGAGTTTGGGATACTTTTCGGGAAACAGCAGCTCCCAACTCTCCCTTCATCCCTTGTGTTGTCCTGGATATAATCTTGATGTTATTTTGAAGTCTGATGATCTCATTCTCCACAGAAGGGCTGTCCAGGTGAAACAGTGAGGCCACTTTGGATGGGATGTCATCCACATCCACAGTTTCAAATGGAAAACACATGTAGCTGGCAACAGGCTCAAATGTTGAAAAGTCTGTGAGACGTTTATCAAACTCTGACATGATGCTTTGAACTTGCTCCTCATAACGTGTGCAATCACGCTGTGCTGTGTCCTCACCCTGACATTGAACTTCTACTCGCATGTGCGGAAAGTTGCGCAGGTCACTGCGTTGCAGCCTTCTTGCCCACTTTTTGAGCTTGCTTTTAAACACGTTCACTGCGCTGATCATGCTTATCATGCATATCATGCATTTATCCTTTCTCTGCAGCTCTAAATTGAGCTCATTTAACATACCAGTGAGATTGGTTAGAAATGCCAAATCCAAAAGACATTTGTTGTCTTCTAGCTGTGTATATTTGGCATGTCTAGCAAGCTTGAGAAACTCTTTGATTATAGGCAGCAACTTGCGGAATCTCTCAAAATATGTACCTCTGCTCAACCACCTCAGCAACAGGTGTGTGTGCTCTGCTTCTGTCTCCTCCATATGCGCGCAAAATAGCCTCCTCTCTAGGCTCCTTGCCCTAACAGAGCACACGATCATCATGGCGATATCCATAACTTCCTTCATATTTAACATTTTCCCACACAGCGCTTGTTGGTGAATTACGCAATGGTAATTAAGGAAGTCTGGGAAATCGTTGTTTTTTTTGCACAGTCTAACAAATCCATTATTACATTACATAGCAGTTGTAATGGAGCCCCATCTGTTGTAATGGAGATAAGTTTATGAAGGGGCAATTTGCTCTGCTTAACAAACTCCAGGAAGGCTTGAAATATATCAGCATCTTTAGTGTGTCCTTTATGAGGCAATATGATAAGCAACTCTTCTTTTGCGCTCGTCTTCAAAGGCCACTCTAATGAAAATACATAGCTGTGCCACATCTACTATAACAGTCGATTAATTGAACTCAAGGGAATAACACTCACATCTCATTTCCATCCGACATTTCCTCACAGCGCTCTTTTACAAAGTCACCATCTTTGAAGGATTTCTTCTTTTTAGCAAGAACGTGGCTGACACAATATGATGCAATCGTTGCAGCCTCTCCTTGGTGTTGTGCTTCGTAAAAGACGACTGCCGCTCCGTTGATCCAAACTCCTGGATTCAACTCCTGGGGCCTCATGTACTAACAACTACGTGGATCTCACACTAAACGCCAGCGTTCGCAAGAATCCCGGAAAAAAAATTCCGGATGTATCAATAAGTGCGAGCGCCGGGATCCGCGCACCTCTCCTTCATACATCCCACTCAGCGTGGAATTGAGCGCGTGGCCGGGCCCGCCCTCGTTACGCCCACCTATATGCAATTTGATCTAAATAGGGTCTCTCCTGTCCACGCTCGCAAAAAAATGTGGAAGAAAGAGAAGTTGACGGCGTGTGAGCTGGAAGTGCTGGTCGGGGAGGTGGAGGAGAAACAAAGGGTTTTGTTCGGCAGCCTGTCGCGTCAGTATAAAAAAAAAACTAAACAATGTGAGTGGGAGAAGGTTTGCCAGAGAGTGAACGCGGTGGGTTCGAAGCAACACATCCCAGCGGAGATTAAAAAAAAGTGGTCGGACGTCCAGCGGCCACACAGGTGGGGGTCAGAGAGAGGAGCTCACACACGCCGCACCCCGCGCTGACTCCCAGAGCCTGGAGGGTAAGTGGGGGTCCATTTCTTACTACAACATTCCCACATGCTTTGCCATAGATGTAAACGCAAGAATAACACAGAATCAGGCATTTAAATAAACCCATATTTTTAATGATCAACAGAAATGGATGTGTCGGCCAGTGTGTGTGGCGCCGGCAGCCCACCCGGACGCGGCGGCGCATCCTCAGGCCCACCCGAATGCAGCGGGAGGGTCCTCACACAGGCAGTCCTTCAGTCACAAGAGGAGATTGTATGCGGAGTCTCAGGCATCAATTACGGATCGACCGCATGATTAACGTTCTTGAACGTTTAGTTGAACAAAAATTAATTATATGGCTTCATGAATGTTGTAATCGTGTGCTTCTTCCCCATTCACATTGTGGCGATGAAATTCTGACGACGTCGATCCCTCCGGCATCTGGGTGGGTGGTCTCACGGGGGGAAATGCTGCTCGGCCAGAGGGATGCCATGCAGGTTGGCCACATTGTGAAGGACGCCACATGCCGTCACAATGCGGACCACCTTCTCCGGGCCATAGAGCACCCCACCCCCACACACACACACACTCCGGTCCACGCAGCGACACCGACCCTTCAACTCTCAACTCTCCACCACTGAGCGAGTGGGAGTGGAGGTGTTTGTAGCTCCGCTATGGGTCAGTGGGGGGGTTGAGGACGGGGTCATCAGCCCGGTCCTGAGGGCGGAGCCACTGTCACCTGCAGTAAAAGCACAGTGTTCAGTGTTGCACACATTTGTGTGTTTTTGAACGATGCTCATCAAAAGCTTTTGTGACATGGGGGGGGGGGGGGGGGGGGG
>CAESWR010000394.1:89704-117890 GCA_903171835.1 Mullus surmuletus
TCATGGTTTATTGGAATAAAACAAAACCATACAAAGAAAACCAAAAGAAGAAGGAGAATCAAAAGGCTTCGATCGCTCTGGTCCAGCCGCTGCCTGCTGTCAACAGTGTGTGTTTCAAACAAATTGTCTGAGCCGCGAGTATCTGCTCGAGGTCCGTCTGCTGCCAACTCACAAAGTCGGATAGTCCACCTGAGCCCAGCACCGAGATCAGGTTGGAGATGTTGTCCGAGTCCGAGTGCGCGTCCTCGTCAGTCCGCACGCGCTTGCACGGCAGCGGCCCGAAGTCCGGCAGGTAAAAGTCCGGGTCGACAATGTGATAAGTTGTGTCCATCACCTTCCTCTTCTTCACGTAGCAGTGCGCGCCCTGCGGCTGCCGGGGCTGCGCGCAACAGTCCGGGTGGAAGTATCCATTGGTGACAGTGGTCACCACATGCGTGTCCAGGTCCAGCACGGTCTTCTGGTGGGCCTGCGTGTTCGGGACGGGTAGCTCCCAGGTGGACTTGTCCGCGCAACTCCAACACGCTTCCGAGGAGACCATGAGGTCCGGGTGACTTGGCGGCACCATTGCGCAGGCGGACGCGTCCTGGTGCGCCGCTTCTGCAGGCGCTCCGCCGGGCTGGTGCGCTCCGCAGTGCCAGGTGTCCGACTCCAGGCCGCCAAAGTTGCAGTAGAAGTCATCGGCCAACTCCGTGAAGCTGCCGGTCAGCTCCAGGTAGTCGTGCCTGTGGCGCACGGCGGCCGCGTCCTCATACTGCTGCGTCCTCGGCGTCTGCGACAAGTTCTTGCTCATGTAAAACTGCCTGGCGTTCCTCAGCACGTACGTTACCAGCAAGTTCTTGTGGAGCTTGATGCCTCCTCGCTGCGTCCTGGAGCTTTGGATTTTCCTCAAAGAAATGGAGATCAGATTCTGTGCGTCAAATGCACACTCCATCCTCTACGCGGGCCGCCCCGTCCTCTCACTCCCAGCCTCTCGAATCGCTTGGTCTCCCGGCTGAAGAAATAAGAACGGGTTTAGTTGAGAATCCTACTCGATTCGCGTAGACTGTGTCCATGGCGCTCCATGTCTTCTCAGTAAGGGCATGGATTTGCAACTCTCATCTTTCCTTGCCACGCCCTCGCCGACACACTGTCCAATGGGAGGGAGGCGGTGCTTCTGTTATACGCAAATATCACTACATGCCTCATTCAGAATGCACGTAGGAGCGCGCATGCTGCATTTCGCCCGAATGTGTTCTGGGCTTTTTAAATCTCAGTGCGGACAGGAAAAAATCACCACACTTTACCGTCCATGTAGCACAGGAGGAGGAGAAGAAGAAGGGGAAGAAGAAAGAGTGGAGAAGGATGGGAGAGAAGGAGGCTATAGGGGAAGGGATGGAGCACACAGAGGAGAGCAGTGCGTTAAGAGAATAGAGAATAATATGGAACAGAAGATGGAATAGAATGCAGAGGAGTGGGACAGAGCCAGGAAGGAAGTAAAGTAGGAAAAGACTGGTGTGGAATTGATACATTCGATTAGACAATTACAGGGTGGAACCCAGTGATTGGAAAAGTAGAATAGAACAGAGCAGAAGCTGATGTGGTGGAGGTGGATAGAAATAGAATGCATGCAAACCAGAATAGATCAGGGAAGGAAATTGGGGGGGAAAAAACGATTAAAATGCTCAGCAGCACTGGTCAAATGAATATAAGACTAAAGTGGTGATTAACCGTGGAAGAGAAATTAAGAGTAGAATTATCATCAACTACAATAGAGTAGAATAGAATACAATGAAACACAGCATAATCAGACAGAACAGAAAAGAGTGGGGAGGTGGAACTTCTAATAGAATAGAATATGGAACAGATAGACTGGATTAGACTGAAGGAATATAATGGAATAGAGCTGTGATTGGTGTTATGGCAGTAGATTACTTATGTAGAATGAGACATTACAGATCAGATATAGAATAGAACAATATATATTAGCGGTTGATAAAGGATATGGCACAATAGAATAGAGTTAGATAGAGAGGAATCTAAGAAAAGACGGGGGAGCAAGCAAGAGGATAGAACAGATCTTAACCCGAACAAGAATAAGGTGAACCGACTTGACTGTAACAGAATAGAATAGTATGAAATAAAATAGACTGGGTTTAACATAACAGAATAGACAAGACTATAGAAGAGAAACTGTTCTGAGAGAATAAGGAATTAGAGGAACAGAATAGTGTGGAATATAGACTCCACTAGACTGTGGCAGGATAGAAAAGTATGACATAAACTGACTTGACCATGCTGAGCAGAACAGAATAGACTAGAAACTGTCTTCATGGAATGAGGAATAACAATAGGCAGACAAGGAACACAGTAATGCAGAATATAGACTCGCCTCAACTGTAAAAGAATAGAAAAGTATGAAAAAAAAGAGAGTAGACCAGGCTCAGCAGAACAGAATAGCCTAGAAACTGTCTTTGCAGAATAAGGAACAAGAATAGGCATACAAGAAACACAATAGTGCAGAATATAGACTCGCTTCAACTGTAAAATAGAATAGTATGAAATAAACAGACTAGACCAGGTTTAACAGAACAGAATAGACTAGACTATAGAAGAGAGTAGAAACTGTTTTAGGAGAATAAGGAATATGAGGAACAGAATAATGTGGAATATAGACTCGACATGACTGTCACAGAATAGAAAATAATGATATTATATGAAATAAACAGACTAGACCAGGCTTAGCAGAGGAGAATAGACTAGAAACTGTCATCACGGTATAAGGAATAAAAATAGGAATGAAAGGAACACAATAGTGCAGAATAAAGACTCACTTCAACTATAAAAGAATAGAATAGCATGAAATAAGAGACTAGAGCGGGTTAAGATGAACAGAATAGACTAAAAACTGTCATCACAGAATAAGGAATAGGAACAGGAATAATAGAAACGCAATAGTGCAGAATATAGACTTGCTTCGACTGTAAAAATGTATAATTGTATGGAATAAACAGACTAGACCAGGCTTAACAGAACAGAATAGACTAGACTATAGAAGAGAAAAGTCTCAACAGAACAAGAAAGAACAACAGGAACAAGAAGAGCAAAATAGTGTGGAATATAGACTTGACTGTAACAGAATAGAAAAGCATAGAATAGTACGAAACAAACAGACTAGACCAGGCTTAACATCATGGAATATAGACTACAGAAGAGACTAAAAAACTGTTAGGATGGAATGAAAGAAAATACAGCACAATGGAATATATCTTGGATTAGAATCAAATCGGAGGAAAAAAACAGAACAAAAACAATAAAGCGTATGAATGGAATACAAGCACGTTAGCGTTACGCACTGAATGACGAACATGCCGAGTGACAAAAAGGCCAAAAAGTCACCACAAACTACAAAGACGAAGAACAAATCGAGGAGAAAAAAACGGGAATGGGGGTGGAAAGTGGGTTTGGTGTCCACATTTGCATGTCAACATTTTCCACCTTCCTCAGAGCTTGGACACATCTGAGACTGCACAGCTTCAGACCCTAACCCTAATAGCATGCAGAGGAGGTTTGTGTGTGTGTGTGTGTGTGTGTGTGTGCAGCACATACGGTCTCCCACTATAGTTCTTACACTGTTGCTTCACTATACGGCACTAACCACACATACCTCCTCATTATTCCAATTACATATGCCAGCATATAAATTTAATGCACACACACAATAACAGTAAATTATGAATGTGCCGCTCAAACCTGAGAATGATGTCATTAGCACCGCCTCTGATAACACAAACACCGTCACGGCACCCAGACGTGTGAGGTAAAAAGCTCTGAGCAGAGAGATTATCTGTCATCCCACATCTGTTTGTGTGTACACACACAGATGGCTGACATCATACCCAACACCTGGATAGGACTTTGATTTCCTGCCAAATAGGTGAATCAGGAGGACGGCCACTATTATGGTTATCATGCTCTGATAATAGTGTAAATTGGAGCCTGACATGTGTGCTCTGCCTCTCTCAGGAATTCTGTTGAAATGGCAAAAGAGCAGATTGTCGCCGGGTTTTTTATGGCGCGAAACGGCACATGGCGGAGCCCGATCGCTGGTGCGGCTGAGCGCCTCGTGGCAGAGTACGACACGATATTGTAGTAATGAGTAAATTATTTAGTGGGTAACACACAGAACATGTGGTGAAATATGTAATGCAGTCATAAAACACACGAGTTGGGGCGAAAACCGATGGCAAATGCGTGTAAAAATACTGTCGTGAGCTGCTGGAGAGATGCTGTTAGACTCACTTCCTCTGAATTACAAACAAACTTGATTGTAAACACTACAATCAGTGCTGAGTTGACAGGTTAGATAGCGTGTAATTATGCTATATAGACCAGGGTGGTAGAGGAGGATTTACCACAGTGTGATGAGTGAAAGTAACCAACCTTGTACTGTATTTGTAGCAAAGATCAGAAGAGAAAAAGCTAAAAACAAATGCAGACAGGTAGCTTCTAAGTGTTGGTTGTCAACTTCTGAATGAAACAAAGTACAACAGAAGAGGAAAAAAAAAAAACTCGGAGTTGAAGGGAGGGTGCCAAAATGTCACCGGAGAAATAAAAACAACTGTAGATTTTTATCGAGTATCACCGGAGAGAAATCACAAGCTGCCGTGTGCAAGCAGGGAGGAGGCAAAGGGCAAAGCAAATGTCAGATGGACATCGTATCAAACGCTTACACTCGTGTTAACCTGAGTATTCTTATCTGCCCGAGATGACGGCCATCGCCCCGGTAGAGAGTTCTTTTCAAAAATAATATTAAAAAAAATGCCAGCAAAATCAAAATGTTGCAACCACAACAATAACAGGAGATGTCGCTCAATGCTGTTGTGGCGGTGGGGGGTGAGGGTGGGGTGGGGGAGGGGATCATGAGAGTATTCAGGTTTGTACTGACGTTAGATTTAATCATCTTTATCCTCTATTACATCATCATTTCATTCTAATATAATAACCATAAATAACTGTAGTCGACGTCCTGCCACAAATGCGGTGCAGTCTTGTGCTGATGTGGCGGCTGCCTTCAAAAATCATTGCAACATAATGTTCCTAAAAGACATCCGGTTTCTGCAGAGTCACCTGCAGCCGTCGCCACCTCTGAGTCAGCTCAGGTGGTCTTGACATGTCGCGTGAATAAATGACAGGTCTGCATCGGACTGCTGTGCTGCCAAACAAATAGCCTGCAATTAATGGGATGTTGCTGTACTATACCACCTAGAGGGGGAGAGGTGGAAATGACCGGTGCCTTTGATCACTGCTGGGATCTTTTGGAATATTCCACAGCTCCACAAATATGTGACTTCAACTGACTTTAATGCAGAAATGTGAGGCTCATTCGAGATTTACAACTAAAATACTTTGCATAATTTTAGGTGGATACTCCAAAGAAAGAATGCATAACTAACCCATAAAATGGAAAAAAATGCAGCGTTACTTGTGACTATATTTTCTTACAAGGGACCTTATTTATCTTTAAACTCATTAAAAAGTGGTTATTAATAAAAACTCACTGCTTTTTAAGACAAATGTAATCAGAAATCTTCATTTATTGTTATTCCAAACACCTTTTATTTCAGTAAAATTTGGAATTTTGACTCTATCAAAAGGGAGCTCACTAAACAAAAACAAAGCAAAAAAACAGACTGAGTGTATCCAAGTTATGTAACTGCAATGCTTTTACGCAGTGAACAATATCTGTTGTATCTGATATGGTGAGGGTTCACTCATGTAAAAGATGGAATCATATCATTGTATGAAATAAGATCATCTTAATGACATGAATTTTAAAAAAAAGGGAAAAGTGGTCAATGGAGACAGATTTTTACAGATTTCACCCAATGCGTTGCTGGTTTTTGTCATCTCACTGGAGATGAAGGTCGTCAAACTTCTCACTGTTTTGAATGAAACTGAAGGAAATGTATAAATACAAGAGATATCAAAGGCTGCAGATGTCTTCCTATTTTGTTCCATATATTCCATATATCGTCGAATTAATTCAGATAGTGTCGACATTATGAATGCTGCAGAACTCAATATTAACGATCCTAATACTTGTATGAACCTGAGACATGAGACTTATGAAACTGAAACAATGGGAACTTGCTCCTTAAACAACCAATTTAAAACCCAAATCAGAACTTGCTTGTTATTTGTTTGGAAACAGAAAAGCACCTTTGTAACTAATATGATCATTAGATGCAATAGACAGAGCTGAAAAACCATATATGACAATTATTAGATTAATTGTGTATCACAGCTACTCTCATTTAACCTCTTTTTATACTTATTTTTCAAACATCTCGAGTATCACATGTCAGTTACTTCAAGCTCCCGTTATTAATAAATGACTTTAAGTGGAATATTAAACAGCCAAATTCCCGTTCCGTGCGACTCGGCCCCGCCCTTAAAGGACTCGTTCTCATTCAAATTGAAGCACGTAGTTGCTAATAAATAAAGGGCGGTAGCAGCAATCTGTTTATCTACAAAACGTATAGTCTAGTTTTTCCTGCAACGAGTTTAAGTTCTCAAAGAAGGAGAGAATGTGCGCTTAGACAAAGAGAATCCAGCCTCCCGATTGTGTGGCCTCTTAAACACAGAGCCGAGATGCGGCGCTCTGTGGAGGATGCACACAATTACTTCAGAGGCGGGGTGCTTTATTTACATATGCAATATGCATAAGCAAGGTTACTGTGAGGGTGAAATAACCGCCAGATAGGAGGAGAGGAAGAAGGAGGGATTTCGGCATAGCGTGTGTGCGTGTGTGTGTGTACGTGTTTGTGTGTGAGGCTGTGATGGAGAGGGGGTGCGTGGGGTAGGCAGAAAATTGGTGTTATCAATATTTAACCAACCCTTCCAGCATATTTATGGCAGACAATAGAGCAGACATGCAACTGTCTCATGTGAGTGGAAGTGTATTTATTACATAGTGAAATCCAGCCTGTAAATAGGGTGTTCATTGATACCCCCCCCCCCCCCCCCCACCACCGCCCCCAACCCCCCCAAAAAATAAAAAAATCCGGCCACTATCCCAACTAGGCAAGAACCCAGGACTTGGTTAGTTCTTATTACCTATTAACATATCGGCTAATTGTTCTTCACAGCCCAGAGTGCAGCAGAAATATTATATAGGGAGATATTGCTCCATATGGTGGGCAGATGTATGTAATTCAATCAGTTTGGAAGGGAGAAAAAAAAGTCTGAAAAGCCATGAAAAGAAGGAGAAGAAATAAAATGTCTGGAGTTTTTTTTCTCTCCCTCTCCTTCTTTCTTTTTCCCCCCCTTCTTCTTCTCCTTCTTCTTCACAGAGCCATGGCCTCTCCGAAAATGTTTCCATGTGTTGTGTCTGAGCACACAGAGAGCAAAGAGGGAAAACATTCTCTCCTCCAAACCACATGCAACAGATTCTTTCTGAAGCCAAATAAATCAACCCTGTGTTTCAGATCATGTGACACTTTTTTTGTGCTTTGTGTTATTCCCAACATATCCTGTTTCGAACACCCCCCCCCTCCTCCTCCTCCTCCTCCGCTGCCGCCTCCTCCCCAATCCAGCCCCAACTCTTCCCCACCCCCATATTCCAACGCACGCACGTAAAAACTCTCACACACACACACATACATGGTTCAAGACGACGCATGCACAGAGAGAGTTTCCATTTCCTGTGCGTAAGATCACCTGTACAGACAGAATGGTGTGCGTCGCTGCGACATGCTCAGGCAGGAAAACAGGAAAAGGGAGTTCAAGGGTGTCCAACATGAAATACAGAGTTAGGGGAAACCCAGTGCTCGTGGCAGCACTCCAGTTTCTGAAGACAGTAAGTAAAGTTTCATGAGTTAACTTTTTTTTCTTCTTTTTTTTTTAGGTTGTTGTTGTTTTTCGCTTCTTAGCACTGCCATCATGCGCTCTACTTTTGCTTCTGCAAAAATATTTCAGAGAATTCGGGCGTTTTCTTGTTTGAGGAGTCTTTGTCCGAGTTAATAAAATCACGCTGTAGACAGAGTACACTGTTGTGTGTGTGTGTGTGTGTGTGTGTGTGTGTGTGTGTGTGTGTGCTTTTTGAGTTTGAAAGTAATAAGACATTTTGGGATAATATTCAACACCTGTTTTTTTAATGCATTTGGAGGAAAAACACAAGTGGAAGCAATGACAATGTGGAAATAATAATAAAAATAATAATATATCCAAAAATGTTTTCACAATTCTTTGGGAGAGAGGGGAAAGATTAATGTATTCATGAAATTAAATGCAATGGAAACATGTCACTCATTCTCTCCCTCCACTTAAGAATGAACTGCAAAATATAGTAAATAAATATATAATAACATAACATACCAATGAACAGAATAAAATATTCAGTCAATATCAGTATAAAAAAAAAGCCTCATTGGATGCGTAACAGTAACCACTGCCATTGTATTTGAGAGCAGCAAAAACAAAATGCCGCTCAAAGGCTTTTAGTGATCAGCGTAAAAATTCTGAGGAGGAATAACCGTGTAGCCTAGAAGCTGGCGGAAGTTCAAACGAAGCCTAATTTGAATCTAATTTCAAACCCGGACGAGGGCTAACACGTTGCTAACGCTGCACCGGCCACATTAGTTCCAATGTGAAACTTACAAACCGCAATTAGCAGTGTAAGTGTGAAGTCCTCCAGCCAACAATGGCTGATGTGACGTATCATTCCAAGAGCTGGAATAAAATAAAAGAGAAGGAGGAGTGAGTTTAAATGTGCGGTTTAGCCACAGAGGTGCATTCCCCGTGATGGATTACACCCTGTGGACATTTAAGATCATATGTTTCTCAAGCGGAGATATTGTTTCTTTGTTCCTTTGTAGTTGTAATATATGTAACTCAATTGACCTTCAGCACCTCAATAGAAAACAGAATACCTAAGCTACATCAGTGACATGAATGAGGAACAAAACGTAAACAAGAAATTACCACTTTTGTAATCCACGTTTAACATACCATCAGCCTCTTGGATGGACGCCGACTCTACTTTACAAACTTGACAGACATACTGAGAAGGTTTTTTTCCCCCCTCCAACCACTGAATCAACATGTCGACACACGCAGGCGAACGTCTACAGCCAACGCGAAAATGCTGCATTGTCTGCTTGATGCCGGCGTTGATTGGCTCACATGTGTCATTGGAGGCAACAATACTTATTTTCAGTGGTTATATGCTAATAATGCATATTATTTTTGTCTCTTCATTCTCTCCTTAGTTCATATCTTTATATGCAAATTCACTGTATGTGTAAACATACTCTGTTGTGGGGATAGCGGTCTGCTAAGAGCGACTGGCAGCAAACCGCCATTTTGAAGGGCAAAAACTTTGTCAACTGCAGAGATATAACAGCCCCTAACTGAAGAATTACAGCCACCCAACTCCACTGCTGCCGCCTCATCTCCATGAAACAACTCCTCATATTTGCATAACAGTGGCGCACGTTACCAAATTTGCATTTTCTTTGGCGGAATTTCGGAGAAAGGTGGTCAAGACTCGCCACACATCATTTGGATGGAAACCCGATGTACGGGGGGCTCCGGCAGCCAGCCGGTAAGACCGGCAGAGCGCTAACATGGCATCTCCCGGCTCCGGGGAGAAAAATAATTAACATGTTTCATCTACTTTTACTTTATAAATGCAATTTCATGAAACGAGGGGAGCCTCGACACCTCTAGCCGCGCCCCGGCGTCCAACTAACTCCTTAGAAGCGGTCGATTTTTCACGCCACTCCTGACATCTCATCTATCTATCATTTCTGCTCTCTAATCTCATCCATTGGTTGCGGTTAACGTGTGCTATTGTTGCCGTGTCGTTCTTGCTGTATGTGACACGGCGCGCTGATCAATCGCCCCGCTCTCGGTGGGGTGGCACAGCGCTCCCCCGTGCATCTGACAGCCATCCCGAGCCCATTTACTGTCAAATGGGCTCCGCTCCCTTTGCCGGAGCTCAGATGCAGATTTATGCCAGAGCAATGCCGGTTCTTGCATATTAGATGAAAGCCTTGTTTGCATATACCCGCTCTCTCTCCCTCTCTTTTTCCTCTCTACCACCTCCCCCCCCCCCCCCCCCCCCCCTCCCTCTCCCCCTCCTTTCTCTCTCTTCCTTTTTTCTGAGGCGTCACTTTAATATGTATGCAAATGGGCTGCGCTCCACGGGCAGATATGTGTGGAGTCCTGTCCTGCAGTCAGGAGGTGTAGGAGAGATTGTGTTTGTATTTATGAGGCATGGGCCCTGCCGCTCTTGGGAGAGAAATGCTGCGAGTGGTGGTGGTGGTGGTGGCGGTGGAGGTGGTGGTGCAGTGCAGGCAGAATGCAGATATGCCAATAACAGAGGTCATGGTTGTCACTAATGATAAGAGGAGACAATTAGACAATAGCATAGCTGTAATGTAGCCGCCCCTACACTCCTATGCACGTACCAAAACAAGCAACCGACACGAAGAGCGAATCCGGCTTCTTTTCTCTCCCCCCCCACACACACACACACTTTCTAGAACGTTCGGAGGTTCTTCTGCTTCTCGGCGGCGCTCGACTCGGATGGGGAGGTTCGAGGCGATGGGTGCGGGTATAAGACAAATCTATTGATCCCCGTGCGTCCCTCAGGGGCCGAGGATCACTGTCAGAGGGCTGAGGGGCGGAAGACAAGGTCAGGTCACATATGAGAGAAGCACCCTTAACCCGTTTCATCAGTCTGATGCTTCCCAGACAGGCCTCCCAACGCCCGTGATCAATAACGTCCCCGGTAACGGTGAGGAGCGGGGGCGTAAATGAACAACACAAGTTTCACTTCTTCGGCTCTCTCGCACATCTTTTGTAATCTTTCGTTTACCAGCTACTTTAAGAATTCATTGCAGATGTGTATTATGAAATTAAAGAAAAAAAATATCACATGAGTGTAACAGTGAATGCCTGTTATTATGTTCAAGATATAATAATATCTTGGCCTGATGCCAATCAGTCATCTACCAAGCCAACATACACACACACACACACACACAACTGTGCAAATCAAATGTGCTCTCTCTCCCCTCACACACACACACACAGACACACACACACATCCCCTTCCTCCATCATGAATAAACCATACTGTGTCTATGAGTCATATACCACCCCCACATCCCTCTAACCCACTCCCCCTTTCTTTTTTTTCCCTTTTTTTTTCCAGCGCTGCTAGAGTAAAAACGCTAATTAACGTGATGGCTAGCTCCAGCTCCTGTCAGCAGCTTGTGGGGGCCTCTCAACCAGCCCCGGCTCCTCTGGTCTCTGGTTTTTAGCAGCTCGCTCACTCGCTTCCCCTCTCCCTCTCCCTCTCTCTTGCTCTCTCTCTCTCCCCAGCCGCCATCTCTGGAGAACCGGGGCCCCTCATTCATATTCAGCCCCAGTCACAGGCACCTGGAAGCAGCCAGCACCACCACCTCCACCTCCCGACAACCCCCATAGTGTCTATCACCAGCCCCCCAGTCCAGCCCACCTCCTGTCAATTCTGGATCCCCCCACTGCTGGCAAAAAAAAAAAAAAAAGAGACCCACAACACCCACCCATTTATTACACACACACATGCACACACACACACACAATTATTCTATTTTCTCCAACTAGAACGCAGTTGAAATACAAGCGCAAAAAAGCTCCATTTGTGAGATGTAGGAGCTTGAAACTCCATCTAGGAGATGACACAACCCAACTGATGGGTTGAATCACCCAACGGTGGAGAGAGAGAGTGAGTGAGAGGGAGAGGAAGAGAGAGCGAGAGAGAGAAACAGAGAGAGAGGGGAGCTGAGCGCCTTGGTGAACTAGCTCGGTAACCATGACAACGCAGCCGGGAGAGCAAGAAACAGGAACATACAGAATCTGTTTCTGCTGAGACTTGCACATGTGGCACAGTGCTGCTTTTCCTCCGAGAAGAAACGAAGGGGAGGCGTGTGTGTGTGTGTGTGCGTGTGTGTGTGTGTGTGTGTGTGTGTGTGGGTCCTTATGAAACATACATGCCTGCTGCCTCTCCAACCAAACTCATTCGCCTGCTCGAGCCACCGAGCCAGTGAGTCACAGCACAAAAAGACGTTATGGCGTTTTTAGTGGAAGGTTTTTTTTGGGAGGGGGTTGTTTTTCCTCTTTCCTTCCTCCGGTTTCTGAACATGGCAAGGTGGTGTGTTGCGTTAGGAAGAAAAAAAAATCATAAAATAGAAAATCTCAAGGCAAGCAGAGACTCTATTCTCCCTCTGCAGCCGTTGTTTTTGCCTGTTTTCTTTCCCTCTGCTTCGGCGCCGCTCCCCTTCTGCCTGTCTTTTCTCTTTTCCCTCCTGCTCCCTCTTTCTACAGGCTCAGTCTAACCTCCCCCTCCCCTTTCCTCAAGGGAATAAAGGTCGTAACGCAAATGATTACTCAAACCCGAGTTGCCATAGAAACGCAGTCATGTGACTAGAGCAGGCATGCATAGACCACAACAAAGAGGTGGATCAGGAACCAGTGCTGGAAAGAGCTGTAGCTCGCCTTGCTGGTGCCTGAGTGCATTTCACTCGAATTCAGGCTCGGTTTTTTTTAAAAATAGGCAGAGCGGCGTGAAGCGCGGAGGGGAGGAAAAGCAGAGAAAAACGACACTCAAAAGAGCTGGGAGCGAGGACGAGGCTGTAATGAATCTAGGCTGTAACACTGCAGTGTGCCATATATTCTACCATTCACTAGCATACCAAGGGTGTGTCCTATTCATCATGTCCTTCTCGGAGGCAGAGCTCAGGCGCCAGTTGTCTGGAATTTCTGTGAAATGGCGTCAGTTGTAGAAATGTAGAGGGTGGTGGATTCATGCGCTTCTAAAATAGGAGTTGGGAGTAGGGAACTGTAACTTTTTGCTGCACTACATTTTCAGCTCGTACCCCGACCCCACCCCCCCCAACACACACACATACACCAGTCGACGAAGAAAAGCAGATTTGTGAGAGTGCGGCAGTGCAGCTACACGACGGGTCCGAGACTTTTTCTCTGGCAAAACAAAGACGTTAAAAGCGTCACAGAAAAAGACGTGATAGTGGGAAACGAAGCAATGTGACGTGATGACTCTCTTGGACGAATTCAGATCTCGACGCACAATACTGTGTGTGGATAGGAAGGAACGCAGGCAAAGTCGGTGGAAAACAGAACAGCGAGAGCGTGAGTGTCACTCAAAGGCAGGAACCAACACCTGGGCTGGAGGGAGAAGGTGGCCTGCCCCAACAGGATTCACTTATCCTGCATCCAATCCACCCCCACTGAGATTAGTCCTCTGCCCTGGGTGAACCCGCCGACCTGCGACCATCTCTCAAAGCTCACAGACCAAACCAGCAACCCCCCACAGCCCACAGCACACGCACACAACCACACGCACACACAGTCAAAGCTCCACGTTCAATAATCAACAATAATCTTACAGCAGATATAAAGGACACCGACTGTGACTTGACAGAAACAGGCTGTACCGTGAACACAGGGGCAACTCGTTTTTTAATTTGACCGAGCGTTAGCAGCCGTTGGTTTTGTTGAGCTGCATCAACACTAGCAGCAGAGCAACAGGACGGGGTACATTTTTTTCTGATGAAGTCACCACATCTGCGGTTATGAACACTTGGTACTGTGTGTTTCAACGTCTGTGCTCCCCCCCCTTTTTTCGCTCACTCTGTCCCGTTCTCTCCCACACACACACACAGTTCCAGCAACACACTGCAAACGTACTGGCAAAGACATTTAAAAAGGAACACAAAAAAAATACACACACATACAATCTAAAGGGGTGTGAACGGTGTGACCCCCTCACTGACTACTGGCCGTTTCTCTCCAAGTCCACCTCAACTCCCATGAGGCTTCAGGCAGCAGCTGAGTGTTCAGTGATGTCTGCAATTATCCCGTGTCTAGACAATGTCTCGTGAAAGACGAGGAGATGCACATTCTGCACAGGCGGCTGCGCTCTATAGAAGAAAAGGCCCGGCTGCGGCGTCTTTCAGCTGGTGACGTGGTGGTGAAAGGAAAGGTTAGGGCCAGGCAATGAGCCCGGCCAATGAACAGACGTAAACAAACAAACAAAAGGAACTGTATTCGTTTGCAGTTACTCTCAAATTAAAGGAGTGACTGTGTGATTCTTTGAAGAAGCTGATTTAATCTTTGGGTTATGTGACCTTTTCAGGTTCATCAGTTCCTGACGATGTTGAATAAAGTTTTACTCAAATCAACGTTTGTGCGTTTGTCCTTCCCAAACATCTCCAACACTGTGTGCTCTTTAAAAGCCCTCACACGGCATGTTGTCTGTCTTCACTGTGATGCAAATTTAGATTGAGAAAATGGACAAGATGATCCGAGATTGGAGGAATAAAAGTTTGATGCAAAAGTCTAAGCATTCAAAAAAAGAATAACAGACTTGGGTGGTTTTGTTCTCATAAAAAATATGTAAATGTGGTCCGTCTTAGAGATGGACATTTTTTTGGGGGGGGAAACATAGAGCCATGACTACATTTTATAGGACACTGTGGAAAAAAATAAATTGCCAGTGTGGAGATGCCAATACTGATTCCGATGTTTAAAATAACAGTTTGGCTGTCAGTTACACCAATAACATTGTTGCTATTTCAGTAGTGAATCCCCTTTGTTGCCATGGAAACACATAACTTTTAAATACCAAAGTATTCTACAGTCATTCATTGCACTTTTTTGTGTTGCAAACAATTATAAAATGTCATTTGGTAAAGCTTTGTTTCACTTTATATAACAATGCTACCAACTGTTGTTGCATCTTTACTTTAAACAGCGCCTTAAAGGGTTGGGGTGCCAAACTTTTGTACAAAAGTTTACGTAAAATTGGCATGAGGTTTTTATTCTGAAATGTTACTGGTTTGTTTAGTATTCATAATACTATGATGCAGCAAAAATTTATTTTTTATCTGAAGCCTCAAGCTCTTTGCCTTTTTTCAATTTTTTAAGAAAACTTTCTTGTTGGTGTTAAATTATCACGTTTGTATCGAGCTCAACCCTCTGTCACAAAACTCTGTTTTAAAGAAAATAAAACTACACAAACAAATAGAAACAAGCATGGGCTTGGAAACACAGGCTGAGAGATACGAGGGGTTGCAGGGGAAAGAAAAGGCTATGAGAGAATGAGCAGGTGTGGTGGGAAAGACCCATGGGCTTCAGGGAGAGAATAGATCAATAACTAATTTCAGTACCAAGCTTCACTCGCACTGTTTTCCAATAAATGCTGGATGGAGAGTACAGGCTTAGCCCTCCCCCCCACTATCTCTATTCTATCACCTTCTACAAGCAGGGATTGGAGTCTATGGCGGCTGTTTTTTTCCTCTCCTCGCGTTGTGATTGTTGGTTGGGTGGATTATGTTTCTCCAGTGAGTGTATTGTATAAATGTAATCCAACGTTGCCTTTTCCATTTCCATGCGTCCTCCCACAACCAGTCCACAGATGCCATCTCTGTATCTTTAAAGTGCAAGGCTTTTTTTTTTGTATTCTCCTCCCTCCTCTCCACTATTCTGCCTCCTGCAACCCCCTCCCTTTCTCTCTCCCTCATTCGACCAGGGCCAGTGTTGAGGTTTTGTCAAGAATATGCAGGGAGATTCAGACAGACAGGAGAGTGAAGCGTGTGTCATGCAGGGCTGCTGCTGCTGCTGCTGCTGCTGCTGAGGCTCTTCTCCTCAGAGGCTGTGACCTAGATAACCGAGAGGAGCTGGAGCGCCTGCAAGCCTTGGAGCCACTCCAGCTCCAGCAATGTCAGGAAGGGGTTAGTTGTGTAACACAATGTCCTATTTAGGTTGCTCGTCACACACATGGACGCAAACACATATATGTGCCCCAAGTAACAATCGCAGCACGATTTGCGTCTTTCTCGTCAGTGAAAACGGACTAGTAGAATAAATGGGAGGGTGCAAACGAGCTAACGGAGGGGCTTCTAAATTCAGCTGAATTTAAACATAAGCATTAAGAATGCTTGGTCAAACTTTCCACCCCCGGCAGCCAATGCAGCTAAATTGTGTCACGGTGAAACCATGTCAAAACATCTACAGGCATTTCTGCAGATTTGCAGTCTACAAATTTGAACATTTGATTCTTGCTGCTTCATTTCAGCAAAAACTAAGAGATAAATATTCCATAGAGCAGCACTACATTAATCCCCTTTAACAGGTAGCTGGAGACACGCTCAGCACAGCACTGCCACTACCTGGTCGGTAGGGAAAAAAAAAAAAAAAAATGTTGACAAACAAAAAACACAGACAAAGTGTAGCCGGCGATCAGTTTGTGTGAAACATGTGATTGTTTTATTGGTCCAACGTCATGAAAAGCGAGAAGAACACAACTCTCACAATGCATCACCATCATGCCGAGGAGATAAAATATAAATGGGCTTCTACTGTGCTGGAACTACTTTAATAGGCTGCAGTGTGAATAACTAAATCTTTGACCCTGACATCTGTGCTGCTCCTGTTGGGCAGGAGCAACACTGCCATCTGGTGATGTTGACTTGGCATAGCAGCTTCCTTACACAGCTTCACTCTGAGGGGCTCAGAATGCCTTATTTTCATGATACACTAATACATTTGGCACCAATGAGAACTTGACCAAAGGCATCAGTGGTTCTGGAGTAAGAGGTAAGAGCACAGATGTTTACACCAATTTTTCACAGACCTGTTCAATCTCTTTCATATTAGAAGGTATACCATTGATGAAGAGAATAGCCAGTAGAGTGCAACAGCTTCAGCTCTGGCTCAGCTTGGGCTTGAAGCAGTCCCAGCCAGGCTTTGGCATGTACGAGCATTCAGGAAGGAGGAAATCTTTCAGTCTGTCTGGTAAAGGCAAAGCTTTGACTCGGTCTTCCAGAGGCCAAGGCCGCAGGTGATTCCTTACGAACCTCCTACAAATGCATTTCAGAGCAGGGGGGCTCGCATCCTGTGCCACCATGCGGCTGTGCAGGTCCAGCAGAGCCTGGGTATGAGGGTGAGGGTCAGACGGTGGGAGCTCCAGTGTGGGCGGTAAGTATAGTGTGGGGGTGTTGAGCCTGGCCATGTCCAGCAGCACCTCAGCATGCTCAAGGAGCTCTGCAGCACGACTCTGATCTGAGCATTCCCGCAGAGCCGTGTTTAGCCGCTGGAAGAGGAGACCGTCGCCCGTCCAGCAAGAGTCGGCATGGTATGTGCAAGTCAAAGTGGCCCCGCTCTGCATCAGGAGCAGCGCTAGAGGGAAGAGCAGATCAAAGTGCTCAAGGCTGGTTTGGGTCAGGGAGGACTCGCCATCGTCGTTCAGACAGCAGCTGGGGTCCACGCCGTACGCCAGCAACAGCCGCATGACTTTGACGCAGAACCTGCCAATCTCAGCTGCGTCCTCCACACTGGCCTCTAGAGCCTCCTTCACCAGAAACACCAGTGAAGATTCCACTGTTTCTCCATCCATGGTGGCAGCGTTCATGTCAGCACCTGAACAGAAGAGGGCGCCACAGTTCAACACACATTCTTGAAACTAATTTAAACTAAAAGACCCTACTGTGCTCTGATATTATTGTTTAAACTCTTGGTTCACATTTCTTAGTCACTTGGTTAGCTCAAAATCAAATCGATGGCAATAAAAAAAGATTAACAGCATCAAAGTAAGTCAGGATGGGGTGGAAGGTGTTGCAGCTTCTACACTGACAAGCGTTAGCATCCTTTAGTAAACACGGTCAAATAATTAATGTTATTTACAAATTAGCACATATTATATTCATCTGTAGCAGGAAACCCGAAAAATAGCTCCTTTTAACGGTCCCCACCGAGCATCTTACACTCATATTAAAAATAAATGAATAATTGATTCTAACTCTGCCGCAGGTTGCTGTCAAGCGAGGCTAAAAACACTCACCTTTCTTTGACTTGTCAGTTTATGCTCATATTTTGCTGATGTTCCGTGCGCATTATTTATAGTTAGGACAGCTGGATGGATGTCAATCACAAGCGGGCTCTTTCATGCAGAAATCTGATTCTGAAGGGATGAGAATCTATCTCTGATCTATCGCTCCATCAACCGATTTGCAGACTGGGGAAGATTTTACTGAGCAAAACTCAGTAAAATGTGACTTTCGTTGAAGGGAATATAACAGGTGAGATGCAACATGGAACAAGGTGAACATGAAATGAGTTACATGGATGCACTGCCTGGCACTTTAAATTGAAGGTTATTGTTTACATTTCTGCAATTTAGTCTAAATTAAAAAAATGTAAACAACAAATAAAAGCTTCAAGAACTTTTGATCAAACCGGAGGTTTTGAGATATGCAGAAAGGAAGAACAAATGACTGTCAGAGAACGCAGCTTGTGTCTTTAAAACTGCTCCAGTTTAAAACCTTTCATCAGTCACACTATTGCTCACAAAATATACGTGTTTTGGGGCTCATGATATTTTGATTTGATTTGAGAGGAGCTGGAATCCTGTTCGGAAAACTTTTTTAGTAGGCTAAAGTTGGGAGGCAGCGTGAGAGGATGGGTGTCCCATAGCTGGTACCTCTCTGAAGTAGAAGCTCTATGTTTTCGGTGTTGTGCACAGTGAGTCCATCACAGCTTGCCAAGGCGTGGAGCAAAGGCGTTTTCCCTGTGCGGGGAAAGGGCCAAAAAACAAACAAGTATTTGAATCAATCAGTCAATTTACATCAATAGACAAACATGGCAGCAGGGCAAAGCAAACTCACCATGTTTATCTGTTGCGTTGACATCGGCGTTGAGGTCCAGCAGTGTGAGCAGGCAAGGCAGCCGCTCAGACTCCTCGCTGGCAAGATCCAAGGGGCTGCTCTCATGGATCTGCCAGGTAACACAGGGAGAAAACAAGAAGTCTTAGATGAGGACAAGAAAGTGCAAACGCGTTTCTTCATGCTGCTTTATTGTGCGCCTCACCCGGTCTCTCTTCTTAATGTCTGCTCCGTGGCTGGCCAACAGCTTCACCATGTTGGGTCTGTTCCTCAAAACGGCAATATGTAGGGAATTGTAGTAAGACACCGGGTCTGGAGGGGGGTAGAAACAAACATCCACACTGAAATGAGCACCATATGTTCGACAGTCTGTTTACAACTTCCCCCCCAAAAACATGTTGCTTGTAAGATGTAGCCCAAACTGTTGTATACAGCTAAAAAAAAAATGCATTAAAGTGTGCCACAAACAATGGGTTGTAGGATCCCAAAGCACTGCAAAAACAACAAAACAAAAATCATGCAAAGACAATCAAAATAATGATAAAATTAGCATCTATACAATGGAATATTCAAAAAATACTGGAAGATTCAAAACAGAGCATTGATATTAGTGATACAAGCGCAAAAAAAACCCAAAACAGACAAGCGACAAAACATTATTAAAAAAAAAAGACAAAAAAAAGTCAATTTATTCAAGTCGGACTGACTTATGTTTACTGAAGTTCGTGCAAGTTGAGCTTTCTGCAGCTATTCAACATGAGCTACTATCCTAGTTTTACTTGAAAAAGAACCGCAGCTATTTTAAGGTTCCCACAGGCACCGAATACAGCTCTTCGGATAACTGGCAGAAGCTCTCATCATTTTAATGAAGGCAAAGGATGGCAAATGCCCTTACACTTAACTTGAACATTTGTGCATGATGCGTGGGGGAATTTGCCAGCATTTACCTTCAGAAATAAGACATTCGAGAAATGTGAAAGATGCCTCAATCAGCCTCTGCAAGGTTCGTCTAATTATCTCCCAAAGGGATAGGTGTTCTTGTTTAACACCACTAGAGGTCAGTAAAGCCAAATTTAGCAGAGTCCTCTGATGTGGGATAAAGGCAGATTTCTTCAGTCAAGTAAATGTTGATTAGAGCCTATTTTGGTGCACATATGCAGCTCCAGGTTGTAATGGTGGAAAAAGGTGGTTCCACATTCATAAGGCAAAATATCATCATACTGTGCTTATAGATTTAAAACAATTCTACCCAAAGCTCCACTTCAAGAATGATCAAATTCACTCAAAGCGAGGGCAGGAATGTTTATAAGTAGACACTGCAGGGTGTGGACTTTATAAATAACAACCATTAGTAAGTAATTAGTATGTAGTAAGTAAATAGCCTATTAACATTTATTATTCCTCAGTAATATGACTCAAAAACGGATGAGAAATTCTACATCGATAACGGATTAGTTAGATTCTATTAATAGAGATGCTAGCTGGCTGATAGTTCTGAAACATTCTGGAAGCAAGATTATGCAAGTTACTGAAGATAACTAATCTATTAGCACTATTAGATCATACACTCTCTTGGTAGCTGGTTGTCATAGCGATGCTTAGCGAAAAATGGCTCTCCTATAGTTTTTCTCACTCTCACCTTCAAAATTGAGATCAGCTCCATAACGTAAAAGGACTTCAGCTGCACACACCAGTCCTCGTTCAGCCACCTTAAACAGAGCGTAGCTGATTCCTTCCATGAACACTTCTGACTGCGAGTGTTGCTCCAGTAGATCCAGCAGAGAGCTGCACAGACGACTCTCATCCTCTGGGCTTCTGAAATAGAACCAAGACCGACAATGTTTTCGCAACAGTGTCCATTCTGTACTCCAGGATGTGAATCAAGATGTTGACAATCAAAAATGAGAACTCAAGGATTCAGAAGAGTGCACAAACTGAACCTGTACTCTTATACACAGCCAAGGGTGATCAATTACAACATCGTAATGATACAGGATTTCTCCGGAGTGTAGGATTTTAAAGTCGATGATTACCTGTCGTCTCCTTCGTTCATCCCGACCACACACATGATGGCATCCACCAGTGGTTGATACTCATAGATGATCCTTCGAAAGCCGTGGAGGAAAGGCATGGTTCCTCCAGCCCACACAGCTACCTACACCTGCAAAACTGATCAAAACAAATGTTATCATCATTTGGCTGAACATAGAAAAGCAGTGCAGACAAAATGAGAAAGCGTTGGTCAGTCCAGCAATCCAACAGCTGGTGGAATGAAGCTGTTGGAGCTGCTCCTGGTGATGGAGGTTTCACAAGCCAATGCCATACACTAATTTCGCGTTACCCGCCAAAGCTAACTTTGCCAAAGTCGAAGAAGCCAGTGTTCCTATCAGGGAGTTCCATCTGGCGATATCTACTTCACCACACATTGGGATCCTCGTTGTTAGCGAGCAGTCGTCGTGGTCAAAGCTCACAATGCTTAAAACACCCAAAACGCTGCTAAAATTATCGCAATTTAACACACACAAGTTTTGATAGGATTCGCTTACACATATGAGAGTGATACTCACAGGGAAAAAAACTCGCTTTCGCCGTCTTCCGCTCGCGACAGGAAATGCGCTGCGACGCCGTCAGTGTTTTCGTTCCCCCGGAGAACGGAAACAAAGGTCCCGTTCAAAGGTTCCTCCGTCCAGAAATTATTGTTTTAAATTCACACGATATCCTTAAAAAAATATTCCTATGATTCGAATTGGAAGTTGTTGGTGAAAATGTGTATCCCAGTGAGATACGATGAGGAGTGCAGGTTTTAAATCAATATATCATGAAAATGGAGCCGGCAGAGGCAGCATCTTTGATTGGTCAGAGTACAAATACATACAAACATACAAACATACACACCAAAAGCGTTTCCGTTTCAGGACAAATTCATTTTCCACATCATAGCAGTTCCTGCTCCATTTTACAGTTGTAGAAAAAATACTATAATCTCTTTTTAATCATTTTTTTTTTACGATTTGAATGACATAATTCAGATCATAAATCCCAGTAATCGCCTTTGCTTGACCTCTTTTGTTAAGAATATAATAATCCACACCAACTGATTGTTTCACATGACCAAGTCATTTATTAGCATTTGCACTGTAATTTTTCTTGAAATATGACAAACAAGATATCTCGCCGACAACACAATGCCATTTCTTTTGTCCATATGGAGTGTCTAAGACAGCAGCTTTCAGTGTTTTACTTTTTTTGTGACAACTACTCCATTATGCTGACAGCATCTGGCTGCCAACAGTTGTCTTTGTCCTGGTTAGCGAAAAAAAAAAAAAAAGTGCCGCTGGGAATGGTGACAGATGGCTGGGTGTGAACACCGTTGAGAGGAGTACAGTCTTACAAAAGATGTCATTTTTAAGACATCTGTGTGTCTGATTTTCAACACAGCATATGTTAATGACAGTGCATTCTAACACCGCATATGTTGTCACTGTTGTATGAAAGTAATGCAAATATCCCGCAGAAAAGATTGGCTAGAAAGACACAGAGCTGGTTGGTGACCTTGCCAGTTAAATCAATTCAATATGTTTGAAGGGTGACTGTATGAAAACAACAATTATGTGTTAATTATGGAACATTTGGATCACAGACCGAGAGCCTGAAGGTGATGTTTTGTCCAAATTTGGCCTTTAGAGGGCAGCAGTGAAGCACATTTCAAGCCCTCTTGAGTTCTGAATCATGGATACACATGTGTTATGATGCAGCACTTGCATGCACCTGCACCTTTCTACATTATGCATGAAAGCACCTGCTCGCATTTTAATGGAGACACAATTTGGAAAGCCAACAATCATCTCTAGGTTAATGTGGGAGAGACTCCTCTGAAATTGGGAGCAGGATGCAGCGCTTATATCCAGATTTGTTTCATTCCCATTTTGTCATTTTCAAAACACTTCACATCCAAGTCAGCTGATGAATAAAGCATTGTTCCCTGAAATGGTGGCAGCATGCTCTGAACCGCTCAAAAGAAGATGAAGTTTCCGTTGCTTTTTTCCAAAACTACACGCAATTTAGGATTGATTTTTGGGCTACACTCTCATGAATAATCTACTCTAACTCTCCTTTAACAAGTCTGTCAGTGAATAAGTCTTAAGTCTTTGTGTGCACGCACCTGTCAAGTTACCCCCACACAATTTCTTTCCAGCTCTGGATTTAATTTGTGTATTTTCCACTATGTGCTCACAAAAGCATATTGTTCTTGATAAAACAACAGTGACAGTGGGTGGCATGACACGTCTACTGTGCCATGGTCATATAACAACAACAATAACAAAACAGTTTAGCTGCAGCCTCCCTTCTAGCCTAAAACGCAGCATTAATGTATGTTCTTGAGAGGGTTTATGAGTCATCGTGACACAGTTATTCACAAAGCATCGCCTTTCAAGTGCCATTTAAAAATATGTGGCAAAGACACCTCTGTAAGAAACTTCCTCCATGAAGACATAGAAGAACTTCCCTGTTAATGGAATTCAACACCACTTACAAAAAGCAGAGCCAGACATTTCCCATTGATACAGTATTTGAACCTCTCAAGACCGTATGTGCTGGGACACCAAGATGGGATTATAGTTATCAAAACATAATGATGGAAGCTTTGTAGAAAAAAAGCCCCCTCTGTGCTGTTTGTCCTTCTCCTGCTGTCTAATTCTGGGTTGGATTGGAGAATGGAGGCAAAGAGGAAAAAAGGGGGTGAAGATAACTGCAGCTCCATCCCTATACCCCTTACGCGTAAATTGTGTCTTTATTAAATTTAGGCCCCATCTATCAATACAAAGAACGGTATCGAAATTACTTTGTTGGCCACAAATCGTTGGCAATAGATTGAGCCTCTCTTGAAACAAGGCCATCATTTATCTGGTTCACATTTCCTCCTGAGGAAAAAAAAAAAAGCCGTACACAATAAGACTTTTATTTGTTCCCTGGGTGATAGATGTGACCCCTCCAACTTCTGATTATGAGATTACCACAAGTAAAATAAGAATAAGAATCTATTAAACATTTTACACCTATTGGTCCCTGTTGGATTCTCACCATTTTTTCTTAGTTTTTATCAAATAGGGCTATCAGGGGAGCTGGAGGCATGGGAGTCTCCCAACACTGAGGAGATTTACACAGCTGCAAAGTATTCTCGGGTATGCAAAGATGTCTAATTTGTCCCATGGGGTTGCTGCATAAAGGAGAAGTTAATTAACATGGATCCAAAGTACTTTCAAGATGTGATAAAACAGCGCACACGTACTCCTTGGCTGCTTTAAAAAAAAAAAAAAAAGCTGCACACCAGGATGAAAGGTGAAAGAATACCGACGGTGAGGTGAAGGTGGAGGGTGTGAAATGATAATACAGTGGCAGAGCATTGTATTTTGGTTTGCCTCAGTTCCATACAGAGCAGCGGTATTATCAGACCACTGGGTCTGGGGCCTAATATCCTTTTGTGCTGGCAGCATATTGCAGAGTGAAGATTGTGGATGGAAATAATCGGCCCCTTTTAAAGGCCAGGAGAAGTTAAGCGCGGTCTAAAGTAGACCGTGGCATATTCTTGCAGATAAGGAAATAACTGCCTGTGTAAGGAAGAATGAGGAGAGTTCACCTTGTCCCATTTTTTGCTATCATGATTTCTCAACTGTCAGTCTAAAGTGGTGGCGCATATCTCGCCAATCCAACCCAGGGAGCGCCAGTTCTTCCCAGCATGCAGCACTTGTTAGCCAGTGTTAGCTAAGGCCTTTTAGAGGGCACCAAACACAAAGCTATCAAGACAATACTCACATTAATGTTGGAGAATGAGCCCAACCTCCCATTTGTAACCCCGAGTGGCCGTTCGACGAACAGCAGCTTGACAACAGCAGAGTTTCATGCTCCTCGTAAAGCTCGCCTCCTCCCGCCAATTAACTCGGGTGGAGGGGGGGAAAAAAACCAAGATGGCGACCGTCGACGTCACCAAACCCAAATACGGGCGTTCAGGCGGGAGTTCATTGCCCAATGGGAGACGTCGCTCAGCCTCCTTGTAGCTCGCGCGTGTGGCTGCGCGCCTGTTTGCTAGCTGTTGCGTCACACAACGTACAACGTGATCAATTTGGCGGCTAATTTCTGGACTTTTGGTGAGTTTAAGTCCAATATTTAGCGCCCTGTCGTGCCTGTGTATGGTCTCCACCGATTCATTAGGGATATACTTGGCCACTTCAGCCGCTCATAGTTGCTAAATGTGCGTTTTTTTGGAGATAAATGAGAGTGGGCTCCAACGAATTAAAATGTGGAGCTGATTTACTAGACACGCACTTGATTGGGTTTTCTTGGTAGCACTGCAGGATAGGATATATAACTTAACACAGAGTTGTAGGGTCTGAGAAGTTGTTGAAACCACAGTATCTGTCTCATTTCATCCTTCTGGACTCAGTGCCCCTTCTTCAGAGATTGTTTCCCGAACAAATGTTCTGGAAATAAATGGACAAATCTTTGTTCATAATGTGTAGGCAAAAGGACCCATACATTTTGCCCCAAGACCTCCTAAATGACAGGATGAGCCTCAAACGGCCCCAAATATGACATGTTTATAGTTTGCACATTGTTGCAGTTCTATGATACTGCAATGACTGGGCACATTTCATACTCCTTTCTGCCTTTCTGCTTCTTTATATTTGAATTTTTCTATACCTCATACATGCAGTGGGCAAACTCAAATATGGTCTTTGAGCTGTGGCCTTGTTGCCTCTTGTTTGTATCTTTTAGCATGGTTTGCATTTTTAGCATGTGTTTACCAGACTTTTTTTGTAATCCTGCATGTTGATTTGGCATCACAGCAATGTAGAGACACTATCTCATCTTTACTTTGTAGGTACTAATGAAAGGTACGAGTGACAATGAAGCCTTGACTTGACATACTGATTCATATCACTGCGTTCATCCAAGTTTTTCAAAAAGTAAAAACTGAGAGCATAACAGTTACAATCTTTTGAGTTTTAGAGGTGTCTCTCTGCTGAATACTTGGCCCCCATTATGGCAACCCCACTGCGGATGAACACTCAGCTGATTCAAATCACTTGATTAAATATTAGACATCAGACAGTGATATTGATGAATGTGATATTGGCTTTGATATTGAATCTTATGCTGCCTTTGGGTAAGCTCTGAGTGCTCTTCTCTTGGCTGGAATGCAATGGAATGGAATAGATTTATTTTGGACGTATGAAAAAAGCAAATAAAGACGCCCAAAAGTCATAAAAAATAGAAGCGTAATACATCACCAGATCATCAATAACAGTGACTTGCCTTCGCCTGAATTAAATGTGTCTTCTGACTTATTGTGCTTTAAAAAAACAAAGACGAGGATGCCCCCTTTGTCTTGTTATTTAAAGGCACTAACATTGTAGTCAGCAGAGACATGACAGCAAAATAAAGGGCGAGTCATTTTGACGTGTGACTTACTGCACTGTGGCCCACAGGAAGGTCACTCTCTGCCTTTCCCTCTGGGCATCAGTCTTGAAAACAGAGTGACGGCCCCAGAGAGCCTGATAAGTAAATACACTTTTAATGGGGCTGTGAATGGCTGGTGGTAATCTGCACAGGGCCAGCGAGTGGGCAAGGCGCAGAGGGCGACGGGGCACGCCGCAGCAGTTATTATTAATGCTATCATAGATCAGATAGGCCAGGAGAGGGGAATGAAAGGTGGGGAGATGAATTTGGGTCTCCAACTGACACGAGGACAAGCCGTTGAGGCCGGTTAAGGTCATGAATGAAGGATACTACCCAAAAAAAGCACAATGGGCAAATCATTGTATGGAGAATAGGATGCCTCATACCCCCAGGGGCTGACTGAAGGTCACAGGGGGCAAAGACAAACTAACAAAAGCTGTTGATTTTATACATGATTCTACATGTAGGATCCTTGATAAAAATAGAACCGCGCGCTCCTGCAGAAAACGTTCCAAAGAACACGTATGGCGATAGGTGCCTCAGAGTGGAAATGCGGTTTGTTCTATCTTCATATGTTTGGCATTTTGAGTCCCTGGCTCTATTTTCCAGGCATGAAAGCTTCCAGATCTTTTTAAAGACATCAAAGACTTGAGACCTTTCTCCAGACATCAAAGTGTTACAACTTGTCCTTGGAGAGGTCTGCAGATCTAAACGCTGCATCTGTTAAGACACAATCAGCAGTGTTTTTTTTTTTTCTTCTTAACTTCGAGGCGACGTAGCTTTAAATATCGCCTCCAACTGTCTGTTTTGTTGGGCTCCTCAAATGTATATACAATGTGTCTGTCATCCTCAGGCAGAAGATGGATGGTGTGTGTGTGTGTGTGTGTTTTTTCAGCAGCCAATGTCTCAGTAATTTGGCCTGGAAAATTGACTTACCATGTGCTGAACTGAGTGGAGTTCAGCTTTTTTTTTTTTTTTTAAATGACTTGCAGCTACAGACGATGTAACCTAAGCCACTTGGGCTCCATGTGGTGCTCCCTGTGAATGGACTTCAGTGTAGCGTGGGCTTCAAGGGGATTTGTGTGAGTGTCGGACTGGAGCAGGGCTACTTTTTGGACCACTACCAGCGCTTTTGTGTGAGCGATGTTCCAGACCACCATTACAAGGAGTGACTGCGCTACATCAACACTTTTTTTTCTCTCCCTCCTTCTCTAGCAGTAATGCTTTTGCGGTGAATTAGTTTCTGGGATAAAATTGCACACATTCAGCATGCGTGTGTGTGTGTTTTGTGGGGGTGGGGGGTTGGGGGTTAGCAAACGCTTGGCTTCACGTGGAAAGGGGAAAAACAGCATCCAAAAAGATGTGATGAATTAGGACGAGCTCAGTGAGTGTAACTATGATTTATCGGCCAAGACCATTTCAAATTCGCTTTTGGCCACCTTTGCAAACATCTTCACAAGTGGCTGCAGGAGCATAGAAAACCACTTTAATGTTTGTGGTGTGATTTTCTTGGACTCTGGCAGTTTTTTCTCAGATATTTGCTACATGCAACTCGCACCGTAAAAGTACTGGTTGTCACGCAGCCTCTATAGTGTGATATGTGACATGAATGACTAACTGACAGGATGGATTTTTATACCAGATGAGAGTTTATGCACCTACACGAAAAAAATATAATGTGGCTTTTCCTGCTTTGTTCCTTGTAGTCGAGAATGGATTTGTGTTTGAAATGAACCGCCTCCCCTTTTAGGATCTTCCCAGGTATTGATGACACTAATTCAATCGCAGAAACAGCAGGACTCTGTGTCATAATCACAATCGCAACCCGGGCCAGTGGGCTTGTGCTGTACACTGATCGCAGAGCAGGGAGACATAGTAGAAGTAGAGCATTGAGACAGATTGTGTGGAAAGGGACGATTCAGCGGCGTGTGACTCATCTGATATGTCTGCATGGAGAGCTCGTGGATCTTTCTCTTTATCACTCTTTCCGATGCCATCTGGGCCACAGGAGGGGGGGG
>CAESWR010000394.1:138906-149648 GCA_903171835.1 Mullus surmuletus
CTTCTTGCTGCACATTTGTCAGCAGTGTAAAGTCATGTATACAACCGTGCGAACAAACAACACAATGCCGCAGCTCGTTCTAGAGAAATACACATCTCTGTTCGCAGCTCAGAAGTTAGTTCCCTGTCGTATACTGACAGGATGGAGATCAGAGTGCAGCTTTATAACAAGGTCCACTGCTGCATCTGGGTTGGTGGGGTTTGAGCCCCCCTCCTGCCCCTTGCATCCCTCAGTGGGATGGCGCCGAGGTCAAGAGGGTCACCATGAATCACAAATCCCCCCCGTCTGATTTGTAAACTGCCGGGACGTTGATTTACACGGGTGATCAGAGGAAAAAAATCATCTGGTAGCCAGCATGAAGATGGCGAGTGTGCTGCTGCAGTAGGAGTGTAATCACACAGCAGATTGCTCTTGAGAAGAAGGTCAAAGCTGACTCTCATTGTGATTAAAACCCTTTTTGTGTGTGTGCTGTGCAGCTCCTTAACAATTGGAGCCATACATGATCACAAAAGAAATGTTCGTTTATTTCACCACAGGGGAGTGTTGCTCTCAAACATGAAGAAATGCATATTTGGTTACATTGTGAAGGAAATATACATTTTTGTCTTTGTCTATCCAACGTGTTCTCGGTCCACTCACTGGAAATAGGTTTAAGCCTCTTTGGTACAGCAGAGTGTCACATTATAAGTTGATATCATGGGAAAAGTGTTGCCCATCCAGCAGTTATAAAGAACATTCAACACATAGATAGCAGTAGTTTGACCAGTAAGAATAGTGAAAAAATGTCAGCATCAGAATGGATTCCCTAAAGAGTGGGAGGTATAATAAACTAAAGCTTCATCATGCACCTTGCTCTCCTCTTATTTCTTGAAATATCCCCTTGTTTTTTATCCATTTTTTGAAGGGATAAAATATCTGGCTCTTAAGGAGCTAAATGTGTCTTCACTATCACGCTGTGCTGTTTTGGTGCTGAAAAGTTAATGTTAATTCTAAGAGAGATAAAAGGTGATTCAAATAATATTGTTAATATAATAAGAGAGAAGAACAAGTCTTTTAAAAGAATTATCAATCCAATTGCATCAAATTATTGTTTTCTGTTTTTTATTGCCTTTTTGTATTCTAACTACAAAAAGACCAATTAAACTCAAATACAACAGGCAATGTTGAGGTAGAATTCCAGCAGGATAGTGTAAATGGGTATTGAAACAATGCAGTGAAGATGCAGGTGGGCGGTCCCCAGGGAGTCACCCCAACAGGTTAATCCAGCCACGGTTGAGAGGGATTATATTACACAGACGGAAGCTTTCTCAAATCAAATAAAACAATTGAGGAGCAATATCCATTTGCTTCCAAGTTCAACAGCTAACTTCATTTCCTCCAAGGGTCACAGTAAATGATCAATTCCAGTTCAGTGTACTAACGTCTTTTTGTAGCCATCCCTACCTATATCCTTATTTTTGGGTGATGCGCTCTGCTTCAATAACATTCCTTAGATCAATCCCTTGCTTGTTTGATTTGGTTGTTTCTTTCAAAAGCGAGACAGAAAAAAACAGGCACAGTAATTATTGCATTCCCTTATTCTTCATCATTTCTTTACATTAATCCAGGGGACTCACAATGTGCAAGTCAGAGATCACTAAGGGCATTGAAATGTGTTGTATGTTACAACTTGATAAATAAAACACGATATGGTTACTACAGAGTGCCAGAGCTGGATTTTTTTTTTTTTAACTTTTTGCATGCTGCTTCAAATTACGGTCACTCGCTGAAAGCCCCTCTGCTGAGATGCTCTTTTATATATGTTGCTCCTGACTCAGCGCTCCTCTTCTCTCTTACAGTGGCCGACTGCAGAGTCTTAGAGGGACTGCAGAGATATCCCTCCATCCCCACATACCTGCCTGTCAACTACCAGGTGCTCAATGCTGACTTGGCGTTCTTCCTTAAAGAATCCAATCAAGACTTCATGAGAAATTCTAGTTTGATGTCGCGGACCGAGCCCTTCTTCATCTACCAGGCCAGAAGTCTGCCCTCTGTGAACTCCAGCTATGGGCCTCTGTCTGTGGAGCAGCCTGTCCCTTTGGATCTCCTTCAGAGCCCGGGTACCTTCCCCGCCTCCTCCGTTTTCACCTTCAACTGGAAGGTTCAGACTTTCATCATGAACAATAAGATCCACCTGGCCAAGCCCAGGGTCCAGGTGCTGTTCTACGTCGCGGGCAGGGACTGGGACGATTACAGCGCAATCGACAAGCTCCCCTGCGTGCACATGTTTGCGTTCCATGAGACCCAGGAGGTGCGCGGCAACTGCCAGCTGAAGGGCGAGCTGGGCCTGTGCGTGGCCGAGCTGGAGCCACTGGCCAGCTGGTTTAGCCCGCCCAGCGTCGTGCCAGGACGTCAGCGGAACCTTGAGGTGTCGGAGGGCACTCCAGTGGAGCTCTACTACCTGCTGCAGTCTGCGGAAAACGGGGATTGCCACTCGGACGAGGCCAGGAAAGAGAACTTCATCCGCTCCAGCCAGGAGGGGCTGTTTGGCTCCTACACCTCCACGCCTCTGAAACGGATCGGTGGCGTGCGGCTCTACCAGAACCCCATCCCTCCCCAGCTTGCTGAGCACAGGCTGGATAATAACTTTATGGTCCTGGTGCCAGCCACGCCCACGAGACAAAGGGAAACCGTGTCGGCTTTCATCACAGCGTTGGCCTACTCTCCTGTGGAGATGTTTACTCTCAGGTAAGAACGCATCACCTTTTCCTTCTTTCAAGTGTTTGGCTGCATACCTTCTCTGTCAGTCTGCAACCAAGTGTCTGACTGCTGCTTATTCTGTATCCCTTTTATTTCTCCTTGGAGCTTTGGGTTCAAGTTTTATTTTCTCAAATATTGTCTTAACAAACAGTAAAGTTGCACATCACAGCCAACACATGCTGGATGGCTTCTCTTTCTTGGTCTCAGCAGGTTAAAACTACATGCCATCCTGTAACCAAACACATTTTTGTTGTTTATTTTTCCTTTTTAGGAGGCATGCCCAAAAAAAAGTAAATACAATTCTAATGTTCCATAAATCGGTTCTACTTTACTTCTTAACAAGCATCTTGAGTAATAACTGATCTTCTACCATCTTTCAGTCATGATTTGATTGATGAGTCAAGGTGAAGTGTTACCTCACAGTCTGACAGCACCGTAGCTCTTACTCTTTTTTCCTCCTTTTTTTTACTGCCTGCAATATTTGGTACTGATCTAGTGTTCAAAAAAAAAAAGAAAAACACATCTGTCATGAAGTGAAGCTGGCACCCAGCTGGCTCAGACTATTTGCTGCAAAAGAGAGGAGCTTTCATCAGTGTGTCACGGGTTCAGCCACCTTTTGTGTTACCTCATCCGGTGATAGATCTTCAAGATTATTACTGTAATTACATGACCGTAAAGCAAAAGGAAGATATTTCTGAGTCATTTTATTCTAACATATAAATAAGTCTCTGCTTCCCATTAGTTAGTTTTTTTTATTTATCTAACAAATGTAATAACCTTGGAGGTGAATCATGCTTTGCCTCAGCGGAGAACATGCCGTATGAATATTAGTGCCAAAAATAAACATACCATCTCTTGTTTTGGACACGGTCGAAGAACATTGATTCGGTAAAATATGAATGTTGCTTTTGTTTGACATGCACAGGGAAATGACACGTGTGGGGCGCTTAAAAATGACGGATCACAAAGTTAGTTATCGACAGTTGCCGTCTCTCTTCTGCTTTTTCAGTAGAAAGAGGGAGCTTGTGTTAAGAACGCTGCTCTGTTAGTGTGTATAGTTTCAAATGTATGGGGGTTAACAAAACAGTTACCACTCTCTGTCAGTTTGTTGTCAGCACTGCTCTCTGTTGAACTGACCTCAGACCCACGTTGACAACCAGGAGCTCCCTGCCCACTGCCAGGGCCAAACTGACTGCAGCTGAGGGTGTTTTTCTGCAGAAGAGCAGAACGGAGGCAGAGTCCTGAGGGCTGCCGTCAGATAAATGAAACAGAGTAGACATGGGATAGTGAGTGTGGACTGTATAAAATCAAATGAGGTGGTGCTGTTGAACTCATCCAGTAGTAGTAGTAATGATTTTCCCAAGAAAGTAGCACTCAAAATATTACATGCAACGGTCTGTTTTATATGAATATGGTGCATGCAGTATAATAAAATAGTGCATGCACTATAGAAAAACAATCCATGCAGCATTGTAAAATAGATAAGAAAAATGTGTGTGCAGTTTCGTGAAATGGTACAAGCTCATTAGGAAAAAGGTACATGCAGTGTAGGAAAATGGTGTATCCAGTATGGTAAAATGGTATAGTATCTTAAAATGCTATATGCATGCATTGTAGGAAAATAGTGCATGCAGTATTGCAAAACAGGAAAAAGAAAGATGCATGCAGTATCGGAAAACTGCATGTATCATAGGAAAACTGTGTATGCAGTATTTTAAAATGGTAACAGCATCAATGGTACATGCAGTATTGGATGCATGCAGTGTCGTAAAATGGTAAGTTAGGTATTGTAAAATGGTACATGCATTACAGAGAAATGGTGCATGCAGTATAAGAAAACTGTATATCTAGTATAGAATAAAAGGTGCATGCAATGCAGTAAATGTACCTCCTTATTTATCACCCATTCATCCATGTTACTATCAACTAAAAGCTCAAATGATCCCAAATAGCAGAGGATAATTTGAGCAGATTTTGGGTCCCCAAAATCTCACATATCTCATTTATTGCTAAAGTTACCCTCACACCGAGGTACGTACCGAACCGTGACTTGTGTATACTGTTACACCCCTACTTGCCAAAGCATCCAGGTTTTATATACATAATCTCAATGTCATAATGTCACGATTTCATGATGACCTTGTCCTGAAATCCTGTGTTTCAGCTGTCAGAGGGCGATGGCCAAAGAGGTTGGTCGACCGGGAACAGATTGAGACGCGTGAGAATAGAAACTGAATGTTGGGGCTGCAAAATGTGTAAACCACAGTGACTCCAAGTTGACCCACACTTGTATTTCCATTGTTTTCTCCTGCTTGATGCTATTAGCCGTGGTCCCCCATGTTTTCGAAGGCTGTTAAGACCTGAAAAACAGACGCTGCTGTGGCCCGATGCTGCACTCACGCCAGCAACAATCATCTGCCACTGGTGTGAAGGCAGCTCATCTGCCACTGTGGTTTCTATAATGGTACATAGATGCTGCTAGATATTACTGTAGAAAAAGGCTTTTGATGTACATTATAGACGGGTGTTACTGCCTCGGTAGGTGATGTGCTTCATAAAAGTTTGAGCCTGTTACTGGGTCATAAAGTTGTTTTTATTCTGGCCCTGGAAACATTATAACTTCAGTCGTGTTGAACATGTCAGGGCTATCTCAAGGAAAGGCATTGATTCAGTGAGGCTGCTGATACATGTAGGTGGTAATTAGAGTACCCAGATGAGACAAAATGATTTGGATAATGAACATGCATTGCAAATGAGGATGTCATTAATTAAAATGCATGTCCATTAGTGTAATGACTGAAGCAGATCTTGATCACGCTGGTTTGGAACATTTATAAACCTTAGGATATGCTGCGACGAAGAGGTCAGGTCAATCTGTCACCCCATGTAGGGAAAATGAGCTGTATGCTGAATGTGCACGTTTTCTGCTCTGGCGCGGTGACAAGCATTAACGCTACATGGACCATCACATATTAATGCTCCAGTTAACCTTTGGCAAGGTGGTTATGTTTTCACTAGTGTCTGTTTGCTGGCTGGTTGGTCCGTCAGCAAGATAAGACAGAGACTACTCGAGTTAAACTGAACTTTTTTTAGTCAAGTTACAAATATGAATGACTGTTGACAATTGAATTTTTTTTTATCAGACTTTTATTTAATTTTCTGTTTTTGTTGTCGCATTGCTCCGCCTCTGTGGAGGTAATGGCAATCTACTTTGCATAATTTCTTTTCTTATTGTAATTTTCCAATAAAGATCGTTTTCCTAGTTATCACAGACTTTGCTGTAGCCGCAGAAGGGAGGCAAGGTAAACAAGTTTGGAAAAATGTGTGAGCTTGTAAGAAATTGCCAGACTTTGTCCTTCCTGTGCTTCATTTAATTACAGACTTTGTCCCGAAGTGATAAGGCATTTCAAACTTTTTTCTCCCTTCCCCCCCTTAAAAATAGCAAATTATTTCTTTCATCAGTCAAACGAGCAGGCTGGCCACAGAGGCAATGCCTGTGGTGTTTTTTATTTGGCAGCATTTGCACATGGCGGGCGCAGGTTGGCCATCTGAGAGCGACAGATATGGAAAGGCCTCCGTGTGGTCCGAGGTGATAAGGCTGTCCTCATATATGCCTTTGTTAGGACACTTAATCAGCACAGCGAGAAGACTTTGATCTCTATATTCACAACATCATTATCATCTGTGTACTACACACTTCTGTGTCAACCATTGTTAGCTGCAGAGCCCCGAATGCAGGATGAGTGTGTGATCCTGCAAAAAATCTGTCAAGCAGGCCAGTGTGGTGCGCTTAATAACAGAATCCAAGGCTGAGTCCATCACATGGGTTTCCATATTTTTAGCTAATTCAAGGAGCGCATGGATAAACAACAATTTGCTTATTTTCTTTTAGACATGGATGAAAAACTGAATCCAAAATGGCCGGCGAGTTCCTCAATCATTCTTTCTTCTGCCCAAATTGAGTTTTCACCTTCGTCCTAGCAATTATACCCAAAGCCTCATGCTGTTATGCAATGAAAGCTGATTTCACATATTTTTAATAGCCAATCATGCGGCCAATTTATTGCTTTGTGGATGCCCAGCATGGACTGCCTCGCTGGGGTATTTCTGTCTTGACAAGCTACTTTTAATTTGATGGACTCTGATTTGGTTTGACCTCCGCTGTGTTAATAGCCTGTGTCACTCAGAGACCTCAAGTTTTAGTCCGGGTAGGAAAGAAAAAAAAACCCCTACTCAGATTTTGGGGATTTTTTGTGTGGAACATGAAATGGATTCTTCTTTTAGCATTTGTCATGAGTCATCGCTGGTGTTTGATAGAAGCACATTTCTATTTCCTGTCCCCTTTTCCTTTGATATGCCACCGCAGAGGAATGACATGATTCAGAAGTGCATTTAAGGGAAGACCTGTTTCAAGATGTAACATTTAAACTGATTTCTTTCTTTAAAAGAAATGGTTCTAAACATGTGTCTTCATCATTGTGACACTCGGTGACAGTGGAGGTGACGGTGTTAAATATCACCCATGTTCACCAAATGCTCTTAAGAGGATCTTGTTTTTTATGTGATGATAAAAATGATACCTCCCTCTCTGTTTACATAAGACACTTAAAACACTCCTGATCCTGTTACACAGCCTCAGGTGCCCAGCGCTTGGCTCTGGAGTGGCCATCTGTCAATGGGAAGGTTACTGACTGGATCCCTGGCTTCTTCCCACAGTGTGAATGTGTCCTTGAGCAATACACTCAACCTCCTAATCGCTCCCGACGAGCGGATCACCGCTTTGCATGCGGCCTCCACCACCGGAATTTCAGGGAATGAGCAAGTATTATATAGAGCTTTTGAGTATTGTTCAGGTGGAGAGGACGTGATAAATAATGTACAGTTCAATTACCACTGTGCTGAGGGAGGAACTGCCACATGTCCTTGGTCCGATCTGTGATGGTTGGATGGTTTTATGTCTGTATATATTTAATTTGACTAAAACCATGCATATTGTCAATATACAGTATGCTCTTATTTGGATGTCTGTACCGCTTTTAATGTTTGGCCTTGCTTAGTGGTGGCTGCCCAGTCTTTGAAAGCCTACCGTTGAGATCCCCTGGGCCACAGATCTAAATGCCCAAAATGCCCTCTGGTCCGAATACATAGATATGTAAAACACCGTAGATTCCGGTCTATTTAGGTATAGTCAAATACAGCTATTTAGTCATAGCAAAAAGGCAAGGGAGGGGGAGTTTTGTATAGAAAACCACTTTTGGAAGTGGAGGTGGCACTAGAAATAGTTGTGTAATTTTTTGGGAAAGCTGTTGGTTTGGATTTAATATATCCTTTAGTATCTAAATATTTTCTTGGGCCATCTATGGTTTACTCACAAGACCAGCAGGCATGTATTGGCCATCGTCATTGGACCAGTGGAACACACACACACACATCTTTGTTTGGTTTAGCTACCGCATGGCTTGCTTCTCTGGTGACCATTAACATGACCATCAGCAGCACAAAAAGCATTTTAAAGCAACACCAGTTGAAGCTTTTACTTGCCCATCGCCAAAGTCCTGACATTCTGTGTCGTGATTGACTTGTACTCTGACGTGTCTTTTGGCTTGATGATGGGTGCGCTGAAGCTACTGCCAGTGTCAATATTCATGAACCTGCTAATGTGGTTAAAATAATGTTTATCGAGCAGATTTACTTTAAAGTACACTTTGGCACACCTGTTACACTGCGCATAAAAAAGTCCAGGGTTGAGGTGTCCCGGAGCTGCCACAGCCAAATCAGTAGCATACCTGTTCTCCATCCACAACGTACTGTACAATGTGCTTCCACTGTTGACTTCTCGCGAATTTCTTGTCTTGTGCTTCTTATTATGAGAGACAGCAGCCGATATTCGCCCAGACAGATGGATATTCACACAGATGGATGGAAACTATCCCAGAATAACCTGCACTGTAATAACATATTTCAGACCTGTTCAGTTGCATTCTATCCAAGCTTTGTTTTTCCTGTTTTTTCCCCGACAGCTTCCCACAGTGAGAGCACCCAGAGAGTGCCAATTTATTTGCATACACCAGCACCATATCTGTAAAGACGAGACGTGCAGTTTATCATGCAGAGCGCATGTGTAAAAGCTGTCAGTGCAATAATTGCAAGGTAATAGTCAAACCATCACCTCAAATGGGTTAAATCAATTATGATGTCAAAAGAAAATTGCAAGATGCTAGTAGTTAGTTGACAAAAACGGCAGTGTTTTTGAAGCAGATGTGGTTGCCTGACAGTGTTTATTAACATGACAAAGAAACCAAAATTCAATTTTGTTTGACAAAAAATAAAATACTGCCAGTTTGCAGCAGCCAAGGAAATGTAATAACGGTTAATTGCATAATCAATGTAATGAGTATTTTAATAAACATAATGCACCTATTCTATCAGATGATTGTACTGAGCATTATGCAGAAAATGTCTCGTACAAATAATAAATATGGAACGGTTTCTTCTTTTGTATCCATTTGTTCTGCAACTTGTATTTTACAGTGTAATCATAAAATGAATGATAATGATAAAAGGACGAACATAGAGGTGTGTGTACCACGAAAAACTGCAGAATTAGCAACACAAAGAGCATCATTTTTATGATTATAATGCTCTGAATTTATTAAAAGAAGATTAACTAACTGCATAATTAGTTTCGGCAATTAATCGGGATTGGCCCTTTTCATCTTTTATACATTTTTTGAACACTTTAAACATTTGATAGATTTGTATTTTTGAAAGTAACCAGTGAGTCTGCCTGAGCTTGAATCATTGCTGGAGCTGTAGGGACAAGGGACCCCCAGTGAGGTCCGGTGGGCCCTTCCGCTATGGTCGCTCGCAAAATATCCTGAAAATGTGTCACCAGTGTCTAAAGATATCATCCCAGCGCCATTTATTGTAACGAATCTGGGCGAGGCAGGCGAGATTAACTCTTTGATTGCATTTCCTTGCTTTGGTGCAGTTCTAAGCTGTCTAGTCCTTTGCTGTTCACACTTTGATATCGGCATGCTTTGTTGTCCTGGATGAAACGCTGTATCACAACATGGTCTACTGAAGAGCTGTTTTATCATGAACAGGAGTTCCTTCATGTAATGTCTTCAAAGATGTTTCTGCACACCAGCAGATTCCGCACAGCTGCAGGAAGAGTCAAATGAAAGAAAATTACATTGAAAAGACACTTAGGACTTTAAGGCTATTAGATTTAAGATGCAAGTAATGTATATGCTGGAGTCATTATCATAATATGTTTTCTGGTATCACTGTGTGGGCAATTTAGATTGTTATGTGCCATTGATAATTCATTATTATCTCTCAGCGTTAGATAGTTCATATGCAAATCAAATGCTATGAAGGAAATGATATTAAAGGAATTTTCCTCTTGCGGTCTCCTGTGGTTGGAAGGAGGAGGGAAAAAAATCCAGAGCACAATAGGAAATTGCTCTATTTTCTGTTTTGCTGCAGTGCTGCCAAACAGTACTGTTCTGTACTGCAAGGGTCATTACACGTACACCACCTTGCTGTAGTGAGAGGAGAACACTCACTCACTACAAACGGTTGGTGATAAATTGGGGGCTTCTGAGACAAACACTGAAAACTTTTACTGCATTAGCAACATGCGGAAGCAGGAACCAAAACTGTCCCCCTAAATGTTTAAATTAACATCTAACGGAAAATCACTCGGTTAGAAATGACATCTCATTGAATAATAAACAAACGCAAAATAATATTGTGAAGACACTTTGATCAGTGATAATTTTATCCTCTGAATATGTTGTTTGATCTTGTTTTCTTTAACTTGCGCTGGAATTAGAACATTTTGCTATGAAAATCAGTGTTTCCCACAGGTTGAGAATCTACTTGGTTGTGAAGGGTGCAAGCATGGCTGTGCAGTTTATGGGCAGATACACAAATAAACCAGTCAAAAAAAACTCCATTTTAAAACACATGTCAAACCTTGAGGAAGTGTGTGTTTT
>CAESWR010000394.1:162300-175842 GCA_903171835.1 Mullus surmuletus
CCACAATCTCTCTTTTTTTTTTTTTTTCAAACTGCAGCACTTGGTTCCTGTTGCAAAGCAGCAAAACCAGAACAGTTACAAGCTAATTCTGTCTGTAATGTTGAGGTGTGAAGTGTGATGGCGGCTCAGAAACCTTGAGCTGTGCTGTTTGCTGACTGCAGACGGATAGCAGAGATAGTTTAGATAGTCTAGATAGAGAGTCTAAACACTGCAGGGAGGTGAGCTGCTCGGGCACTGATGTAGAGCAAAATGAAGCCCAAACAAAACAAAAGGTAGAAGTATACCTCCGGAGCGAAAGACCTTTAAAAGGCAAACGGTTGATGGTGTCGTTATGTCCCAACTGCAATGTTTGTAATGTGGATCGACTGCATTCATTAGACGTGTTTGCTCGCCGAAAATGAGCCTGATCTGCTCCCGAGAGAGACGTCGCCTCCTGTGGCCTTTCTTTTAACTTTGGCGTGCCATTTGCAGCAGCAGATGTTGCACACCAGCTCTCCCAACGGCTCTCCGGCTTCGTAAAGTTCAGCGAAGAGTTTCATCACCGACGTTTTAGCGGCGACATCGTCGGCAGTTTGTAAGCAAGTGGTATTAATTGTCACAGTCTCATTAGTGTGCGGTGTATGCACAGTAAACAGGCTTAGCTAAGGTGAAATGAAGCATGCGGCAAATAATGTGCACTTAGCAGTGAGTGGATTGTGTTTGTGTGTGTTCCTCCTACAATGGCTTTTTCAAGGTTGCTTGCAAACAACAAGCACAAATGATAATCGAATGTCAGTGAGGAAAAGGTGAGGGCGAAGAAACACAACGAAGCAGGATTGATAAATAAACTCGGCGATACAAGCATTACTTTAAGTTTACTTTTGTTTCTCCCTCTCCCTTTCGTCTTTGCCTCTCCTGACATGAAAAACACCAGAGACAAAAGCTCATAAATCATCCTCGCTATTCACCAAACTCTGCCGTTAACCAGCTGAGAGATAAGCATCAATTAATGCGCATCATTAATCCGCAGGCTACATGACATGCGCCCACTGGCACACATTGCCGAAATGTGGCAGCGCAGGTGCGTCAGCGAGCCTCTCGTAAAGCATATTTCACTCGGACACATGATGAGCTACGCCAGGCCTCTGCCCCGGCTGTAATTTTCCGCCGAGCTGACGTGTTGTTATTTACTGCCCCTTGGTGGCCACAGAAATAAGCTGTAAACCTAGCAGTGACATATAACTGCCTTTAAAAAGCGGATATGGCCGTTAGACGGAAGCGGCCGTCTGCAGTTCTCGGAGATGACCGTACATGGTCGGCTTGATGAATGTAAGCCCAAACTTTGCTCCTTGTTTAGCTGTTTCCTGGCCTCCATGCACCCCTGAAGGAGCCGCCGTTTGTGGCCTTTTAGGTAGTAAATGCTCCGCTAACCGTGAAATATTGCTAATAGCAGCGTTAGGGTTTTTGCCCACTGATACTTTTTCTTTGGCACACCCGCGACCTCATTTTCACAAGTGCTTCTCTATGCTACAGCAGGCTTTATAAACCAACTCTTTTGGATTCTTGGTCTGAAAAGGCATATATTTCTGCTTTTTTTTCTCCTCTTCTAATAGCCACTGCGAGACCAGAGTTAAGCTTTTTTTTTTTTCTTATTTACACATTTTCAGTACATATACAGGTGACAGTTATCTGGTTACAGAACCAAGAGTATTAATGTTCAAAAGTATGCATATGTGATCCACATATGATCCTGTTAACAAGATAAAAAAGATCAAAGACTCAACCAGGAACACCCACAACAGGTTTTAAATCACCTGCAGTGAAACACTAAACAAATAGATAAATAAAAACCTGATGGATTGCTATGGGTATCTTTGAAGGGGTATCATTTTTTGTGGACATCACAAGCAAAATTGTAGCTCATCAGTGTCAGATTGTAAATAACCTGTTATGTGTGTGTGTACCAAAGACTTGATAGGATTTCTATTGGAAATAGATTCTTCAAGTGTAAGCATTCCGCTTTTGCTGCAAGAGACCTTTAGAGCAGGTATGACACATTTGTCAGATTTTACTTGAGATTTTCTTACTGCTCTCACAATGCCTCTTAAAAACCATCTGACAAACACGGCTCTGTCCTGCGCCAGGTTGCCTCTGTTGCAAAAGCAAAGGTGGAATTCTGTGTTGACATCCAAACACGGCCTGGTTCTTTAATTCACAAACCTTAGTGGTGTTTATGATAGTTTCTTAAGAGCGTACAGGTGAAACAGGTAAGTAAGCACTTGAATCAGGAGTGTGTTTTCCCCCCCTGCATGCATGTTGGCAGTGCAGGGTCAATGTGTGTGTCTGTGTGTAAAGCTTCTGGCTATATCGGAATGAGAAACCTGAAGGACACTTGTCCCCCGTGTAATGGCAGCCAGCCTTTGCGCCTGAAGAGCTGCAGGGCGGCCGCTCTGACAGGTGAGTCTATCCGCCGACCTCAGCTCTGCGACCACGCGTACGGGACAAGGACGCGGATTCGTGCTGCCCGCTCCTATATGCCGTCACCTGGACCATCATAGGCACTGTCACCTGACAATCACGGCTGAGTGATGCACTGTCAAGCACAGTGTCCAAGGGCGCCCGCCAGCTGTGCTGATAATTAACTCTGCAGACGACCTTTGAGATCATGTAATAGGGGTCAGCACACACCACGGTGATCATGCCCTCCACGAGGGGCAGTGTGATTAAAACGACCCACCCAGGGCTTCTGGGCTGCAACCAGGGCTTTTGTTTTTTTAAGTTGACACTGATAGCAAGTGTCAAGTTTGATAAGATCATAGTCATTAGAATCGTGCACAGAAGTTAAAAGTAACACCCGGTCGGCTCTGCAGCTGGGAGTTGTGGTCTTTGATTAGTAGCTGACGTTAATGACTTTGTGAGGAAGCGTCGACACGGAGTGCAGAGGGAGGAGTGTGCTAGAGGAGCAGCGAGGAAGAATAGAGGCACATCTGTGCACTCAAACACCAGAGAGAGCGAGATTGTATGGATGTTCAGTCAGTATCACAAACAATTTTTTGATCATTACGGTTATTTTCTGCAACATCTCTTTGGATATTTTGCAAATGATGTCTTCATATGTCACATTGATTAAGTAATACCATTGTTTGTATCAGCACAACTTTACTTTACCAGCATATTATCAACAAAATATGAAATCAGTTTTTGGAAATGATAATTTAAAAAAACAAACAAAACAAAATGCATTTATTTTGAGCACTGAAGCATAACAGAGTTATTCACAACAAAAAGCAGATGTAACCAGGCGAGCTCTGTGGGCTAATATGATCATTCCTCAATTGCCGTGGTGATTTGAAACAGCACTTTCAACAGAAAGTCACCCAGCTTTAATCATCAGTCAAACGATGTCATCAGGAACCCCCAAAGCAGAAAACCCTTGAGGGAACTTCCTGTCTGTGACCTGTCGAGCGAGAAAAGTCTAATAAAAAAAAAAGATTTTGTAGCGTAAACAGTGTTTCCCAGTGTTTTCTTCATTCAGCAGAAATAACAATTGAGAACTGTTTTTCAATTTAAGAAAAATCCCACTCGGGAACAGTATTTTGGATTTGGGCTATCCGGGCCATTATAAATTACCTGGATGAGCCACCCAAGCCCCGACAACCCTATGTGTGAGAAACAGTGGTGGAGTTGAAAACCAGATGTTTCTTCAAAGACTCGATGGAAACCTAAAACTAAGCCTTTATTTGGACTTGTTGTGGCCGAGTCCACCAGCAGGAGCCGCTGACTGCTCCTGATGAGCAACATGGTGACCTCCACCGTCACCGTGTGAATGAGGCACTATAAATGTATGTGCAAAGTGCTTTGATTCCAGCTACAGAAGGTGCTGTTTATGCACAGCCCATTCGCTTGTGTTTGAAATGCAATTTCCACTGAAAGCTAACGTGGCTCCCTGCATCTGCCACCACGGGTACGGACACGTTTTTATGCTCCTCCCGTGGCTTTAACATGTTCCCTCTGCATTCCCTGCTTTCTCTCATCTTCATTTGCAAATAGTGAGCCTCGTAGACTCCACACAGCTAATTTCTGGTTGGGGAAAATAACCTGACTAATTCGCTGCATAAACAAGTGCCAGTTGGATGACAGAGTCTCGGCAATTTAGATGCCAATTCCGCAAATACGAACTGAGCCTTTAATAGACCGCAATGCTATATTAGGCGGTTAGTGGCTCTCTGCGGTTTTGTATGATTTTGAAAAGTTGTGTCGTTACATTAGCAGCCGGTGTCTCTTTCAAATCCCATTTGCCTTGTGGTTACAAACAAGGTGCCAGCGGAGCCACTTAGCTGCGGGAACAGACAGGCCACGCTTTTCAAGAAGCAGTCTTAATTCGGCTGACATCACCGGCGGGCTCTAATGGCTTTTTACCTGGCGAGTCTGCAAATTCAACATTTTGAGTCTTTGTCGGCCCGCTCCCGGCCAGTGAACATTTGGTGTGGAGACGGGAAACATGCGGGAGATTAGAATGTGTGTCTTGAGTTTGATTTGATTTGTTTGACTCGTCTCCGGGGAGGCGGCGTCCCCTTATGTCGGCACTGCTTTTATCTCGTTGGATCCATTTGATGTCCCCCAGCCTGTGCTGGTTCGTTACGGGGACGCGGGCTGACACGCTCGCCGTCTGCACGCGCCTCCCTCCGCCCGCTCTGAGAGTCTTTGCTGTGTCATCTTGCGGAGCCTCTGAAGTTGTTATTGTTTTATCTCTTGGAGGGTTGAAGCCTGCGCGAGGTGGGCGGGCTGTCCTTCCCCTGGCTTGCTCGGTAAAGGTCAGTGAGCCTTGGATGAAGTCGCGTTGATCAGATGACTGGCAGCTAATTTTCATCAAAGCAGCCGCGGGTGAGGGCAGCTGGTCCCATCGTCGCCCCGGGGAGGGCCGGCCTCTCTCCTCTCTGAGGATCCTCCAGTGCTTATCAAGCTCACAGCGCGGAGATACGGAGCCCTGCACAGATTTCTGGGTCCAGACTCTTATGAAAGCCACAACTAGCAGATCATTTAAGGCAGGGTAACAAAAAAAAGAAAAAAGAAAAAGCTGTCTGGTGATCTGCGTGTCACCTCTCTCTCTTCCCCTCTAAACATGATTTGCGCAGATTTATTCCCTTCCACCAATTAAAAGCTATTTTGTTAGTATTAGAGTAAGCCATGCCGGGGGCCGTTTACTGTGGCACTGCTCATTACCTCACTCTGTGTGTGTGTGTGTGTGTGTGTGTGTGTGTGTGTGTGTGTGTGTGTGTGTGTGTGTGTGTGTGTGTGTGTGTGTGTGTGTGTGTGTGTGTGTGTGTGTGTGTGTGTGTGTGTGTGTGTGTGTGCGTGCCGGCTTCACTCTGCACAAACCCCCGGCTGTCTCTGTTGCGCTTATTTGCGAATGTGTCGGCACCCGCTCGCTCGTATTTAGGTGCATCCATAAGCAGACTCTGCGTGTCGCCGAGATTCCCCGCACGTGCAGGGCATTAGCTTGCCGTTTGCAGGCTAAATCCGTCATGTTGTTGAAGCGGCGTCACTTGCCTCTGCCTCAACACAAAGCTTATCTTTTCACCAACTCCCGCACACCCCTCGGGAAGGGGAGGCAGTGCATGAGGGGATGTATGAGGGACGGTGGAAAGCTGCTGGCTGGTGTAAATAACCCTGGGCTCAGGGGGAAGGTTAAGAAGCCAATGCCAGGCTGAATATTAAACGCTCTCCCAGAAGGACCGGGCGCCCCGGCCCGTTGTACTGTGACACACCGCAGCGCCGAAGCAGTGTTCCTCTCCTCACTCTCAGCTATAGGCGACTGTGTGACAATTGAAGTGCTTCTCAGTTATTCTGTCAGAAAGTGAGCGCATCAGCAGAGCCGGCGCCCGTGTGCAGTACAACGCTCGGTCTGTCACTAGTTCAAACCGCGAGGTTGAGTTGGGCTAAGCCCCCGCCAGCGCTGATTGTGAGGCGGGCAGCACGGCTCCCGTTTGATGAGTTTCTAACGAGTGCGTGGCGGCGCGATGTATGGTGGCAGGTGAGCTGACTGAGCAGGTGAAGCTGCACACTTTTAAAAACGGATTCAACCCGTTTCCATATGTTGGAGAGATTTTTTTCAGGTTGAATTGTGAAATGTTTGGTCAGCAGTGGTACTTTATCCTACACACACACAGCTATAATTAATGGGGTCGAAGAAGAAGAATGTGCTTTTGCTACCTGAGGTCTGCAATTTATTTTGCTTTCATGTCACTGAGTATTGGCTGTATTTTTAAAGAGCTGTTTTTTAGTAAACAGCTTCTTCTTCATGGGGTTTTATAATAGCTAAGTGAAATGTTTGCTACCTTGGAAAAGGTATCTTCAACCTCCTTTTAGTGCAGTTGCACTTTTACAAAAAGCCAAAAAGAAACACCTCGAGTGAGCTGGAAAGGACTTTTTGTCCAAATTTTTTATTTTTAAAATGCGCATAAAAAAATGTAAGCTTGTCTCCAGAGAACAAACATGAAAAACTCTCCGTGTTTACTGTGTTTGCTGCCGCTAGTCTCTCCTCCCCCCTTTCCTCTGGAGGAAGACGAGTGTTGCCAAATGTTCTCTTGCGCTTACGCTGCACTGTGTGTCCGGCTATTTGTTTAGAGTCAAAAACATTTAATAAGACCTGCAGAATAAACACTCTTTGGAATTGTAAATGTAATAAGATAAGATAATCCTTTATTAATCCCACACTGGGGAAATTTGCAGCAGCAAAGTGGAAAGTGCAGGAGCAAAGACAAATCTTTTAAAAAGTCGGTTCACTCTTTCTCTGCGTAAGGAATAATTGAACCAAAAACAGCAAAAATTGTTTCCTCTGTGTAAATGGAGCTACAATTCTATAATGACGGTCTTTACGTTGCATTGGTGTTGGCTCATTCACTCATTCTTATTCACACACTGATGGCGGGAGCTGCCATGCAAGGAGGGTTTAAGGGGTTCAGTGTCGCGCTGAAGGAGAATCAGCATCCAACCAATCAGTGTCCGATTATGAGGCGGCGTCTCTGCCTCCTGAGCCGTGCCTCGGTCCATACGGAGCTATTTATTCACAACCCTTGAAGTTAAGGTCATCAGCCGGGTCTCCTTTGCCCGACACAGAACATGAAGTCAGATCATCCATGTGTGCGCGACGGAGGTTTTACAGTTTCCTGTTTACTACCTATTTCCTCCGGGCATGCGACTATTTAGCTTTTGAAATCTTTAAATGCAATGAAAAGAAGAAAGGGGAGGGGAGGGGGGAAAAAAAGCAAGAGAATGCGTGCGTGGGTAAATCTGGCTTGCCAAAGGCAGTGTGGTGACATTATCTCTTCGTCACAGCTTAAGAGGCCCGTGCTTGCATGTATGTCGCGTGTTTGCGTACGCTTTGCGCGTGTGCCAAGCAAAAGGCGTCATTCAAACGCAGCATGCACGTTTATCTGCAGATTAGCCGTCTGCCCGCACCGGAGTCGGTGGAAACAGAGGAACGCTGCAACAAACATGGTTCTTTGTGGAGTCGCTGTACCTGGCTTCTCTCAATTATGTCTCCCCAACATGGGAGGAGGATCGGCTCAAAGCTCTGTCTGGAAAACCTGAAATCTAAACCACAATTTGATTTGGAGGGGGAAAAAAAGGCTTTTATCTGTTGTGTGGAGTATTTCTCCAAAATAAAATGGTGGCAAACTGCTCCTGCCACTCCACGTTCTCCGCTTGCACTCTCGCTGTGCTCTTGAATGTCGCGGAAATCCAATTAGGTGGACACATTCTGTGACAACACCGCAAAACCGCGCACCACGATAGCAATCATACGAATTCTTCACATGGGATTTTCACCGCTGCCTCTCATTGCTCACACCATGCCAACACAAAAGGTAGAGTAATTGGCAAACAGATCTCCATACAAAATGCAACCACCTCCTCTCCCCCTCCTCGCTCTTTTATGTCCACTCAGCATAACAATGCACGCGTCTGTAATCTCTGTTGTGAGATTGTGGAATGAAAACACCAAAGAAATGTGGCCCCTTCTATGTAGGAGGGGGTAACTGCCACGTTAGCAGCAATATTGACACCAAGCAAAACCGCTCTCATTTGTTTATATTGTCTTTGGGCAGGTCAGCTACAGGTTAAATCTTAAATGAGCTTTTCATATTATGCTGCAGCGTGACGATCAGACAGCCCCCCGTCTCCCACTGCATTGGTCTCATCCAGTCAACATCTTGTGATGGCAAAGCCCTGCGAGAGAACACACACCATCGATGCCATAACCTGAGCAATTTGTAAGCGTACACTTGTATACCCATTAGAAATAACTCTCTCTTTAAACTCATATTTTAGCACAATGTGTACTTCTTTATATTGATTCAAAACAAATTAAATGTTATCGAAAAATGCCAAAAAATAGTAGCACTAACATTCCAAAGCAAGTGGTTGATAAATAAAAAGGCCTTTTATTCCACAAGGCTCAGAACCAGTGGGGTTCATCTATCACTACATGCTGAAATGCGTTGGTGTGTGTTTCTTAATATTCTAAGCCCTCTGGAATAAAATGCCTGTTATTGATCAACCGCTTGTGAGTTTTTTTTCCCCCCTTTGCTACCATTGTTTGCCCCCCCTAATTTCGCCCCCTTCAAGAGCACATGTGGTTTTAAGGCTTTGCTTTTCCTCGAAATGAAATGTTTTGTTGAAACTTTGTCAAAAAATACGACGTTTCCTAAAATCTCACTTAATCAGGATCCACTCTTTGGTTTAATGGGCTCGTTCTGTCATCCTCCCACACCCAATTTTCAAGAGACTCAGTTGATGAGTTTTCTTTGTTTCCTGCAGACAATAAAAACATAACCTCCTTTTTGAAGGTAATGATTTTAAAATCCCTCCCCTCTTTTGTCCTGCAGGCAGCAGGTGTTTTTTGTGTCTCGCAGCTGAGTATCGCCACATCGGTTTTCCCATCACTGCTGAACGGTGGAGGTGAGCAGCGTGCCAGACTGATTTAAGCAACCGCAGGTTGCACAGTCACGCTTGGCGACTGCAAACACACCGATTCACTCACTCACAGCCTGTCCCCCCCCCACCCCCCACCCCCCCCACCCCACCAACCCTCTCCTCTCGCTCCTGTTCTTTGTCACTGCCTCCGTCGACCTCGTTTCCAACACGACTATGGCATGCCGTTCTGTTTCCTCCGTGGTTTGATAGCAAGTTTGCAGCCACACTGAGTTGCAGGCAAGCTGATGGCATGTGGAAAGACCTCGGCAAGAAAATGACATACAAAAGATTGGAGCCATTAATGAATGTGTACAGAGTGAAAAGACTGACATATGATTTCAGATCGTACATTGATTCAAAGGGGTTATCTCTGTTTCACCTGTGAGGATTGGTATTAATACAGTAAGATACACAAGACAAGGACATGTCTTCCATTTAAAATCTCTCCTTCACGCATGTAAGCGAATTGATTTGTCAGCCTCCATTTGTCTGTTTCGTAGCTCTCAAGAAAACTGAATTTTACCATAGTTGGAAAGGTAAAATATGGGCCAAAGACCGTAGAGTTTAAATCTGCATGCTATTAAAAAAAATAGAAGAAGAAGGGCGAAAAGTACCTCACAGACTAAAATGCTTTAATTGTGAAGGAATTGATAACTGGCTTAATACAAAAAAGTATAGCAGGGAGGAATATAAAACTGTTTCAGGCATTCAGTTGTAAATAAAGTTTCTGACAACGTGAAAAGTTGACATGGAGATGGCAGGAAGAGAACAATTCGAGAATCTTTCCAAGTGAATCCTGATGTACCACCTAACAAATGTCAGCCTGGGAGGGCGCTTCAGGAAAACTCATTAGACTCAATCACCTGGGACGTGTAAATGTCTGTGCAGTTTACACCGGATCCATAGGAGATGTATTGATAACTGAGTGAGGGGGATTAGAGGAGATCAGAGGATTAGAGGAAACATTGTCAGGAATCACCCTCTGGGGACCATGAATACACGGACACAAGTTACTGGCAGTTAATTTAAAAGGTATTGAGACATTTAAAACTGCTTGTTCCTTGAGAATCTCTTCATTCTATCCCTCTCTTGAAGTGTTTTCTACAAATAAAAGCTGCAACAACTATTAAAAAAAAAAAAAAGTATATTGAAAGTGTTTTTTCTTTATATTTGTGTGGAACCATACGGGAATCATAATGAATATTGAATAGCATTTTTTTCTGAGCCACGTTTATCTTGAGCCACTGTGTCATTATGCTGCGTCCAGTAAAACTTGGAGCTCAAGATTTCCCAGTTGAAAAGTGACATAGAGATGGACATGATAGACTGGGACAACCTTTTTTTCTTGTGGCAAATTGCAAGAAAACTGGAATGCATGGCCCTGGAATGTAGTGTAGTGCACTGGTGTTTTTGGTGTGCAAGTGCTTCTGGGAAATGAAGTTGCACACTCACTCCAAAAGTCTAATTTGTAAGACTTTTGCAAAAGTTTTCTCGCCGTGCTGTTTAATACCACAATAAGCTAAGTCTGTTTTGATTTGTTACTCTGGGATTGGGGTGTAGGCGTTTGGCCTGATTTTTTGTTTTACAATGCGCGTGCGCATGTGTGTGTGTGTGCACGCTGTTCCAGTGTCTGCTCCCGCTGCAGTTCCAGTCTACCAAGCAGCACAGAGGAGCGCAGTGTTTTACACAGTTCCATTAGCCGCCAACCACAAACCATCACAAAGCACCATCCTCCCGCTGTCTCTCCGCCATTTCTCCTCGCCTCAGCGTTGCTACCTCGCAGTGTCCCCGCCGTGCAGCTGCTTTCCCACCACACTGTTTATGTAGGCAGGATGGCACAGTAAAATGGGGAAGGCTTCCTCGGGGAGCTGCTTACTGTGCAGGCATGTCGTCCTCGGCAGAGACGGAGGCGGTCAGAGGAGGTCACCGAACCCGTGATGGCTGCAAGTCGATGGAGCCGCATGGAAGCGCGCCGCCAAGGTAACCGGAGTGCCGGCGAGGTCGTGGGACGGAGCCCCCCGGCTGGGGACCCACCATTATCCTCCAACCTCGACCTTATTGGATTTCCCCGCAAATGTTTATTCCCTTCCGCTGCCCTGCTGACAAGCAGCTCTCTCACTTATCTCATCACTATTTATTAACAGAGCCCCTGTGGAGGCCGAGCACACAATCAGGTCGTAGGGCGCACAGGTGGCAGCAAGCGAGAGTGAGAGAACAGAAGTATGCTTTTTTTTCTTTTCTCACTTTTATTCGAGGAAGGGTGGCGATGACACTGACTGGCGTCAGTGGCAGGAATGGATGGCTCCCTGCTCGCTGATTGCCTCTGCAGCCGCCGCATTCCTGCTCTTTGTTCAGACTTCTCGCGGCGCCGATGAAGCCTCGTCAGCTTCTTTGGTGATTGCGGACAGTTGTGCAGAGTTGAAGCTGGTGCGACTTCAAACTTTTAGCTAAGCGTTGTTGCGTTTTTTAAATATATATTTTTTAACCCTGTTCCCCCTTGTTCCCTCTGCCTCTTTCCTTCCCCTCTGGTGGTGTAATACTTTGTATTCAGAGCGTTTATCCTTGATTGTAGCTCCTTGGCTTCAGAGGAGGCCTATTCAAGAGATAGAGGAGCCTTTCGAAAATTCTATTTTTTCCCTTTGCCTTGACTCCCCCATCCCCCCACCCCCCATCTTTTTTTCAGGCCAAATGACTGAATGCTCCAGTTGGGCTTTCAGTCGTAGCTCACAAGACAGTGAGGTTTAGAAAGCCATGAAGATAGAACACTGTAGCGTACACATGTCGCTGACATCCAAACTGACAGGGATGGAGCCCCCCCCCCCAACTTGTCTAAACAAAATTCAATCTTTTTATCTGCACAATAATGTAACTTTTGAAAACTTTGTATACACTCAGAGTTCGCTGTGGCACAATGTCACCCAAACAGAAGGGTTGCTGTCTGCATGAACTAACGAGTGAAATTTGGTTTCCACTCTCAAAAGGTTCAGTTGTTGGTTAGAATACCAACAGCACGCTCCGTATTCTCTTCAACTGACACAGTCTTTGCCTTTTCATGGCTGCCTTTGGAACCCACCACACACATTGTTCAGCTAGCTGTTCTGGAATAATCAAGTTGAAAATACTAATCACAATCACAAAGCTGCAGCCACTGTCGCTTTTGCACAAAGACACACGAAATAAAAATCAATAATAAAAAAAAAACAGAATGAGAAGGGATGCTGCGCATCACTGAGACTGATTATTTTTTACCCTCTCTCCTACTGTATACACATATTACAAGAAGAAGAAGAAGACTAGGAAAGCAATAGAAGAAGAAGAAGAAGACTGTAGCAACGCAATAGAAGAAGAAGAAGAAGAAGAGAGCTACACACATTTCAAAATTGAGGAAGACTAGGTCAAAGAGACAGATTGGTTGTGTGGACTCCTTTTGGCTTCCCATGTAATAGACAAGACAACGGTGAGAGGATTGTGGATAAAACAAAAACTGTGTGCAAAGTGTCGGCACACGACGCTGTACCCTGCGACAAGCACAACTATACTACCATGATGTATCATTTGCAATGCCACCACAAAGAGAAGCTACTTCCACTGCTTTTTCATTCAAGAATGTAGTTGTCCTCATGGTTTACAACAACAAAGCACCTTTTTTTATTGAGATTTTATGTTTGTATTTGCATTGTAGTCTAAATAAGGGAAACAATATTTAGTTTTTTCAAAGAGCATTTTATTTTGTACTGAAGCAGCAATAACTTTTATATGTCCGCATAAATAAGAAAATAAAGAATATTAGATTTTTGCATTTCTACTGTTGAGGTGATTTTCTTTAATCTTTTTCGTATCGTGAGTATTTTTTATTGTGAGCCCTGTTTCGTATATCGTATCGTTTCGTGAGTTGACTATTTCGTTGCACCCCTATGCACTATTATTTGTTTTTTGTTTGAGTTCAATAGCTTTTAATAACATGTCATTATAATTGGTTAATTTACTCCACTCTTCCTCCACCAAAATGTCGTTCTACGCACAATTGTTTGTTAGAATGATTATAAAGTTAAAAAAAAAATCTGAATCTTGACCTCTAATCATTAAAAAACATTCAAGGTCCCACCCACCCACAGCTAGGTTTCTGCTCTTGGGTTTCTTCTCTTCAAAGAGAGTTTTTCCATGTAGCACAGAGTGCAAGATGGTCATTATTATAACTGAATTGAACTGAATATAAAAAAAAAAAATGAATGAGATGCGTATTTTGAAATGAAGTTCCCATGAATGGAGTAGTCATTCCTTTTGGATGACTGCTACTTAACCTGAGGGAAACTCCTACATGTCTTCGCCTCCCGGTTACAAGGCCAAATTGACCATTAAGTCAATAAAAGACGCTGCGGCCATACTCCAGCGACTGCTCTGTGAGCTCAGATATGGTCAGTGGAGTAATGACTGGGCCCCTCTGAGGCTAGTCTGTGTTTAAAACAATCCAGAGCCTCACTGGAAGCCACTGATAGATATCCTGATTGTTGGAGCGTAAAGAAACCAGATACGAGACCCTGCTGCACCCACTGGGACATAGAGGAGCTGGGAGAGGGGGGGGGGGTG
>CAESWR010000394.1:181765-198373 GCA_903171835.1 Mullus surmuletus
CACACACACACACACACACACACACACACACACACACACACACACAATCGCAGTCGGATCTTCCTCCCCTTTGGGCCTCTCTCTCCATGTGAGCAGGTATTCTGTCCGGACGATCCCACCTTCCACCCCAGCCTACACGCACACGCACACACACACACACACACACACACATGCGCTGTACTCTAGTAAAATCATGTTTCATTGATTTACTAAGTGAGGGAGCCAGAGACAAGAACGAGTATATTTAGTTTAATCCCTGCTGTTTGGGGCCGTGTACGACCGACTGCTCCTTAATCCCCACAGCTGTCAAAGTCACTTCAGAGGGAAAACCAAAGACGTCCCGCGATGGCTATACAATACACAATGCTCCAATTTTTCCCTGCGTCTTGTCCTCCCCGGGCCCCGTCGTTTCAATGAAGCTCTTTTAGAGGCGGATTAGACGTCGCTATCTCATCTGTCGTGCTGTCACTCAGCCCGCTCTCCTTCCTGGAGGATGCGCGAGGATGAAGAGGTGTGCCAACGCCGGATAGGTCAAACAAATGCGGGACCCTTTTCTTTATTTATTTTTGTTCTCAGCAACGGGGTGAACATGATTATCTGTGTATGCCGTGTCGTGTTGTGCACCGGGCACACATAACCTTGAATGTATTATCTTTGCTGTAAAAGCTTGGCAGCTGTTGCCTCCATCCACACGCAGCTTTTTTTTTATTTATTTTTTTTTAAATACAGTGTCTCCAAGTCTACTTTTTTCTACTCTCGGGATGACTCCACGTATCCTTATCTTTAACAGGCGCTCCATCTCACCTTTCCAGCCATTCATTATTCTTCTTGTTGAAAATAATATTGGTAAGTTGAATGTCGATAGCTCTCATGGAAAGTGCTATATTGTAAGAGCTGATATTATAGTATTTGTTCATGTATTTTCTCCATTTATTATCATTCTTTAAAAAAAAAGATTTAAACACGATTAATATTATTTACGCTATTATATGATTATTACTGGTATTACCATTACAGTAATTGTAATAAGACTAATAGGAGCATTTTTCCAGGTTACTCTCGTCATCCCAAGCATTGACATGAGCTGATGGTGCAGTTTTGGCGTAAGTGGAGGTCGATGGTCGGTTTGAATTACAATGTCTTTTTAAAATCTCTGCTACTGCCGAGCAATAAGTGCTCTTGAGGCTCTTTTGCCTGATGTTTAATGCAGATGCTTATACAATCGAAACTGAGCCGCACCCTCCCTCCATGTGTGTATATATCATTGTATAATGTTTCCTTTTTAAACTGAGGGATTTCAGGCTTGCATCATTTTCACTTCAAAGGCCAAACACATGGGGCCTTTCTACCTCGACATGCGCAGCTGTTAGCAACAGCAGTAATGAAACCAGCATCACATATATGTCATCAGTAACTCCTCATGGTTGCATTGAGGTTGGATTTTCATCACGTCTCACACACACACTCCCACACACACCCAGAAGATAAGACAGAAAATTGGAATCCCAGCCCGGACTGTCAGCTGTGGTATAAATGGACTGTTGGCTCTGTCACTGGACCTTGTGGACTGGACATAAGTGTTATTGAATAATTGCTTTGGGACTGCAGAGGCTTGTATAGCTGTATGATCGGGTACCACACACACACACACACACACACACACACACTGCTCTCAGGTGCAGGTCAGGTGTGGTGTGTGTGCGAGTTCACTCAGTCACTTTGAAGCTGCTCACCCTGGGCAGCTGAACCGCTCTTCATACCCACTTGCAGCTGATGCTCCGACCACGCCCTCCTCCATTTGAATTTAAAAACAAAAAAAGAAAGAAGAAGTACCAATAATAGAAAAGAAAAGCGTGTTGTTCTCTCGCACCCTTCTTCTCACCCTTCAAACTGACATATCTGCTTAACAGCTTAATACAACACTAGAAATTTCACCAGTGTTTATCCACCAGTGTGCATGTCTGCAAATGTTCTCCATGTGCTTTTCAAGGCTTTGACACATTTGGGGGCTTCCTCTCAACCCCACAGACATTAGAATTTTCCTATGGTAATGCAAACCCGTGCACCTCCCCTCTCTCTCTCTCTTGTGTCTTTCTCTCTGGCTGGCGGCATTGGGCCTAATAAAAGCAATACCGAGGTGACAGTTTTTCATCACACTGCTTTGTAAAGACAGGCCAGGCTTTTTTGGCTAAAAAAAGACAGACCCAACTTCACCCGAAAGGAAACGCTCAGAAAACCAAACAGTTGATGTCAGGCCTTTTTTAAAAATTTTTTTTAAATTCAGCAGCAGCAAGTTAAAAGTTAATAGCTGTCAATTTTTTCTTCTTCTTTTTTTTAATCTTTCTCTCGAATTGGTTCCAGTTGCACTGCATCACGAACAAGTCCTGTTGGGATTTTGTTGCCCAATCAGACGGAATAAGGAAATGGGGAATCACTATTGTGCAATCATGACACGCAGGCTTGTCTGTCTTTGGATGGCGGTCCTGAGAGGGAATCATTGCAAAAAATACAAGATAGCCAATGTCATAACATTTGGTCGGCGTGAGAGCCAATATGCAAATACAAATGAGAGCCCAAACGATGGCCGCTCTGCGCTGTTGGTCCGGACTCATCCTCTCGATCCACACTCATCCAGACTTGCTGAGTCTCTGATATATTTGCGACTGATAATCCTACTGAAATGATCAAATTCACCAGTGTGTACCCAGCATGAGTGGGTTGTCTGATACTGTGCCGGGAAGTTATGTAAATATTAAGCATCCAAATCATGCAAGGGATGTCAGAACACATTTGAACTGCACTTTCTTTTACAATGCAAAACACAAACCTGCAGTATTTCTGTTGTCTCCACAGATTATCAGATGAGGAGCATGTACTTTCTTTTTAAAACTTAAGAACGTGTAACTTCAACAAACTACAAATTCGCTTTTAATTTATTTCTTAGCCCCCCCCCTTCCGCCTGCCTTTCACGTGCAGCCACTTATCAATGCAGATTATTTCGCAGCCTCTCATCGTAGCCCGATATCGCAGCGCTTCCTGTGACAGGTCTTGATTTTCAGCGATGGTGCTGCAGTGCATCAACACAATCAAGAGTCCCCATAGGAAAGGACAAAATTGCCACATGGAGTACACATAATATCGGCTGAAGTGCACTCTGGTAGATTGAAAAGTTCACTTTGTCACCATTAGCGGCGAGTCCATTCAAAACAAAAGCAGTCTTGCCTCCTCAGCATGTCATAAGCCGTGAGTGGGGGCCCCGGTAAAAGTGCAATGTCTGGGCCTTAGTAGTTCATTAAGACTGTCTGGGTGCAGATGGATCTCCCCCGCGAGCTGCCACTTCATTAATCCCCCTGCCCCACACACAAACCACACACACCACACACCACACCCAGCCAGGGGACAGCAGGCAGTCCGCTCATTACCGCCACTCTACCAGGGAGCAGGCTGCAAGAGGTGTGGTTGGGTGGGCAGATTTCCTCATAACAGCCGCACCGTGGCCTTTTTTCCCCCCCTCTAAGCAAATCTACAAAGAATCAGCAAAAATAATTAAACATTTTGCTCCCACCTTTAAATCAGGCTTGTAAATCGCATCAGTGTTGAACGGTTTTGTATCCCAGAGGGGATATGCAATAACCAGAGAGATTTGCGCATTTATCTCAATTTCAAAGTCTTGCAATCCCTTCCAGAAGATAATTATTTATACTCTGTGACGTTTACTGCGACACTGCAATGAAGCAACGGAGGACGAAAGCAGCCCCGGTGGCCCCTTAAAAAAGTGCTAACCACCTTCTTGCTTGGTTGAAATGTGCTTTAATGGAGCTTAAGGGGTCTGACATTTCTTCTTACGCACTTAAAGCGACATCAGACACTCATTCACTGATCATATTTGAATGCTGGTTTTGATTCCAATGCTAAAACTTTGTGGATTGTTTGGCTTTTCTTGTTTGGCTGCCGATGCTGTGAAATCGACGGCGGCACGTATTGATAATAAAAATGAAACCACCCAATTACATCAAAGCACAAAGTGTTTATTGACAATCTTAACGCCTTTAACAAAGAGTCAGGCTTGTTCTCAGTAACCTGCAAGCAGCGGATGGAGCCTCATCAGCAGCGTGTTCCAATGCACCACTGTCCCCTCTGTTATAGTGTCGCGTCTTAATAATACAAAATGACGCGATCAATGCTGGAGTGTGTCAGCCCAGACGTGTAGTTGCCTGCCGGTTCTTCTTCTTTTTTTTCCTCACACCATTCTTGTCATTAGGTGCCATTATGTAAGGTTGATGAAAAAAGAACATTGTAATTGCATTTAATGGTACAGACGCCACTCTGTTTCGCTTTAGCACGATAGAAGAGATGAGGCGTATTCTGCGTCGCGGCAGGACAGCCAGCTGATTGCAGCAGTCAGTCTAGATTATGTCTGACTGTTCCATCGCCAAGGAAACAATATGGGGGAAATAATGTCCCAATGTGCCCCATTGCACTTTTCCCTGCATTACCAATTAGGCGGTAATAACACTGCTCTGATTCTCGCCGCATGCAGGCGAGCACGACTTTAATAAGAGTTGTCAAACTTTTAGAACTTATTAATTCTTTGTCTATACATCCTCAACAGCCTGTCAGTGGTAGTGAAACGCTGAATTGCATGCCGAAGGCTTTTCCCTTAAATCCTGCCGCGGCGAACGCTGTCAGAATATCACTGCACCATGCGGCGAGTGGTGCATGTGCAGACAGCTTGGTACTCGACACGGCAGACGAGAGACAGATTGAGGTTTGCATGTGTCCCGGCGTGTTCATGTGTTTCAGATTTACAAAGGTTTATGAGTAAATATCCTGCTCTTAGAGGTTAATCCTATGCGGGATTAGACCACAGCCACCAGAGTTGCATTACCAGGGAATTATGATTATTTTTTTATACTTACAGTAAAAAAGTAATTTTGACCCTAAAATGACGAATGAGTGCTATTTTGAATAGTTTTATTTAGTTCTTCCTGTGTTGCACAACAGTTTTTGACCTCATTGTGAAAAACAATTTTAAGATCGGCCCATCAGTGCAAGGTCTGCATAATAACACAGTAATGTTCCATTTTTGGTCACACGCTGCACCACCATTAGGATGCATCAAAATGGGAGAATCTCCCCCTAACAGCAGGCCAGGAAGTGTTGTTTCTGGACCACCAGATGTAGAGACCCTGTTAGTTGAGATTAAGTGGATTATGTTGTAATTGTGGAATGAGGAAAATGGCAGCTGGCGTGAGGAAGTTGTGGTCTAACTGCAGCAGCACATGGAAAAGTGTGGTCAGGTGAAACAGTGGGAAAGCTGGTGGGAAGTGACCCTGAAGGCAGCATTGAGACGGAGTCGGCAAACACGAGGCGATAACGGGAGGCAATAACTGTGATTAGTGTAAACAGAGTGGCTGAGAGCGAGCGGATACCACTGACTGTGTGAGACAACAATGCAACCAAGAAACCTCAGGTGTGCCGAGTGGTTTTCCTGCTACACACACACGCATTCAACACGGGAAATGGTGCGAACAGGCGGCTTCGAAAATCTGGATTTGCCTGTTTTTGTTCAATCATTTATCACATAGTTAATTTCTTTGCAAGAACTGATATTTTTCTAAAGATAATCCACTTTCCTCCCTCATTTTCCAATCTGCTGCTGCTCTCAAAGGTTTGCTGGGGAATTGTAAACATCAGATTTTCCAACCTGCTTGCTGTAAATCGTTTGATCATGGATTCAGGATAACCATAAAAGGACACACATCTCCTTGTTATTCATGTTCAACGTTTACAAGCATCACTTTGAGCTAAAAGCAGTTTTATAACCACCTCAAAACCCTCTTGTAATCAAACAATGAATATTTGGAGTGAGCTGAACTCTGGTATTTTGTAGTTTTAGAATCCATCTGTTGATATAGTTCAAGAAAAACTTTCCATTCTGCTGCATTTGCTCTTGTAAAAAAAACAAAACATTAATAGCTTCTTTCATAGGGACCAAAAAACAAAGTATGTGTGTAAGAACCGCTTGTGTGAATTTAAAACTGATGTGGACTGTTGTGAACTCTGATCAATTTTATTACACACACTTAAATAATGACACCATTAAGGACCCACATGCAGACAGCTGAAGTCCGCTCCTCTCATTGATTTTGATTTGTCGCTTTTACTTGCATTTATATTTCTTTTTTAAAGCCTTCAATCATTCAATACATAAGCTTCTGCTCATAAGTGAGATATTTAATGAGGCAGATTTGACAGCCTCTCTCTGCACAAACACAAGTGATAATAACAATCATCATTGACAACACCCTCTGCGTCTTCTGTGAACAGACACACATGAAATGAGCTGCGGTGGGATCAGAATCGTCGCCGTGCCCGCCGCGTTGGCACTCTCAGCCCCTCAGCCGTGGCGGCAGAGTGGGTTGAGATGTAAACATGCAATTGTCTGCAGGCGATCTTACAGACAGACCCGCTTGTTTCTCCTCTAATTGCGTCTTTGTAGTACCTCTCCAACAAGTGCTCGGGCTGGATCCTGTCGCGATGAGGCTGGCTGGCGCGGCGCTCGTCAGCTCGTGATAAGCAACCATACGGAGGAGGCGGCGGCGAAGAGGGCGAACAAGCTCCACTTGTCTTTAATTTTCACCGAAAAAAAAATTCTCCCAGTGGATTTGTCTAACTGGATAGGCTCAGGAAACCTTGGCCTCAAGTTGGCTCCAATTAACCCTGGTTTAGCACGGCCTTCAAGAGGACAGGCTTTTATACCGGAGTCTATTCAGTCCAAGAAATGCCTGATCTGGCACCAAGGCTGTCTCATTCCTCTAACCTGCTCTGGAGAAATATTTAAATGAGCCCATTAAAAGAGGCCTCGGGCTGTTGAGAAAAGGTATAGAAGCAGTTTTTTGGTTGGAGACAAAAATGGGAATGTGGTTTTCTGATGCCCTAAGAAAAAGATGTTTTCACGGCACGTGTAACATGAGTGGACAGTTGTGCTCTCAGTTGAAAGCAGATCCAATCAAGCAGACGGCAAACAAATCAAAAACGAAAAGGGGGAGGAGAGAAGGTTCATGTTGCATTTTAGGTTTGCCAGCAGCGACATGCAATCTCTCTCTGTCCTGCGAAATCATTCATACCCCTTGCGTTGGCGCTGATGGCGTACGGCGTAAAGACACAGCAGCTCTCTGTAGCGGGATTTAGCAGCTCTGACATGTAAACATGGCGCCTTGCCGGATCCTGAGGGCGGGGACTCCATGGAACACAGTGGGACCCGCCTTGGATTCAGATGATTTGTCCATCTCATCTCCACGTCCACCTTGAACCTATAAATACAGAGTGAGTGGTGATTCTCCTGCATTTCCACTTCTGCTTTCATGCGTTTCTCACGCGGTCGTCCTTGTCTCACCAGAGGTCAACCTGAAAAATCTCCCAACCCAACTATGACTTCACCACCTACTGCCTGCTGTTTGTGCCAAGGCCATTTTCACGAACATTAAGAGGCCTTGACGCATGCAGCAGAAGCATGTTTTTCACAGCCGCCACCTCGGCCGTGTCGTGAGAGCGTCCGACGCAGCCCGACGCTTCAGACACTTGTCGTTAATCGATCTCGGCGCAATCTATCTGCAGCCCTCAGCTCGCTCCGCATCAACCCTCCATCTCTCACAGGCTGCAGACGGGCGGCGGCATTGAATCACCGCGCTGAATATGTAAATGGAAAGCCGTTAAAGCTCTCTTTCTTTAATTAGTCTTTAGATTTCATGACTGAGTGCTTCCAATTATGGATCAATGTCTCATTTCTGCACGTGGACCCCCGGGTGCGCCGAGGCAGTTTTTTTCCCCGTTACAAAATGCTTCATAATTTTGGCCCCCGCTGCCAAGACGGCCGCTCACATCACAGCACCTAACTGCTGATCAATGAGAAATTCTGCTGCTGTAAGGCCATTGATATGTGTATTATGTGTACATTTTTTTTGTCTTAAAAAAAAACATCAACCTATGATCACGTTTCAACTAATTTGCATTTTTGCTTCACGACGTGGCCTGTCTGATTTACAGTTGACGTGTGTACAGTGGATGCAGGGAGGCAGCATGTCGGGGGATACGGGGCTGATGTGTGTGTAATTGCCCTGGCAGTAATTTAGCATTGAGCTCATTAAGTGCGACATGAGAAGAGGGACGGGAGGGGGGTGGATTCTGCTTAATACTCAAATGCACCTCTGACTGGGTGTATACTGGGAGGAGCTGCTGATGTAGCGCTTTGAGACCATAAAACGCTCCTCCCGTGCTTTAAAAACGACCATTTGGGTCGTCGGGTTCAGCTCCTGCAGCCTAATGACGGCTGCTGAGGGGCTGCGCGAATCCAAAATGTTAACTTAATCTCACCGTTAATTGGCTTGTGACTGCCAACGTGTCCACACGCGGCACTAATGCTCGCGCACGGTGGGATTTCAAAGGCATTTTACCCAAGTGGAGAGCTTCCAAAATTTCCCCCCTTTGTTTTATGAACTTTATTGCTGATGCGGATTTATTGTGAGTCTTAAAAAATATATATATATATATCTTGCCATTGTGAGGCTTCCACTACAGTTTAATTATTTAAGTTCTGTGTTTTGCTTCCGTTAATTTTTTTTTCCAAACATACAAAAGTGCTCCACGCCAAGGGGGAGGGGGGGGCAAAAAAGAAGACTAATATGCGAGCAGAAGGCAGTGTGTGGGTGTCGTGTACGTTCATTATGAATTAAAATGAGGAGGAGGTGGGAGGGCAAGAGTCGAGTTTCCATCATCTTCTCTCACCCATTTGTAATCCACGGGATGATGCCTTGAGACCAGGTGCCCTCACATCCTTCGCATCACCCTCTCTGTAATTATCGCAAACAAAGCATCTGTGTTTACATGCATGTTTATGCCTGTTAAATACAGAGTGTGTGTATTTGCATCTCCTTCGTCTCTCTTTCCAAAATTTCTCAAACACCAACATTTGGGATCTCCTGGCTTTTTGGCTTTGCTGTTCCGCCAAATTAGACATCTGCTCTCCTCTCTCCTTATTTACAGCTGACCCGTTTGTTCAACACATGCTGTAACACTGAGCTAATCCTCACCGTGACTCCTTCACCCCGCCCTCCTTTTGTGTCTCGCAGATCCAGAGCTTAACCTTTCACATGCTGCAAGCAGAGTAGGAGTAGGACTAGGAGTAGGAGTAGGAGGAGGAGGAGGAGGGAGGTGAAAACCCTGGTGGCAATAGTGTGCCATTGATCTGATAGTCCAGGGCCGTTTTGGTCAATGACTCTTGTGTGTTCTCCAGATTCTGTTGCCATGCCAACAGTTGCAGAGCTCAAAGGACCCATGTTTCACGGGTCTTAGAGGACTTTCCCAAGGAGGACAGGAGCTTTCAGTGTTGCCACGGCGCCCGCAGGTGCAGGGGTGGTCCGGACGGTCACATGATGTCGCCCGCAGATCAACCAGGAGGGGCTTTATCTGCACACGCATTTGCATCTGTGCCCCAGGGCTCAGTGTCTGCTGCCCTCTAGTGTGTATGCCTGTACACGTGTGTGTGTGTGTGTGTGTGTGTGTGTGTGTGTGTGTGTGTGTGTGTGTGTGTGTGTGTGTGTGTGTGTGTGTGTGTGTGTGTGTGTGTGTGTGTGTGTGTGTGTGTGTGTGTGTGTGTGAGGATGATCTATTGCCAGCTTTTCCCGGTCGCTCCCCATGGTTAATGCCTATTATCCGGCCTCGAGATGAGTGCTTTGATGTGGGGAAAATTGAGTGTAACTGTTGGTACAAGTAGCAATTTATTATATTGCAATTTGCTATTTAGATGGCTTTCCTATAAATGAGACAGATATGGACTGCGACTGACAAGGAAGCAATGTGTAATGCGAAAAAAAAAAAAAAGNNNAAAAAAAAAAAAAGAGGTCCAGGGTCACCGGTGATGATAACTACCATCATTAGGGATCCATTACACCATGCAGCCCGCTCCAGCTGATGGACTCTAATGATGTTGCACTGCTGAAGAGCATTTAGTTTTGATTAGACAATTGTTGGCATAGTGCATTTCATTAATTCCAAAATGAGATTTGGTTGTCTGGGAATTGATATGCGACTGCCGCGGCACACTGACTGCACCCTGTTTTCCCTCAAGGCAACGAGGAGCAAGTTTAAGAAACAAATGTAATAATGGAATATTCCCCCTCCTGACTCTCCTCCTCATTGTCTCGGCGCCTCCACCTTCTCGAACTGCATGCTGGTGCACAAAATAACGTGTGCTTTAAAGGTGTTTTAGGAGCCGGCCTACCTGTCAACAGGGCTACAAAGTCGAGCATTGGCAGACGCTCCCTCCCTGCGTCCGGGTTAGTTAGTTAGTAAGGTGGAATTCTCCCTCCTCCGAGTGCATTTAGCCATGTATGCGACAGTTTGCATGACTTAGGTGGGGAGCAGTAGCAGCTGAGGGGAAACGGCAGCACTCGGTGTTTGTGTGTGTGTACTTTTGTGCGTGGGAGTTGAATATTTTAGCTGATGAATGCTGCAGAGCACTGTTGAGCTAATCAGAAATTTGATCCCCTTATTGAGTTTGATGCACACAAGCCAGCAGGCCGGCGTTTGCGGCCATGCTTCATTATAATTGTATAATTAATAGTACTCAGCTCTCTTTGTGTGCGCACGTTAGAATGGGGTAAAAGAATAAATGATTAAATTAAAGGGAATCTGATTCTTATTAAAAGTGGGTTTTAATTTAAGCACTGTAGGTTATTTGAAATGTAGCAGCCGGATCTTCTTTACGCGCTCCTTGAGAATAAGATAAATGGATATTATCCTCTCAAGTGTGCTTGTGGTCCGCCAGAAGGAACAAAGCTGTGTGTGCCACCGACCACTTCTTTATTTTTGTTTGATAACTTCATATGTCTTTCTTAAAGGACACATCTGGTGGCATCCCACATTTCTCTCGCTGTCAACGAAGCATGAGATGGGCTGACATATTCCATCATTATGATGAACATGGAGTTTATTTTGAGTGAATTCCTGTCAGATGCTGGTTTTTTTGTCACAAAGACAACAAAAAACAAACAAATGACACTAATTCAAATGACAAGTACTGTCCACATAAAAATTATATAAATATGTTGTCTGCTCTGAAGATTTTTGCATCGTTCTACCTTTGTAACACTTATTGTTTCATATCTTACTCTGGCAAAGGACATCTGCAGCTAAATACGTTTTATTTAATCTTTTTAAGTGTTCACAGTCAATCTCTGAACCCTTATCTCTGCAGATCTGATGCCGCATGAACAGTCTTTATCACGCCGTCCTTTCGCCAGTAATTTAAAAGACAAAAAACACAAATTTGCTTATTTTCCGTCATAAGAACGATAACAGAGAGGAATGACAATGTTATCAGACCCTGCAGACTCTGACTTGTGTTGTGCCCTCAAAGCTCCAAATAACATTCCAAAAGCGCTATACAGATTCCATCTTTTGGCAGCCATGTGCATATTAGTTTCATATATTAATCTTAGATGAATGAAGGTTCTTCAAATGGCTGTAGGCTTTTATCAACAGTAGTAGCGGTTCTTAGTTGGAGGATGGTTCTCTGTGTCCTATATTTGGTTCTATAAGGTATTTTTTTATTATCACTCTTTCTCTAAAACATCCAAGTGTAATAATGAACTGTCCGCTACAAGTTGACACCATGAACCCTTATGTTTACTCTGAGAAATGACTTAAGAACCATATTAAAGATTTCTGTCTTTCAAGTCAGGGCCTTTTTCTGGTCTTGCCTTTCTTGTTAGAGAGTAAATGGATGAGACACAAGGCAAATTTCTCAAACAATTTACATTCCAACCCTCACCAAACTTGGCGGTCACGAGTTTGGTGACTGAAAGAATGAGGTCATGACTATGAACGACGCAAATGGGTTTCAGAGTTGAGCCGCTGCAGTTTGATGCTTCAGTCATTCAGTGTTGCTTCAAAAGTTACAAATAGCATCTTGAAGAGAGGTTACCTACGAAATCACCGGTTTTAAGTGGTTATTCGGCAACCCTTTGAGAACTAATTCATGGAAGAGCTTAATCCTCTGCTTCGAAATCCTCCTCCTCAAAGTGGAGGATTCATTGTTATTGTACTTTTCAATGTACTTACAAAGTACACCAAATCACCTATATAAGTTTATGTAGGTACATTTTGGTAATATACTGTCCCATCGATGTCCGCCCCACTACAGCAGAGCGATAAACCTATAATTCACTTGTATTAGTTGGAATCAGTTTCACTTTTCTTCTCTGTATCTTTATCCAAGTGTCTGAGCTTGAGATATTGGTTTCTGTGATATAGATTTCAGCTGTAGGAAACACATCAATATGGTTGAAATTAGCTTTAAACTCATTAAATGTCATTATTCTGTGCTGCTTAACAGTTTAGCCCAAGTTTATAACGTTATGACTTTTCCACTCTGGCGGTGATTAATAGGTTCACCCTTAATGGGTATCCATTGATTGCACATTTGTTTTAGATTATCTTTGCCGTTTCACCTGAAACAAGGAATAATTGGGGTTTTATTGTAACATTTGTACAATAAAGCAGTGGACATTTGTTGGGCATGCGATAAGCAAGAATTGTAATTAAATTGTAATCAAAGGTCAAAAGAATACATATATCCAATATGCCAAAGCCACCTTAATTCTTTAACTTTTTTAGGTTTATTCTGAGTTTTATTTCCCCACTGAAACATCATAAAAAGCTATCTTTTTTTCAATTTGTCTGCAGAACATTGGTGGTCATAGTAAGTCACAGCAGTGAACATATTCAGGAAATTGTATTATAACAGGACAGCGTGGAGAGACATTTTGCTTGCCAATACAGACTTTTTTTTTTTGTTACAGATTGATGTTACCTGCAGTACATTTTACTGGAAACCCCAGCCTTTTTTTTCATTACTGCAAAAGAACCATTAAAACAGACTGGTTCGATGTCTATTTTTGTTCCAACACTTTAAAAGGGTGTGAATGAATGTCAGCTGTGTGCTGTAAATCAAAAGTATTGGCGTACTACCTTGGAGGAAATGACAGCAACATGAGGGATCCTCTGGTCACTTGATTTCATCAGCGGCCCTCTGATGGCGAGCCTACAAGTACACGACACACATGTTTGAAACGCAGAAAAATCTGGCGAGCATGTTGGACCCACGTGCCCCGGCGCAAACCCCATCCATTCACCAGCAGCACAGCATTAAAGTTTAATCAAATGTGAAATTGGCGTCATATTGACAAGTTAATGTTGGGCACTGGTGGCGGCTGTCAGCGGGCACTTTGTACAGAGGAATCTTTATGGCTTCCATCCTGCAGACTACGGGGAATCGAGGCAGCACTCTGACTTCAGGAACGTATCGCTGCTGTCAGGTTAGAGCTTAAAAAGAAGTCAGGGCTTTGAGTTTTTATCTTTTACCTACTTTATGTCTTACTTGCAGTGAAATTTTATGTTGACTCCCTGGGATGGGAGTGTTGGTGAATATAAGAAATCATGATAAACACAAAGTATTGTTAGATGTGTATTCCTTCACATAGACCAAAACAAATTAATAATTTGTAAGAAATAGAAATATGAAAAGTCATTTTTTCTGAAAATATAAAAAATAAGACTTTTTTGTCATAAAGGCAGATTTTTTTGCAATATTCAAAATGCACAGTTTGACTTTGCGACACCATCGAAAGGGCACCTCTGAAAGTTCTGTTTGTCACTGGCAAGCTTCTTAAAACTGGCAAGTCTTTTCTGCTTTAAATTGCCGGATTTCTTCCCCCTGACTCTCCTGTGGTCGCGACATACAATATATCTCTGCATAACGGCGAAAGCCACAGCGACAGCTACACCCCGCTGACATTTATCACTATTATTGTCATTCCTGTCTTCCCTTTATTTGACAGTGTTTCAGGGGGAGTTTACACCTTTTCTTCCCTCCTCCTGTCACTATCTCTTTTTTTTACTCTGGGCAGCCTGAATTGAAAAGTCCGCTGGGTATTCGCATCTCTGGGTGCTTTTTCCACCTCCACTCCCTGTCAAGTCGGCAAACCCCCGCTTCCCGCCCTTTGGCTTCACTTCTTTCCTTTGTCTCCTATTGTGTTTCTTGGAAACAAGTTGTGTTTGAGTGGAGAGACCTCTGTAGTGCATCAAAAAAAAAAAAAAGGGTTTCCCATACCTGGATTTTGACTTTCCTCTGCTCTACACAAAGAAATTTGATTTGTCTCTGGTGTAGCACTCAAAATACTTTGCCTCTTACCTAAACAACAATGGATAGTATTTCCTTTCACATCCTGACTATATACATCTGTTTGGGAAGTACATTCACCCACAGAAAAACACATTTACTAGACCGATCAGACTCATAATTCACATGTTAAAGGTTGGATGTCAGTGTGCACCATCAGGGTGTGAATGTGAGTTTGAATGAGGCAGTATAAATGTATGTAAAACGCTCTGAATGGCATTCACGTAGGAAAAGAGTCTCATAAGTACATTTAAGAGCAAAGCTGCCCGAGAATAAAAAAACAAGTGTCTCGTTTGATTGTCATTTGTGAAGAGACTAGTCATCGCTCTTCCATGAGACTCCCAACAGAATAAACCGTCGTGACGAGGTAACGACGAGCATGCAGAGGAAGCCACCATTACGCCCTGAGTATAGTTGACAGCAGTCAGGTCTGTTTGTGGCATTGTGTTGTTTGTGTTGCATTCACAAAGCTTAATCTCATGTGAGCGATTATCTTTGTCGGCATGTGCAGGCAATTTCGATCGCAGGTGCTGGGTACGCTGGTATGAATGTGAATACGCAGCCTGAACAATACAAAGATATGGCAGCGGCGGGCCAAAGCTTCAATGCTCGCAGGTGCACAATCACGCACCCTCACAGCAAGGCGATGATAGAAACCTCTCAAACCGCCATGTGACTCAAAGCAGCATCGTAGACCTATAAAGCAAAGTAGGATTGGAATCGTCTTGGAGGGTTTAAATAGATCCCTCGCGTCCCCTCTGCCAGGCTTCACCTTTCCCAAAGCAGATGGTAGTAAAACTTGGCTGATGTCACAGGACTTGTTCCTCCAACAAAGGTGCCCTTGTAAGTAAATGTCCTTGTTTTCCATTTATCCACTGGCCTCGTTGGCGAGGGATTGGACTGACATCGGCATGGCGTCCACAGAGGTGTATTTTCTTTGTGTCGGAGCCTTGATGATAAAACAGTCAGAGCGGCCAATCTTTCCTTGGCTGCCTTCAATCAGAGATCCTCTGTTTTCTCACTTAGCTCACTTTTCCATCCGCTTGCTTGTACAGTAATTATAGACAGAGAGCCAAATCTCTATCCAGCCCTAGATGAGGATCCGGTGACGGCTGTTTGGATGTAAATTTCATTACTCTGTACTCCAACTCAGCTGCCTCAGGCAGGGATTTGACCGTCCACTGACGTCTCGCAGTGTTCTGGGCGGCTGCGCAAGGCCTTGTGACGACCCGAAAGCATGGAATGATGACACGACAGGAGTGTCTTGTCATCTCTTAAGCTCTATAGTCTCCTCTGAGAAAACCAGGGACATGCCAGCAAGGATAATACACAGCGAAGCAAAAGCGTTGTGAGGTGGATAGGCCAAAATCCCACTGCGTTATTCAGCAGGAGACAGCTGTTTAATCTCATTTGCAGCCACGATTTCCTCTGACTTTCGCATTTGCACTGAGACTCTGCGGTGAGGCACGGCTATTCCATTCCTCCTGTTCCAGTGGCAATTTAGAAGAGCTTCATACCGCATCACCATTATGGTTAATAAGGTTTGAGTACAAAAACAAATTGGGTAAATGAAGGAACGATTGTGGTTTGGAATAGTATGGGCTCTCTTGTCAAGGTTACATGTGTACTAGTAAAATGATAGGGGGGCGTTCTGGAGAGTTCTGGAAAGTCAGACTTTATTACACAGAGCAGCTGCCAATCCACCTTCGGTCGAACTTTTTATACAGTTCCCAAAGTTATAGTCCTGATTCTGTCATCTCTGAGTTCATAACATATACATCAACCCAATGCAGGTGTTTTTCCAATATCACCCAAAGTGGCCTGCTTTCTCCTTCAAACAAGATATTAGAGGACCCTGTTTCCATACTTAACATCCCATCTATTGCAAAAGATGTATATCAAAGTCCTCATATTGACGAAGGAATTAGTTGGTGACTCCGGTGTTGGCTCCACACTGTCTTATTGGCACAGCTGCTGGAACATGGAAGGAAGTAGGCTTCACATAGAGAGACGGAGTGGAGGGTGGGGGGGGTGGGGGGATTACATTCACCAGCCAGAGTTAACTTCCTTTTTAAATATTGTTCTGGCTAATTAAAAAACGTTTATGGTGAAAATGAGGTTCATGCATGGGTGCCGGCGTGCTCAATATGGCGTACGCATACACACACATACACACACACGCACAGACACACTTATATGCTTAACTTTGTGTAGGTGTTTTTTTATGTCTGTGTCTGTGGGTGTGTGTGTCACTGCGGCGCTGACTGGTTTATTGCAGTTCCAGGTGACAGAGCATGAGAACAGCAGAGTTTTTCGGGGTGCTCTTTTCAAGCACCACTGAAGCTACAAATTTGATTATTTTTTTT
>CAESWR010000394.1:206986-217508 GCA_903171835.1 Mullus surmuletus
GTAATGTAAGAGCAGCGCCGTCAACCCCCTCTTCCACACACACACACACACACACACACACACACACACACACACTCACACAGAGCGACACGTTAGCCCTCCCCGCCGCTGTCACCGCCACATTCCCTCCACCATAGGAAGAACAAACTCTGAGATTCCAACGGAAAACAGACCTCAGCACACACGAGTTGTAATGGAGCGGAGATGGAGACGTTGCAGCAGAGAATTGGTGTGTGAAATGTGACCGGACTGCATATATGATAATCAGATGCTCAGCTATGATGAGATGCAGTTTCTCAAAGCATGCCAGGGTTGTGAACTTCATCCAAGTGCGAAGAAAGAGGAGGATGAGTGACTTTTTTCTCTGTCTTTTCTTTGTTTTTTCCCCCACGACTGGGAGCTCAGATTTGGCCCTGCGGAAAAAAGCATTTCCATCATCTTTGTCACACATTTTTCAGTTAAGGAGCTTGAAAAACATTATAGGAGATTCCCTTTTTTTTTTTTTTTTTTTTTGAAATCCAGATCGGTTTTCCATATTTATAATGTTCATAATGTCTATATATGATTTTTTTCATAAATGTTTGTGTTATACCTTTGTTCCTATTACTCTCAATCTTTTATGTCAATTTCGAGCGTCTGAGGAAGGACTGCAGGTGCATGTTGTAGTCTATTACTTTTTATGTTTTTCTTATTCTTTGCTCCCTCATCTTGTTGGATATTACTGTTGCTGAAATGCTTCCATTTCCCACCACAGATCAATATCGCCTCATATTAAAGTGATTCACATTACCATAATGGTCAACAATAGATCCCCAAAAATATGCAAACATTCCTTTTAGCAGTATTATGTTTTTTATCAAAGTGCAATCTCATTTTCCTCCAGTAACACAAAATATATTGCCCGAACATCAAATTATGGATTGTCACCGTTGAAGTAAACTTGCCGTGACCAAAATGGCAACAATATATTCCAGTTTTGGTCCTAATTCATCCCATATTATTTAAAAGTTTGCACACGTTTGATGTCATGGTGCCACCTACTGTGCGGGAAGACTAACGACACTGCAAGACACAGGTAGCTCTTTTTAGCTGTAAATTGGCTGCCTTTGTGCTTAATTACTGCAGCCATCTTTGATATGCTTATGGTGATATAATTGAGTTTTGTTATTTGGGGGGCTTTTGCCACATTTTTTTGGGGCATCGTTAAAATCGGTGATGTTGATGGTTAATCAAGGTTGCAGATGAAAGAGCCGAGAAGAGAAAAGACTTGGAGGAATAAACGGGGGTATTTCTTAAGATAACGGAGGGAAGAAACGGCTATTGCTCCAATCTACTTTTTAATCAAGTTGAGAGGGGAGACTTCACAGAGCTTGCTGAAGGCATCTGTTGACACAACAGTTCTGTGGTTTTGCTGGAGAAGGCCCTTTCATCGTAATTAGCACTAATTAGTCTAATAAGCTACACCGCGTTTTCGTCATGATGGAGAAGCTGCTGTAATTGTGGTTTTGACCAGAAATAATCTCAAAAGCCCAATGAAGAGCCATAACTGACCGAAAGGTTGCAATGTAATAAAGCTAATGACTATTAGAAATGAGAAGCTTATTTTTGGTTTGATCATATTTATGGCCTATTACCTCAATGGCTTCTCAAGTCCTCCTCCGTTTATGGCGCGATCTAAATTACAGTGCCCTTGCCAGAATTGATTATTGTAAAAAGCTCTTTTTATTGCGTTTCCTCGGCCGGGTTGCTTGGCTCTGCCACGGGTGACACCTCTGGGAGAGCGACGACATCATTTCTGAAAGATGAACTCTCTGTTTTCTGGGCTGCCTTTGAAGAGGGCTCCTCCTGCGAGTTGTCACAGACCCCACCTGCACCGCGCGGGGCTCAGAGCACCGCTTCGCTCGCCACTTTGTCACCAATTTCCAACTGTGAAGCAAGACTTTTGCAAATGCAGCACTTATTTTAAAAAGCGTGAGGGAATGAAAAGAGTACTCAAAAGTTCTAGTGCCTCAGAAGTATTTTTCCTCCCATCTGGCCTGCCCTGTCTTCTCCTCACCTGTTTTTCCAGATCATTCACTACCCCGGCTCCTTTCCCTCCTTCTCGCCTCAGACAAACATACATTAATATATTAACAATGTAGATTAATTGCCTCCCTTGTCAGCCTCTGCCTCCGCGTGTTGGCATCTTCCATTCCACTTTAAGTGCGAAGGAGGTGGGGGTTTTTGGGTCAACCTTAGATGGATTTTAAAGGCAGTAATTGGATGTCTGAGCAGATTCGCCAGCACAGTAGGAGGCTGGTCCATTATCTTTTAGCATCGTGAAGTAATACGCTGCTGTCCGGGCTGCCCTCATCATCATTACCCATGCTGTGGAAGCACGGTGATGGAGAGGGACCAGGAGGATGGGACATACATCATATCTGGACTCATCCGTCTTCCTGCTCCGGCCCGAGACACCAAACTGCGCTCGCTCACAGGGGCCTTCGCGGGCATTGAGATGAGGAGAAATGAAAGCTGCCGTTTGTATTCGCGCACCGCTCCAATGTATCGTTAAACAATACATCATCACCCCGGCCTTCTCTAGCCACTTCTGCTCTCACATGATAAAGTCATCTATCAACATCCCCCAATGAATGTTTCATTTTACTCTTTTCGATTCCATTCTCCGTGGTTGCAATGCACATCTCCTCTGCCAGGCAAGTGAAATCTGGAGAGCCATTTATCAAACGCATAGTTAGACACATGGACACGAGCGCGCCGGCTAATCCGGCAGAAACACTGCATGTCCACAGCGAAGAGCATGCAAGCAGTTTATTTCTGCTCGCACTGTACAGCACGCTCCAAAGTACCTTACTCCAGCCGTCTAATAAGCTCAGACATGAGTTCCGAGTGTCGCAGGCTCCTGCTATTTCAGTTGATCGAGATAAAAACATTGCTTCTTTCCTTTTTCAAATTGCATGAGTCACTCAGTTTAAAACAACAGGCTGATTAATGGACCCCAAGCGTGAGATCCATTAGCATCTAGCGAGTCTTGGAGCCTGATGATGAAGTGGTAGCACTAATTGAGGCTGCTGCAGCGTAGAACATGCTGAGCTAATTAGAACAAACGGTCACCCCGTCCAGAACATGATTGTAGCAGGATATCAAGAGGTATTTGAAAGGAGTGACAAGTCATTTCCAATGCAATGAGGCGACAGGAGTACTGCCTCTTTGCACTGTAACTTGGTGGCAAATTATTTCACAATCTCAGCAGATGTCTCTTTTTTTGAGCTGAATGAAAGTCTACAAAAAGTGAGTGGGATGTTACATTTCTAAATGCACTCCAAAGCGTTGCCTTCACATCATACAATTATCACCTGTAGTAATCTGTCCAAATTGCTTTTTTAAAAGGTCACTTGCTTATGGTGGCATCGCAGCTGCCTCAAAAACTCTGCATTTATATCTCAGATTTTATTTGATTTTTTCCTTTCACCTGCTGCTCCCTGTGGAACCACTTACAGTGTATCGCGGTGTCTCCTAATGAATGCTGTGAGCCTTCATCTCTCCCGTGGTAGCCCTGTGTGTTCTGCTAACCCTGTCAGTTATGGCAAAGAGGTTGGTAGATTGAGGCAAAGAGCAGGGATGAAGCGATGGGCAGCATCCAGACTCGGATCAATCTCAGACTGGCAGACACACGAGCGTATCTCACACCTCCATGTAATTGTTAACATCCCACTTCACATTCTGGCCAACTTCCATCCATTCGGACTTTAATCCCGGTCTGCAGAGGTTTCAGAGGAATGTGTGTATTTTTTGTGAGGTAATGGACTCTACAGTGGAGCTGACCTTTGTGCCTGCAGATAGAGGTCTGTGTCCAGAGGGCAACTAAGCCACGCTAAGCCAAGCTAAGCTGGCAGTAAGGATCTCGATCAGAGCTGGGTGAAGAAATCAGACAGAGATCAGGAGGTCATCCCCCACAGGCATGGTTGGCTGTTGGAGAAGAACTCTTCATCGATCGGCTGAGCGTGATAGATATCGGGCTGAAATTGAGCAGACCGGCGTGGGCAGGGTTATTTCCCCGCTTCCTGGCCGCCGGGTCCCCTGCTCAATGGGCAAACAGCAGGGGCACTGGCAAGGCAACGCCACACCAGCATCAGTCACAGCGGCTGGCAGCTCCCCTCCCCCGAGCCCCCCTGCAGCTCCCTCACTCATCAGGTGAGCGAAGAGACGCCGGCGTCCCCGATGCCTGACCTTGATTTCACGCGAGTCGAGCCTGACTGTTGTTGAAATTCACCAGGGACTCCCCCTCCTACCCGCCTCCTGAACCATTGATCTAGATGTATTACAGGTATGGTATTCATGAGAATTGCAGGGGATTTGTCCTGTAAACTTAGAATATAGTGCTTCTGCGGTGCTTTTGCCATGTTTTATTCACAAGCTCATTTTCACAGCATGAAGTGCGATTCATGGCCATGGGGTTCCAGAGGGGGGCTCTGTCCCCCCAGCAGCAAACCCTCAATAACTTCTGTAAACTCTGAGACTACAGACACCGGTACAATTTGTTAACATACTTTTGCATCAGAGAGCTATGCAGCCCAAACAACTTCGACTATATTAACCCATTTTCCTTACATACTTTCTCTAATAAATAAAATGCCAAAATGTCACACAATGTCAGAGAGAGCCTTGAAATAACCTTTGCTTATCAGAAAACAAATTATTATGTCAACAAGGCATCAAGCACGATTCATAATGCAATTAATATTTGCGGTGGGATTTGTCCTGTCAGCAGCGTGTCACTGCGATTCTCGCCCGCGGTCGACGTTTACCCATAAATCATGTGCACTCATAACTCATTTACAGTTGAGAGCGGTTCTATGTCACGCCAGCATCAATACCATCCATGAGCAGTGAATCCTCTTGCATAACTGACCCTTGCTCAAGCAGTTCTGACGAGCCAGAGAGACTTTTAATGCCTTATTGGTTGCCTTTACTTTGGAGTTGGTTGGGGGGGAAATAATTCAGTTTCTCTGCTAAGCATTTCCTGTTTTTGGTTAAAAGGCTACTTTCAGGGAAGCTCTTCGCAACTTATTGTGTTTACTGATGTTTTTCTTTTTTTTGGTCCCAAACTGCTGTTCTCACACTGTCGACAAATTCAAAGTCACAAAGCCATATTCTGCTAGAGCTCAGTTTTCTGTTTCAGATGTTTAGTGTAATAGGTTTATATGCAATGTTACAAAAAAAAAACCTCTGCACTGTCCACTGGGTCTACTCGGCCTCTAAAAGATTCCCTTCTAGCTCCTCTGACTTTAAGCAACCATTTCTTTAAGCAACTAGCTGCACTTTATCCATGATTATCACCAACACAACATCGCTGAACATGCATGAGAGGAAATCTGGCGTGCTCTACAACACGTCCTACCCTGTAATAGAACTCTCCTTAGCCGGGCAACACGCTAAACAGCAATGCAAAAATCTACAGCTTACTGGTTTGAAGTCTGGTTGCAAACAGCAGGTATTGATCCATCCTCGAGCTTGAGCCAGTGGAATACAACCTGCACACCTACAAGTAGTTTTCCAATCCTCACCTTCCATCAAATATAATGTGAATCTGCTGTAGCTTGATATCCCCCAGTGGTGGGAGTAGATGAAGATGTTTGGCCGCTCCTTGCAGCAGCAATGACAAAGAAATTGACGTTCTCTCCTACTAACCTCGACAGACAGCGAGGCTTCGGTGAAGTGGACGGTCAACTGGCTGGACTTCAAAAAGGGCATTTGGACAGTTGGAATGAGAGAGGAAAGAACTTCATTTTGTGTGCACTTTGCAGCTTACACGATCAAGAAAGACATACAACACGCTAAAGGAACTGAGGAAAACCAGAAAAAGGATTAAGATGTCCTCTTTAAGGTTGATTCTTTTATTGTAAGCACTTGGCCTCTACTCTTGGTGCAGCGTGGCGATCATGCCGGGGGAACTAATCTGCTTTACGGAACATGCATGAACCTTTTGATCTTTGTCAAGTCAGCACTGCCAAAAATATAGCAAGTAAGTAGGCGTTTGCAGTGTAAGTGGGGGGGCTGTAGCAGCAAACACTGTGGGCAAAGGCGGTATCACAGGAATAACAGGCAGAAGTGTTGTTTTATAATGGCCCATTCAGTGTATATATTTCGGGACGCTCCTAGCCAAGCGCACCAATTAAAGTTTCGTGGGGAATTCGGTTTGGGAGGTCCCACAAAGCAAACTCTGAGAAATCTCTCTCAGAAATATCCAGCCTTTTGCAACGCCCACAAATGAGCTGTTTGTGCACTTCTTTGACGTCCCCTAGCTTACAATCGAGCGCCCTCACATTTTAAGGTTGAGTTCCTTTTATGTGCCATGCCAAGAGATAAAGTGACCTTTCTCTGCTGTCTAATTACTGACTGAGATGCCAACTGGCCACCTGCTAATTTAGATTTCATGTGATCATCGGCATGATCTCTCATTACTACGGACACCTTCTGGAGCGGATCCACCACCAAGGTGGCCATCAAGCTAATCCTTTGCCCCACCAGCCAGAGCCACCAGTAATGAGCGGCTCAGCCGACTGACCGACATGTACCTCGGACAGGGCGCCGCTCCTGAAAAGCGGTTATAGGTGTTTTAGGAGGGCAGTGAGGGATGACCGCCAAAGTGGAAATGGTTCTCTGTGCACCGCGTGCCGCAGCCATCCTCAACCCATCAGCCAGGAAGAGATGAGGAAAAGCAAAAGGGGAGGAAAAAGACAGAAGGGGAACCAATTCATTTGTGGAGGAGCACCAATGGGGAGCGAAAGCGAGGGGAGCAAGAGGGGGGACTCATTAAAAGGCAGCGTGTTGGCTTCACAACCATCCCACCACTTCAATGCGCTGTCATGCAGTGATGTATCGCTCTGCACGGCACTTCCAAGGCCTTTATTCCCACTCTCCTGCATGTTTCTCGCTTCTAGACAATTAAACGCCCACTGGAATAGAGGGGAGGAAGTGCCACATTGAGCATTGCACAATGTGTAGAGAGTTGCTGATGAAAGGACATGTCTCTCTTGGTGTCTTTAGTAGCTTCAGGAGAGCGTCTGATTGGCATTTAATGTCTACACTGTATAATTCACTCTTCCTCCACTCACATCCGAGTTTCCTCGTAGGTACTTTATCTCCGAGGGATGAAAATGTTTATCGGAACTATGAATATTTCATTTACTATAGGTTGGTCGACTCTAGGAATACTTCATGGCCTCCTTTAGTGCCTTTAAATGACATAAAAAATCATAAAAAGGATGACAAATCATCACTTGTGGTGTTAAAGCAGCAGATTAGGTGTTTTGGGTTTATCTGGACAGCCTGTTAGCTTTAGGGCAGAGACAGCAATGAGGCGGTCACATGAATAAATGCACACGCCCGGTGTACACACTGTGTTTACCACCCTCTCTCCTGCTGCACCATGAATAATGCAGGCATTAAAATCCTCTGACTCCACACTGTGCTTGACCCACTCCTTTGTAGCAGTATAGCCGAGTTGGTTGGGTCAAAATGGGGATGCATTAGCTGCAGACGAGAAGCAGGGGCTAATCGCAACACCAGGGCAGGCTGCTTTGCTGTTTCTCATGCTGCCTGTGTCACTCAGGCTGACACTATAAATCTCACTTATTTTCAGATCCAACCGAGACACAGGCAGAAATTACGGCCCAGAACACATTACCAGCCACAGCGGCGTGCTGAATGCTAACAGAGAGATCCTTGATAAAGCAGACGGGCAGTTCTCCCACAGATTATTGAACAAAAAGACCTGATGTGCGAGACCCGAGAGGGCAGATTGCCTCCTAAGGCAAGCACTAACACCAACATCCACAAAAGTATCCAAAAGAACTGCAAAGTGTATAACGCACACAGAGAAAAATATTTTAAAATATAATGAGGGCATCTGAGAGCAAGGATGTCATTTCTGCGGTTCCTTTAATTCACAGGCTAAATCTGTAGTAGTGAAAGTTTCAATATCTCCCCTGGTATCCATGTGTTCAGCCTCATGTACACAACAAAAAATTATCCATGCTGAAAAGCCTCCAAGACAGGCTGCCTGCAGGTCTCCTCGGCGGAGTCGCTGCTGCTGCTGCAGCTCCACAGTCGGGACAGGATTTACGTTCCCCCCCAAAGCACTGCGCCTCGTGACAACAGAACGTGACTGATTTACATTTCCCAAAATAGCAAAGAAAAAGTCCTCCATATGTTCACGGTAAAATTAACACTATCAGTATGTGTGCATTCAAGTGTGGGTTGGTTATTTTGCATTTTAAAAGTTGTTGTGCTGACGGTCGCTAGTGTTAGCTGCTGCAGTGTTACGGTAAGATTAGCTTGTTAGTGTTTTGACTGGTAAAGGCCAGATCTCACAAAATGGCTCCAGGTGCGGTTGACACAAATAAACAGCAGTTAATGAGATCCAATAGAGTTGCAAACTAAAGAAAAATAAAGATAAATAGTTCTGTAATTGTTTGGCTCGGCTGTTTTGTTCCTATACAGCACCTCGACCACTTCAAACAACTGCTTAAGAAAGAATTGAGATCTGTGAAGAGAGGTCGTTTACGCTGTGTTTATTTTTTATTTCACTTGTGGGTTCATACTAGGCTCTTCTATACTAAAAAACAGCTATATGGTTTGAATAGATCATCGACAGCACCTAGAAGAGAGACAGAGAACAAAGAATCATAGCGCTGTCATTATTGCATACAACATTGAAGTGTTTGAATGTTTTGCCGTACTCCTGTCACGCTGCTCGGTTTTGTTATTATGGGTCGATCTGACAAGCAGAAAGCTTCATAGTTAATGCGAATTCACATATTGACGAAACAGGATTAAAAACACAGCCCTCTCTCTAACGAGAACAGTGTCCAATAAGGACCCCGGCCCCCTCTGCGGCTGAGCTACATAAAGGCCAGAGACACCATTTGAGGAAATTAATTCAATATTATTCAGCAAAATTACTCATTTTATTTTGGTAGCCTGCTCTCCTGTGAGTGGAGCTTGCACTGTAATCGACCTGCAGGCAGAGTCTTCACAATGCCTCAGGAATGTATTAATTTTTCTGTTAAGAGGTGAGGAAGTGCAGTCTGATTCATCTAAAACTCCCGAGATTCCTCCATATTGGCTGCCGTGTAAAATTTTTCAGCTACAAATTTGTAATGTTTATATTTGCCTTAAAATATGCTTGAAAGCACAGCTTGTAAAACATTTCGCCATCTGGTGGGGACTTTGCAGGTGAAAACCCACTGATCGCCATCCTCTTTGATAAAAAATGTTTTGTCATAAAGTCTTCGAACACATTTGGATGAGACCAGTTTGTCCTTTTGTCCCTTTTTTGATAACCACCACATTTTTTGAAAAGCTTTGAATCGATTTGATTAAATTAAACTTTAAAATTGTGTTTTTGCTTATAACCAAAAAATTAGCACGCACTGCCTCTTTGAGCTGTTGGCACACTGCTCCAACATTTCATTAGTGAGCGGCCACAGCTCTGCTCACACCTGGGCACCTATGAGGTTATGAGAAACAATGCAGGGAGTGTGGTGTGTTAGTTACAGATAACCTCACTGTTTGCAACCGCCACATTCATCTCCAGACAATGGGCAATAATTGGGAGCAAATGAGGACGTAAGCAGCCAGCCCAAGCGCCTCCGCAATATCCTCTATGTGTCATTTTGTCATCCCTTACCTCCTGTTTAAGCAGTTTCAATTTAGCATTCGCCATATTTGAATGTAAATTGGCTGCTATGAACTTCTGCTACAGGCTTCTTTTTTTTGTGTGTGTCCTTTTTAAACAAACGAGCAGCAGGATAATTAGTAACACTGCAAAAAGCAGAACTTTTGTTTTGCAAAGGAAAGCGGGTTTACAGGTGAAATAAGGTGACAATATCTTTCCCTTAAATGGGAATCCGGCATCTCATAAATCTCTGACCATTACTGAAACACTACTTATCAGGTGAAAGGCAAATTTTCCCAGTTTCACCGAGGCGTGTTTCATTGTCTTCATTCAAAGTAAGCAGCCTGAAAAACGCCGCCGCCGTGCACCGCTGGACTCCATTTGGTCACTAATTGCTAGTGTGTGAGTGTGTGTGCTGACCATCGGTGCATCACCGTGGGATCCCTCTGTGGCTTATTACCGCCAGGCCTCGCGCTCTCAACCTGCTGGGTCATCTCCCACTGCTGTAATCTAACATTAGCTCGCCGCCTTCACCAGGACGCGGCCATTTACCTCATCATGTATTATGGAAGACCCTGTGGGGAAAAAAAGACGTCAGAATCCCGGCAGACGCGGAATTAATTTACAGCAATCCCCGATTTTTGAGGGGAATTGGATCAAAGTCGCGGGCGCAGCCGCGGAGGGAGGGCGCAGTGTATAACACTGTCACAGTCTATAAAATTGTAATGAAAAGCCATTTGAAGATTAAGTGTTTTTTCTGATTCATTGGTATCTCTTGGCTCAACTAATAATCATTTCACTCCAAAGCTGAATGGACTCAGTAATTGATGCTTACAAACA
>CAESWR010000394.1:219212-239742 GCA_903171835.1 Mullus surmuletus
ACCTGCACGTAATGTGAATTAAAGTTGCATCGGCCCCCGCAAAAAGAGACATGCAGTGACTTTGTGTGACATTTCTGATGATGTGTCTGAGCAGAAAGGTAATTGATTCAAAGAAGAAGTAGATAAAAAAGAAGGCAGGTGCAATAGAGCATGAATCATTCTTCCCACGCGAAATATCACTCGCTGAGTGTTTCATTTGTCCCCTGTCAATAATCGAGTCAAATCTACAGTAAATGTTATCTGCCTATCTGTAATTATGGTGACTAGCCAACCACACTGTTATGCTAATGACTTTCATCAATTAGTGGGCTGAGGTGAAGTGGAGGAGAGTGGGGGGGTTCTAACTCTAATAAATGCAGTCGCTATAATTACCCAAATAATTCCGGTTAACTTCAGAATAAATACAAATCTCTCAGACCCCAATTGATACTCAAGAATCAATTAAAAGTGAGTTTTCAAAAAGTTGTTTTTCTTTCTTAGCTTTAATTATTTTTGTTAATCTTCCTGCATGTGTGCAGGATTCCGAGATCCTGAACACCGCCGTGCTGACGGGGAAGACGGTGGCCGTCCCAGTGAAGGTGGTGACCATCGGGACCGACACGTCCGTCACCGACGTCTCCGAGGCGGTGAAGTGTCGCTCCACAGACGAAGACGTGGTCAAGGTTAGTGAGACAAACGGCTGGGACGAGGAGAGAAACCAGCCACTGCAGCTCTGCTCTTGAAAACAAATGCATTTTTGCTGATGTTTTTCCCGAGATGAGCACAGATTCATGAGCATTTTACATCAGCATCTCGATATGCAAATATTCTCCTGTAAATACAGACAGGCAGATTGTCAGTGAGTTCTCGAAAGGGAGGAAATCGCTGCCGCTTATCTTCACTGCAGCTGCAAAAAGGCGACCATTGGTCCACATTTTAAAAGGATTTTCTGGTCAAATTTCAAAGCAGACACTCAGATGGGACGACGCATTTTGTGTACAAATATTCTAATTATGTAATCAGCTGTTTCCAGGAATTGAATGTTGGCAGTTTGCAAGTCCATCTTTACTCTTTGGGCTTTCACAGCATCAGTTTTGCACTGCACAGTTCTTAATATAGGGGATTTATGATAAAAAAAAGGGAATATCATTCTCATTCAGAAAAAAGAAGGAGGATTTTTTTGTTGCTGTTGACTATTTATATATTCATACAGTTCCCTTTATTTCCTTCAAGGCAATAAAACAAATACATGTGGATAGAGTATGAAGAAAGAATAGAATCCATAATGTCAAATATATCCAAATTGTGTGTTTCATTTTGGAATATCAACTTGAGTATTGATATTACTATAAAATCCAGCTCAACATAGTTGCCAGTTTTGGTAACATCGGTCGCACATTGAGCTGAGCAGCTTAAAGAACACACAAATGCAGCTTATTTGAATTCAATAAATATGAAAAATGTGGCAGATCACAATGTTTTCAATGTGCATCTGTATAAATGTTTTAGAAAGGATAAACAGAGATGAAAGTTTGTGTTTAATGTGCAGTGGCTGCCGACAGCCGCGTCTGAGTTTTCATATATTTTTAGAGCTCAGATTCTTCTCGTATATAAAGTCGAGTCCCGGATTCAGCAGCTTTTCCTTTTCACAGGAACGAGTCCAAAAAAACCACAATCGTCTATAGGAAAGACTGTGAAAACCTGACAAATTAAAAGACGCAATCTGTCTTTTGGAGATAAGCAAGTTGAGATGCCGCACGTTCTGCAGAAGCACCCTGCTGTGCCGAAAGCTCGCTCCACTATTGTTTGTGCTTTGAAAGAGCCAACATAAGAACGGACGCCGCGCAACCAACATGCGCACTAAAAACCCACGATGAAACAAAATCAAAAGGTGGATATATTTTTCATTTTATCATGTCAGATGGATTGAGTCAGGGGTGGTTAACTGAGTTCCTGAGGGAAATGTAATGCCTGGAATAAGATGTTTTTTAAAAGGAAAACGTCATGCGTGATTGTGGGATCCTGAGCCACAGCGTTCCAACTGCACCCTTGCTCCTCTTTAAACAGAATCCTGTGCCAGCATGTACGTAAACATGACTAATTTATCTAATTTTGACCTGGGGAATTAGTGATAAGCAAACACAAAGTGACGTTAAACCTGAATAATGAGTCACTGTGCGCCTGAAATGATGTTGCGACTCACTTGTGGCCTTGTAATTTCATTGAATATATAAAAAAAAAAATACCTCAAGTCATTTTTTTTTTCTTCGCTCCCTCCTAAGCTGCTTCAGATTTGTCTTGCTTATACAAATTTTGTCTGACATGCGGGTAGGAAGAAGACTCGGCCCTCATTATTTTGTACACATAGGTTTCGCTCTCTGGACGTGTGGTGTGATGCGGTCCGGCCGCTCCAAACCGCCGGGCCGTCAAGGCAGATCTGAAGGGACGGCCGGATCAAAAGCAGCAGTCGCTGAGCTTCGTTTTAACTCAAGACGCAAATCCTCGTACTGCAGCTGTACACAGCAACATTAACATCATTACGTGTCATGTATTTGGATATTAATAGTATGAACCAAAAAAGTAGGAGCAGCAGATGGTTCCACCGGATTCCAAAAAGCTCAGTATAGCAGAATTAACATGTTTGGTGCTTTAAAAGCTGACTGCTCTACAGGTCAGCAGGAGGCCAAAGTATACAAAACAAAAAGGAGAGAGGTTTCATATCTATGAATTTTTTTGATATTTCTTCACTAGTTATTTCCTATGTTCCAATTGCTGGGACAGTATAGTGCTCTGATGTTAGTAGTACCAGGACGGTGATAAATTCAAATGTAAAATTTCACATTTAGCCTTAATACAGTGTTGCAATTTGTCCCAATTTGATTCATTATAATCTCTCTATAATTTAATATATCATATGTATTGTGTTGTGATTAAACTGCATTTTTTTCTAATGTTGTAAAGAGTATACGCTGAAAGCCCAAAACAATGTGTTTGCACATATCAGGCAAAAAGGCAATAATGTGCATCCCTGCTTCCCGTGTTAGTCATATAGTGCCGCGAGTATTTGTTTTACCAGCTAGCGTGGAGTGTAGCTGTTGGAATATTCACAACCTTCCCTTTGCATTGAGGCGAGTGGTATATTCTGAGTGGCTTAATTGCTTCTGTCAAAGCCAACTGTGTGTACAAGCTGGAGACGGGCCTCCCCCCTCCCCACCTTCCCGCCGCGCGCTCCCATCGCTCATATCTGCCGTGGATTGTATCTGTCTGGTGAGCTGTTAATTTCCTGGGCTAGATCCAGAGACAGCCTTAATGTCCTCTGTAAGTATTCTCCCGTTAGCTGCCTAATGCGTCTGATTAATGTGCCGCTGGATCCTCCTGGACTTTTATGATACTTTGTGAGTCAGGATGACAGAGAGCGGTAGGTTCTCCCTGGAAGGTTCCCAGCCGCCCTGCAAGGACGGGGTCAACGGGGGCGTTCGCTTTACTGTCTTTGTATGTTAAAGGGATAGTTCGGGTTTTGTTCATCATTAGCGACTTTTCCCCCACTGCGACCTGTGAGCGGAGTTCAGCGGTTTTGCATAAAAGTAGTTCCGGCGAGTGCTTCCACACACCGTCATCAGCCGTTTCACAGCGTTTACATGCTCAGAAGGAGCCCGCTATGAAGCGTTTTCTCTCACATCGCCGTGGTCTCCTTCCGCCTCCTTTCTCCTTCAGCTGATAGAAAGGCGCGTGCAGTGATACGAAGGAAAATAGTGCCGGGTGATTAGGAGGTTTGACTTTTTTGTGGGCAAGAATTCCTGATGCAAACGGATTACTCCTTTGAACGCATATTGTTTTTCAGAGCAAAACACTTTATCCCTGTGCCCCAGCAACGAGACGGAACTACTTTCTGCAACACCGAAACCGGGCCAGAACTCCGCTCACGGGATGCAGTGGGGGAAAAGTCACTGCTGATGCGCGACACTGATAGTGAGGATCTCATACAGCTTCATGCCAAAAAATCCAAACTATCCCTTTAGCTGTCTTTGTATGTTAAAAGATTGATTTGCAGACACGTTCGACCATGATGCACCATGGCAAAGAAGGTGTGAGCGTGTCTTTATGGTTGCATTTCAGCTGCCATGTTTTCCATAATTGTTTCTGCGTCGCTTCTTGTAGACAGGAAGGAGTTCCGGCAGGCGGCTAATTTCTTCCCGCCGAGAGCCGCATGCTTATGAATTCCCTCTTGATTTTCACACATTAAGGGTGAAAAAACACCTGCGACTAGAAAAATAATAGATAAAAGTTCCCGACATCTGTCTCTGCAATCATTCACATCACTATTAGAGCTGATCAATGAGCCCCGGGCGGAGGCGTTATCGAGCTCAGCGACCTTAATGTCTGCACGGACAGGTTGCCGGGGCTGCACTCCGAGAGAGGAGTCTGCGGAGCGGCGGGACTGTCACCGCCACTTCAGTCTCGGCAGAGTGAGTGCGGTGAGAGAAAGAGGCGAACAATGAGGGCTGATAAGGAGCAGGGACTCCTCTGACATCTTTATCAGTTCAAACACACTCTCACACCGGGAGCCCAATCTTCTCCATGACTGACTGTAGCCGCCGCCACTGTCGCTGCTCTTGTAGAAATGTTCAAAAGCTACGTTAAGCAACTCGGGATACATCAGGGTGTCACGGGCCCGACGCGGCGGCAGCAAGGCGGCGCTCCGTTTACAGTCTTAATCGGCCATAGTAAAGCAGAGCAAAGACCCCGCCCGGCCCCGCCCGGCCCCGCCCGCAGTGCGAGGAGTTCGTTATTCCAACAAAGAGTGTCGTCACCCCCGAGCTGGGATAGCAACCCGAGGTGGCAGAACTTAACGATGGCAAACTGGCTCAGAGTTCATGGGAAGTTGAATGTGATGGCACATTCAAACATCTCCTCAAAAACCTGCTTTTTTTAATGCAGTTTCTCTCACATTCGGATCATGGCGGCCATGATGGAGCCATCATTAACACTGGTGAAATTACTCACCTTACTGCTAAATGCTATGCTATGCTAAACCAGTCACTTGTTTGTTTCCTGCCTGAAAGCTTTTTTCCAGGTCAGAGTTCATTTGTTGGACACAATTGGATTATTTGTGATTATTGTCCTACTGACAAGATTATTGCAGGGGCCACGCTCTTCAGTCGACAATTCCAAACAAATTTGGAAACGATTAGGAATTTTTGATTACAGTGGTTGTTTTTATTCTGATTAGGTTGTTATCCAGATTATGAGTGCAAAGCTGGGGTCACTGGAAGTGGACGAAAAAAAATAACCTGTATTTTCTCCCAGTCACACACTGCAGTCCAGCACTGACCATTCATAATAGATTGGGAAATCAGTAATGGATTGCAGATCACTGATCTCATGAGGGGATATTCATGATTATCCCAATAATGGAAATACACTAGGATCAAATTATGCTGAGTGTTTTTTTTTATTCTGATATGCATTTTTATCCTATACCGTCCCATTACTGGAACCGGTGCACATATGCATTTTCATTTATACAAATCGGCCAAATTCAATTTTCCACTGAGAACCTCCCCTCACTGGCTTCGCTTCAAAGCTGACGTGAAGTGAAGTGATGGGAACTTGTGCAAAGTTTTCCTCCCGGTCGTGCAGGATCCCCTGCTGCAGCATCATGATGAATGGCTGTTTGCGGTTTTATCTCACAGTGGATATATAACTTGGGGGTGGGGGGGGGGGGGTATTTCTCCAGACCATCAAATCCCATCTGGTTTTCAGCTGTAGATGCTGTGTGATGGGATCAATGGAATTCACCAAGTGCTCCAAAAAAGCCTCCTTATGACATATTGATTAATTACCTCTCAGAGTGTGTGTGTTTGCTGGATCCCATCGCCTGAGATCTTTTTTGGGTATGTAGCTTGTTTGTAGTTCTTGCAAAGACATATCATGAGAGGCAGGGTGGCAGTGAAGGAGGGAGTGGGGGAGGATCCTGGACAGTAATCAAATGATGGTACGCATGGAGAGAAAAAAAAAGAAAGAAGGGGAACTTCAAAGAGAACACGCGCCAAGGCAACAAAGAGTTGTATCTTTCGACAGCACAAAATTGGCCCGCCATCCCTTTTGTAAAGCAATTTATGAAACAGATGGCTTTGAGTTTGGTCATTTTATCAAGAGACGACGCCTCTTCTTGCACTGCTTTCCATCTGTTGGTTCTTGGTTTGGCTGCGGGCGCCACTATAATAGAGGAACCCGACCACGACCCGCGCTCCCTCAGGTTCAAAGATGTCCTGGGCACCCTCCTCCCTCTTCTCCTGCGCGTGGAGCCGATAGAGGACCTTTCATCTTGTTCAAAGTAGTTACAGCAGCAGCGTGTCAGTGTAGAGCCGGGGAGTGTAAAGTCTTATAATCAACCTCAGAGAACCCCGGCCGACTCTCGACGCCCGCCGCACTCGAAATCATCTGACACAATTGTCTGAATGGCTCCAGTTAAAGACCGCCTCACTTATTCTCTCCCCTCCTTCGCAGGTCTCCGAGAGGTGCGACTATGTTTTCGTGAATGGCAAGGAGATGAAGGGCAAGGTGAAGATGATGGTGAACTTTACCTACGGCTACCTGAGCGCTCAGCTGGAGCTCAGCGTGTGGATCCCCCGGCTCCCCCTCCAGATCGAGGTGTCGGACACGGAGCTGAGCCAGATCAAAGGCTGGAGGGTGCCCATCCTGGCCAGCAGTCAGAGGTACTGCACGACGCCGTGTGTGTGCCGGCTCGCTGCGTGACGCCGCTCTCACATCACATCCACTATTAGCGTTTCTTTTCCCCGCTTTAAAGCCGATGCAGCATTCATATGACGCTTTGCACTCATGCGATTTGATGTAAATTCTCCCAGGGACATGGAATGGGAAGTAACTTTCTCTTTTGGTTCAGGGTTTTTTAGTTGTCAGAGAGGCATTTCAGACAGTCACTGCTGAACCGAGTGAGGAAAGGAAACAATGAGATTGACTTTGATTCAAACCCAGACTGCGAGCTGCCAGAATACCTGCTTGCCAAGAAAACATTTATATATATATATGAAAACATAGATGCAGCATCTGAGGTCTGTCTATGCCACCACCATCTACCTTGGGGCTCTGATCAAACGTCAACTGTGTTTCCGTTGGCTAAAAATGTCATAATTTTGAATCATATTGCGGCAATTCAATGTATGCAGTTATCTCAACTATAGTGGATAGCAATAGTGGATTTTTTTAAATTTCACCTTTTGCCATACTTCTTTTCTCACTGGTACACCAAAAAAACTTGTAGTTCTTCTATGCTTGAGCCAGGGGAATATAGGAGTGATCTTCCTATACATTGCATATTGCCCAGAAATCAAAAGAGATTTCTTTCCTTTTCAACTTTATTTTTCTTCACAACCAGTTGAAAATCCACTCCAAAATAGCTTTCCAGTCGCTCCTTCACATAAATAGTCATGGTCAGACTCCTTTTGGCCTTTATTTGCAGGTGACCAACTGGAATCAATGCAGCCTCAGAGATGGGATAATGATGAGATGTGCTACACCTCTCCTGACAGTCAAGATAACAAAATGGCTGACATGTGCAATACAGTTTGTCATTACGACTGTCTTAAGGTGTCCTGGCATTGCGCCTCTTTGTCGTCAGCAGGACGGGGCTTTATTAGAGCTGTCTGGAGGTCAGCCGGGGGGCTCATCACTACACAGAGCCCCTCGCCATCGCTCCCCTGACTTGACGCTCTACAACTGTTGAAATCCATCAGGTGATGCTGCACCTGCAGTAATTATTTCCAGAGAAAAGGGGGGGGGGGGAGAGGAGGCAAGGGTTTTGAGTGACAGAGGTTCAGCGCTGAGCTAATGCAGCAGCGTGTCGAGGCCGAGCGCTGGTACGCCTTTATCAGCGGGGACAGCTGAGTCGTGTTGTCATTGTCGACGCCAGCACGGTTGCTGATGGGCCGCGCAGCGCTTTGTTGTTGTTTCCCCCCCCTCCCTCCCTCGTCTTCTGCCCGTCTTTGTTTATCAGGGGATAACAGGCGTGACCTTGCCACGTAGCGGCATGGCTGCCGGCGAGGACGGGCACGGGTCCGCCGCCCATAAGCCCGCCAGGAACCCGGCCAAATGTGCCACAGCACCAAGTGTTGGGACCTTCTGCTATCAGCCGGGCCGACGTGTCGCGGCCACACTGACTCAGAAAGAGAGGAAGGAGCGAGCCAACGAAAAGACATCAGGGCTGTTAGTGGGGAGGCTGTGGAAGTGATTTTGAGTGGCACTGTCTGTATGCCTCACCTCCTCCCTCCCTAAGCTCTGTCAAAACAGGAAGAAGATAAGCCTCCGCAGACAGCAGACTTAAGTGTAGGTGTAGCACCACTCCTTTTAACACTTCATTAAAGACATGCAGTACTATTTTTTACCTTATTTCATCCTGTTTAATAAATCTGACTCTCATATTTCCCAGATTTATATCTTCCCTGCGCTTGTCTGAAACTTCCACCATAAAACACAGACAGTTGTATTTGAGTTCCCCCGCAAGACACCGACAATAAAAAGCAACTCAGACGGATCCACGTCTGTATATATAGAAGCAGCTCTGCCTATTTCTATCCAAATGACCTTCATCGTGTTATTGTAGCAGAAAATAAAATGCAGGCGAAATGGAGAGAGGGGGAAAAAAAGGAAAGGCAAAAGCCAAAACAAATACGGGGCGCAACAAAAATAAGCATGACGTGCATTAATATGCAGCATCTCCTCTGAAGTCAGAGCTGGGCTTGAAAGTGAATGAAGCGGAAAGAAAAATTGCTTTGTGAAGCAGGTTGTTCTCTGCGCAGTATGTGATTTGTTTATTAGATTAACCTTAGATTAAATTTTTGAGATGGCTGCCCAAGCACTGGCATATCAGATTCATAACAGAGGTAAATTGGTTGGACTTCACTATCAGCTTTTTTCTTTTTTTTTTTAACTCTCAAATCAATTACACCCATACCTGCATGTATAAACGTCCTTGTAAATATACTCTTTAAATGCAGATTTGGTCGATATGTCAGTGCGTGCTCCTCCGACATTTGCCGTTTTATTGACCGTGAATGTCAAACAGCAAATTCTGTTGATGGCAGAAACAATCACAGGAACAACTTGGAACAATTTAAGCAAAGCAATTATCTGAACTTTCAATTACTGCCTCAGGAATAATTAGGGGATGCTGATCGGAATCATTGGCAGTCGGTTGTCTTCTGTGAATTTCCTATGTAAATTAGTGGAGAGAGAAAAAGTGAAAGAGACTGAATGTCTCGGAAATAGGACAAAATTGCTGTATTTCAAGCGCCTGATGCTTCATTTTTTATGTGTGGATTCAACGGTTGGCCTTTAATTAGATGTGTTTGGACGAGGCTAACCCTGTGAGAAAGCTTCATACAAAAAACAACAACAACAACAAAGAAAAACCACCCCGAACAAACAGAATGTAATGACTGGAGGACTCATGCATGCTCGCCTGAAAAGTTGGCACGTCTGTGTGGGCATAAACTCATAAATGGGGGAGTTAGTCTTCATGAATATGCAATCAGTGTGTCACACAGGGCCTGCTTAGGGGACGGCAGATACGCTTTTTCAAGTTGGTGTTACAAGCGTCTCCAACCGCGTGTTAGTGGTGTAGCGATGTAAAGTACAAACACAGGACAAGTTATGCTAAAAGACAAGTTGCGACTCTGCAGATTAAGTGGCGACGTTGACATACTTCCACGGTGATGTAAAGACAAGACTTGGACTCAGACCCGACTCTCCCTTCGCGTCCAAACTCGGCGGATACTCGTTAGCAAACAGCCTCGCACAGCCGGCGTGCCGAGCCTCTATTTGTCTTGTTCTGCTCGGGGATGATAATCAGCACTTTGCCCCCACTTTATTTATTTATAGAGCACTTTGCAAAACAGTCACAAACTGCCGCACAAGGATTGAGACAACACTTCCATATTTTAAGGGAACCAACAAGCCAGAAAAAATGGACTTGTGATAAGACGGTAAAATATTTAGTCATGACAATAGAGTGAGGCTAACATGCTGGAAATACAGAAATACAGAGGGGTGGCAGTGGTCCTGTCAGAATGAGATTTTCAAGCTCAGCTCCAGAGGAAGTGACTCAACACCCATGTGCCTCCATTATTGCTATATTTCAAATGTGTTCATAAAGGTTTCTTCAGTTAAAGGTTAGGAGTTTTTCCTTGGCTCTTTTAAGATGCTCTCAGGCGATATGTAGGATTTCCATTATGTAGGAGAGCAGTCCAGATACGGTGCCAGGAAACAAACAGAGATAAAGAAAAATGAATTGATTTGAATTGAATTAAACACAAAAATGAAAGTCCACTCATTGTCCTGATGCAATGATTTTTCACTTCCGATACGATACCGATATTGCAGCCTTGAGCATTGGCCAATACCGATATCCGCAGGAATCGTAAATACTTTTATTATTTTTTTCTGTAATATGGAATGTTAGAAAATGCTTGATTAAATGATATTACTCAAACAGAGAACAATAGTCAGCAACAGTAGCTATGAGGAAAACTGACCCATTTATTATTAACCAGTTGGTTACATAAATTTACCTTAAAAAAATAATCTCAATAAATCCAATAAAAACAGAAAATATGTATTTTTAAAGTGCAAAATAACCACTAGAAGTGCTGAAGCGAAGTCGGGAATGGACTGCTTGTATTAGAGAGCTTTTATCACAGATTTTAGATGCAGGCTGTTGGGTTTTTTGTTTTGTTTCTTTTGCTGATATCGGACCCATATCCGATATCAATATCAAATCGGGACACCGTCATTATCCACTCCCAACTCTGCCATCAGACGAGTGGGCAGTGATATCATTTTCATCCCTGAAACTCTAAACTTGTTGTGCGGGCTCGACCCAGGCGTCCACCCCTCAAACGGCCCACTGGGGAGGAGATAATGAGGGAATTATCATTTTTTTGGGTGAACTATTCCATTTAAGTCAGAGTGCTGTGGCGCGGTGCCAGCTGGAGGATGCTGCCACCAGTGCGAGCAGCAAGGTCACACAAAATCAGTGAAATAGCCAAAAGTATTTGGGTCACACGGGTCCGGTGGCGACCACTCCGCGGGATCAGTTGTTGCTCCCAAACTCTGTTGGGATTGTTTTTCTCCTCGCGACCTCTAGCACGTAGCGCTATGGACCGTCCTCCGCTCATCCACACGCACGTGAAAGCGGTCCAGCCCTCATTTTGAGGCTTTAAGCCCCTTAACGCCGCACCCCGCCCCGTGCCTGCCCGCCCCTCTGCAGAGCAAGCTGATGACATCTCTATTCCCACGGCTTCTGTGGCGCGCACTCAGATTTCTCAGGGGATTCCAAACCGAAAGAGACGAGCAGAGCGGATAATCGTGAGGAGGTCGGGAAGAGGGGGGGCAGTTTAAGAGATTAATTTCTTTTCTTCGGGAAACAAATGACGACGATGAGCCCGAAAGAGGGCCGCGCACGTCCGCACAGCGCAGTATGTGTATGATTAGCGGTTATGTTGACAAAGCACTTTTAACGTTTTCTGGAGCTGCAACAGCATCAATACACTCACATCAAACATTCTCAACGTCTCCGACCGCCGTGTCTGCTGCTTTGAGAAAGTTGTTTGCCGAAGCAGGGGGGGGGGAGAAAAAAAACAAGCACACACACACACACAAATAGAGGAAATGTAATGATACTGCAGCTGTATTGTAACCATTTAAAGGCTAGTTTGTCATACTCAAGGCAATTTTCCCTGTGAGAACGAGCACAGCCTCTGTCGGCTGATTTGTTGCCCAAAGTAATAAAATTAGATTTGGTAGCAACAGAGCAATCAGGGAAGCTATTAAGTAAAGCAAGTGAGGTGGGGAGGGGGTAGGGGTGGGTTGGGGGGGGGGGGTGCCAGCTCAGAGCAGGAAGAAAAATGATAGCCATACACCGGATTGATCCCCTCTTAGTGGTTTAATCAACAGCACTGAGTCATTACTTGATCTCGTCAAGTGAGTTAAGTGCGTGTCGTCAACGCAGAGCCAATCACGCCGTCTTATCCCACTAATCTGTTCCCTGCCTGCATTATTTGAGGCCATGACGCAGCGTTTGCCGCCCCCCCAGGTCGACGCGAGAAAGCGAAGACGAGGATGAGGACGACCGGCGGGGTCGGAGCTGCACCCTGCAGTACCAGCACGCCATGATCCGAGTCCTGACGCACTTTGTGGCCGAGTCGCCCGACCCGCGCGGCCAGACCAGCTTCATGCTGGGCACCGACTGGCAGGTGGACATCACGGAGCTGGTGTGGGAGTTCCTGAAGGTTGAGGAACCGCAGATTGCGCAGCTGCTGGACAAGCGAATCCTGGCGGGACGTGACGTGGGGATGACGACGATACAGGTAGGGAGGCAGGCGGCGTGCTCGCAAAAGTGCCATCAAAAAGCACCAGGAAGGAGCTCGGGGCCGCAGACATCACTCATCATAAGGCCTTTTATTCAGATTTGAGGACCTGCAGAGATTAGGCAAATTAGCTCATCGATGTGCAGCTACTCATGCGCATCATCTCTGCAAACACATTTACACTCCCGCTGACTCATCCTCGGCACCCATGTTCAGCAAGGCGTGTGCTTCCTGCGGTGACTCCATGCTAATGTGACCGAAAAAAGAAACTGTATGTGTGCATGCGGTGGGATTTTAACATTTTTATTTATTTATTTTTGGGGTAGAAATGGTGACGGAAATAAAATGCTGCAAGAATTGGACCTGTCAGAAATGTTGAGTGCTGCGCCAATTCCAAAAGTTTCTGTGCTTCCAAAAAAATATGTCAGCGCAATAATAATATTATTGTACTCAGATATTACATTATTGATACAAGATTTTTTGATCTGTTCTTATTACATTTTTAGTCATTTATTTATAATATTTACTTTGTTCTTTGAGAGTTGTTTCACATTTATAAAACATTCTTTGTTTCAAATTAATTGATGAACATGAGATTTCTTTTACATTTTTTTTCCCCACCATTTGACTAAAGGCATTCTGCGTGCTTGGAATAGATCTTTTATTTGTAAGGACACCGTGAAGGTGAAACTATCATAAAGTTTTCTGTGGGTGATGTGTGGATGGTTAAGAATTCATCATTTTCAAATAGGCAGCGCATAACCTCTCCACAAGTTGAATATGAAGGTGGTCTTATTGATAAAGAAGTCTGGGTTGTTTACAGGGATTAAGTGGGTGGTTGGTGAACTTATTGATTTTCCCCCACAGCCGTTGAAACGGTGATGGTCCTGTAGCAGGCGTGCTGCTGATTGATTGGAATAAGAGTGGAGAGTTCTTCACTCACTCAATCTCGAGTTTGGAATGTTGCTGCGCCTTTATGGCCGGTTCATTATACTGTAACGGATGAAGAGAAAAGTTCGGATTCCTGGTGGCTTAATTTGCTTTTATTAAATTCTGGGAGAAAGTTCATTCTTGGTCAGGTTGACATTTTCACCACCACTTTCTCTGCACAGCTTGTAGGCGCTCAGAGCTGCCGATGAGGGAGGCAAATATTTTTACACTCTAACCCCCCCCACCCCATTAAAAAAAATAGATAAAAATAAATTGTCCATATTTTGAAATGACACTTGGACTGAGTAATTCGGCATGCGACTCGTTAAGTTCATTAATACCGTCCTTTACATGAGCGCTTGGTTTTAGCCTACATAAACCGTCACTAATCCCAACCCGTGTCCATAAACTCTGATACGGCAGCATTCCATGTTTGCGACGTCCACATGCTCCCGACAGATTCAGAAACTAGCTTGGTGTATTAGCATAAGCCCATCTCGCAGGATCATGTTTGTTTTAGCCACATCTGTGAACATCAGCGGCGTCAGGAGACTGATGATTCCTCTTTGCGGAGCAGTGCATCGTCATTAGCTCGCACAGCTGTGGGTATATGTTAGGGTTGGCCATTAGCGGTTAGCCCTCTGTTTTTCTCTCGCTCACCGGTGCTTCTGATGATTCTGCTGCTTTGATTTATTCATGTTGAAGCAGACGTTATGTCATAGCAGGGCAGATATAGGCAACAAATTACCAAACTATGGAGGAATTATTATTTCACAAAACAGCTAATTTTCTTCCCTGCAAGGTTTTGACAATGTTCCGCCCCCACTAGAACTGCTGCCACAGCTTCAGAATTGAGACAGATGCGGCACAGTCCTCTCTGTCTGTTTTTACCAAAACAATTGTCCAAAAGCTATTGAACAACCTTGGTGCTGCAGGACAAAACTCAGCTCTCAATGTACAAAATTATCCCCAATCATTCTTTGTGTATAATGCATCCATTCTTAACTATAATTGTACTTTCATTTTGAAGATGTATTTTAGGTGAAGTGTTTTTGCTACAGCTTGAAAAATAAATCCTTTCATGTCCTCCTTAAAGGGTTCTGAGCAAATCATACAACGATCATTGATTAATCATTTTCGCAATAACCTTATCACTGGCAGTGTCACTATAACTGAACAAGTAAACATTTTAATTGTATCTGGATTGAGAGAGATTTTTTTTTATTTCTTCATTTTTTGTGATTTATACAGGCAAAAATCCTTTATCATAAGCATTTTTTCTATGAAAGAAAGTTGTTTTTTTCCTGATTTGACATCCTTGATTATGCAATGGCTTTTCAAATTAAATCAGATTAAAGATGCTGAGGTTTTATTTGTTTTAGTGGCTGTCTTCTCTCTGCGGGAGGCGATGACGTTTTCCACGGCAACGGAAGAGGCGTTTTGTTCTGGTTTCGCATAATTGGGTTTTTCTGGAAGGGCTGGAAAACGTGCCGTCTTTTTTCAGCACAACACAAAACAACGCTTTGAAGAGAGATTGAGTAGGATATGCAGGTGTTAATGCCACAGTGTGACTAGCGCCCCCCTCTTTTGTGGCATCGACCGCCATGTCACAGCATGTGAGCACCACAGGCGCGCGGCAGCTGGCGGCGGCTAGCGCCCCCCCACCCCCCACCACCCCCCTCAAGCCTCTCGCTTTGTCAGGCTCTCGAGGCGAACTGGATGGATATCAGCATATCCTAATGACGTCTGTGTGAGTGGGATCAGCTCCCTGGCATCTCCCAGTCATCCATCTGTCCGTTTGCGCTCGCATCCTGCGAAACATCCACGCTGTGACAAAACAAGCACAAAGCGGGAAAATATGAGAAGGGTAAAGGTGCGACAGCTGGGACGGCGTCTGCAGCCCGGCACGCGGGACCTCTACGATGATGTGCACGCGAGGAAAGTGGCACCAAGCTCGGATGGCATTCATCATAAAACACAGCGTGACTTCCAGCCTCCGTTATGGGGTTAAAGCGCTGCCCCTCCTCTGGATCACCGGTATTAATCAAAGGAAATGGATTCCCACCTACAGGAGGTGTGGGGGGCTGGATGGCAGCCAAGCAGAGCTGTTGTTTGATCTACACAGCCTGAGAAAATGGATAAAATAAAAGTTTTTTTTGGGGGGGGGTGTATGTGCATGCTGCTTTGCATATTTCGCAGGGGCTTGCAAGTCTTTTATGTTTGATGAAATGCTCAGGAGAGACATTTTCTAAAATCACCTATAATTCCTGGTAATCTTTTTTTTCCCAAAGTCTGAGGCATCTTCTCCACTAAGTGCTCATTGATGGATGTTTTTTTTCTCTCGTTTTCCTTACCTGCACTTGCAAGGAAGCGCATGTCAATCAAGCGGTGTGACCGGTGCTGACTTATTTCTGTGGAAGAAGTTTGGAAAGGAAGTGCACTTTTCTGTGGTTCCTTCCCCGCTGGTGATTTCTCCAGGGAAGGACTTCCTCTAACCCTTGGTGTCTGGGGCAGGAAATGAAAAGCTTTTATGAACAGGCTGCAGAGCAGATTGAGACACCGTTGAGCAGAGGCACATTTGTAATTTATCTTGCCGGCATGTCACAGGTTATTGCCCGACAATCATAAAAATTTTGAAGGGAAAATAAACTTTATTTATTCTTTCCTTTTCAGCATTCCTTTGGCGCTCCGCGTCTCGCCCTGATACCGGTTTGTTTGTTTGTTTGTTACTTGCAGGTTCTGTCTCCTCTGTCGGACTCCATCCTGGCGGAGAGGACGGTCACGGTGGTCGACGACAAAGTGACCATCACGGAGCTGGGGGTCCAGCTGGTCACCGGCCTCTCCATGAACCTGCAGCTCAGCCCAGGCAGCAACCGAGCCATCCTGGCAACCACCAACACCCAGGAGGTCCTGCAGAGCCCCAAACAGGTCGGACCCCCTGATGCACTGTGGGATATAGTTTGTTTGTCAGCTCTAAGCAAGGTGCCTGTTCACAAATCCAGGCTTGGAATATATGGCTCTTTGGCGGCCATCTTGCTCAGGGGGTCTCAGCGACCTTTCTGCCGAGTTAAGGGCTGTCCACACCAGGCACTATAACTATAAAGATATCGATAGCGATGGGAGCATCCACACTGATGAATGATATTGCTGTGTTGCTAGGTTACGCCAATGCACGTCCTGCGCGCACTGCTCGGCCGGGGAGCAGATTGAAACGCCTATTCTTTTTTAAGGCAAACACTTAACACTTATCCCGAGGGAGAGACCGATGGCGTCCTTCTTCTTGGTCTACTTGGTCTGTCTTCTTGCAGCTTCTTGCCGACGCCGTCCGCCATGTTGAATGAGTCTGTGAGTGACGCAGTAACGTGTTGAGCGTCTCAATGTGTCATTTTGGATGGATTTTGATTGAGTGTCAGTATTTCTATCAAATCGCCCTGAAAGTGATCCAAACAATATTTTCCTCCACTATCGTTGTCGTTATAGTGTGGCGTGGACTCTGCCATCCACTTGAGCTAGAACGATTTTAAAACAATGTTTTTATAGTTCATATTCTTGCCCTCTAGGTTTCCAGTAGTTTGTGAATTTGGCGGTGTTGCCCCCCCCCGGCCTTAGAGGGTTGTCATTGCTTAGGTTTTAGAATGCTCCTCTACTAAAAAGGCTTAACAATAAATTTATAGATCATCCGTTGCCTCTCAAAGCCTCCGCATACAATTATTCTGATTCATCTGCACGATACCGGCGCTGTAAAAGACTGTTGGCATCGGGGAGGGGGAGAAAAAAAAAGTGCGCTCTGCAGCCTCGATTACCGCGCTTCCCGAAACAAAAGACTCCCCTCACAGATTCCATTTCACACTGCCGAGGTCCATGAACGAACAATTTTACAATCAAAGGGGAGCGGGAGTGTGCATGTGCAGGCGTACACGTGTCTGTTTGTTTGCGCCACGCCATCGCTAACCCTCTTAACTCCGAGGCTTGAAAGCCAGAGTGTGACAGAACGCGTTTCCTTGGGCAGCTAATAGAAACAGGAGCTTTAATCTCAAAGAGCAACGCCACAGTTTCTCCACCCAAAAAAAAAGGGCTCAGTGTCGGTGTTACGCTCGGCCCCGGTTGCCCTCAACACAGGTCCCTTTGATCTCAGCCGCCAAGTCCTCTCGTCGGGGCGTCCGAGCACTCCCTGACGTCCCTCCTTGCCCCTTTTCCCGCCACCCAGGAAGGCCGTTATGTCGGCAGTGTGAAGATAAGCCGGCGGCGCTTCAGCGTAAGTTCCCCGTTGTCTGCAATTAAACAGACCACTGCGTGATCTACTTGTGCTCCGGGGATTCGTCCTTTGGCGGCGTGGAAAAAGTATAAATTGTGGTGCGAGGAGGCGCGTCGCGCAACAAATCCTATCTGCTCATCTGCCTTTGCTGAGATAGAATAGCTAGCTTATCACGCTCACACATGACTGTTGACTCCACCGCTGCGGATCCCCACGTGGGTTTCTGCGCTTCATTGTATGCAAGCAGCCATTATCTCACTTTTAATAAACGTCCGGCCTCCTGAAAAGAGCCGCCATCAGCAACAGGCGGTGGCTTATTATTCCTGCCCAGTGAAGAAACTGTGCAATTTTCTGATAATATCAAAGCTGATAAAAAAAAAAAGAGATAGCAAAAAATTGTTCTCGGCTATTATGGGAAAAAAAGCGGCTCACTGTGGTAATTTTCGGGCATCTTTTTAATCACTAAAGACTGACATACTGCTTTGGTTTATCCAGATGTATGTTTTCGCTCCCTTCCCTCCAGGAGGCTTTGATCAGCGCCTGGCTGCAGTTCAGCGACGGCTCGGTGGCTCCGCTCGACCTCTACAATTCCGACTTCTTCATCCTGACAGCCACCTCCCTGGACGAGGAGGTGGTGACGGTGCAGCAGGACCCCTCATGGAAGTGGCCTGTCATCGTGACGGAGGCGGAGGGCCAGGGCCTGCTGGTCAGGGTGGAGATGACCGTCTGCGAGGTCTGCCAGAAATTCAAGCGCCGCAGCGTCCTGGCAGCGGGGAACTGCAACGTCAGGGTGAAGTTTGGCTACAGCGACAGCTCCAGAGGGGGCGGCAGCGACTACGGCACCGACGGGGAGGAGATGGAGAGCAGAGGCCGGGCGCCCTCCCAGGACAGGACCGGGCTGGACAACCACTACTACGGCAGCTCCATCTCCGACATGGAGGACGGCGTGCTGAGGAGGGCCACCACCACCCGCAGCGCCATCTTGCGGCGACCAAACGGGGACAAGCTCTCCGACGAAGGCAGCCAGAACATGCCCATCGACTTTGCCGACTTCCCCGCCCAGGTATGGATGGTGGTAAACAGAGAGCAGAGCAACACAGATATTCAGGATTCAGGACTCCTCAAAAAAAGTTTGTAAACGTTTTTTCAGTCAATCATTTCCCCCCTTTAATAATACCAACACAGCTAAACGTGGGTAACGTCCACCCAAAATGTGCTTGTATTTTATAGAATACAACACCAATTGGTATTATTAAAGGGGAGAAATGATTGACTGAAATAATGTTTATGAAATTTCTTCAAGGGATTTTGGCACATTTTTGGGGGGCGTTACCCACATCTTTAGCTGTGTTGCTCATTCCACGAATGCACGATCCTTACAAGTTGTAACTCGTTGTAAAGGTGACTAAATAGGCTTTCCAACGGTATAACATACAGACAAGAGTTTCTGGACTCAAATGTCACAAATACGTTTTCCCGCAAAGTCTTCAAATTAGGGTCTGGAAAGATTATGGGTGTATTAACGATACCTGTCCCTGCGCCCAGGTGGACCTTCCCCGCGGCCGCAACACGGACGACGACCTAATGCAGACGCCGCGCGGCCTCACCGACCTGGAGATCGGCATGTACGCGCTGCTGGGCGTCTTCTGCCTGGCCATCCTGGTCTTCCTCATCAACTGCATCTCCTACACGCTGAAGTACCGCCACAAGGAGCTCTCCATCGAGGGCCAGGAGAGCATGAACCACGCGCACGACTGGGTGTGGCTGGGCAACGAGGCGGAGCTGCTGGAGAGCCAGATCAGCCTGTCGCCGCAGCAGGAGGAGCAGACGTCCATGATGGACTCCAGCAGCGGGCTGGAGGAGGGCAGCCACCTGCTCAACGGCGGCTCGGCGCAGAAGAGCGTGCAGGGGCAGGTGCACCGCGCCGCTGACACGGGCTGCGTCGCCAAGGAGGGCAAGGGGGACTCGCCCACCACCAAGAGGAAGCGGGTCAAGTTCTCCACCTTCACCACCATCCCCTCGGACAGCGGCTACCCCACCGTCAACACGCTGACGGGGGGGCACGGCCAGGACATTAAGTGGGTGTGCCAGGACGTGGAGCTGGGAGACTCCAAGGAGCTGCGCAACTACATGGAGCGGCTAAACGACAGTGCTTTAAAAGAGGTGGCGTAATACACGGCGTGCACTTGTTACAAACTCACCCGTATGCCTTTGAGAGGAGGAACCCCCCCACCCCCCCCCATCGACCCCCGGGTAGAGCAACGAGCAGAGTCACCCCCCCCTTAAACTGCCAAAGGGTCATAAAAATCAAGAGACTCATGGCGAGGTGGCAGTATTTGTCTCTTTTGTTTATCAGATGGTTTTTTTTATGTATCATTATTATTATGATTATATTATTATTATTATTGTTATTATTATTATGACAGAATCCTGCAGACTCGTGCTCCTCAAGACGACGTGTAGATTTTAAAAAGTCCGTAACACGAGTAGATAGATGTTCCAAAATGTTTGTGCACATTATTAAATGGTTTTTTCTGAAGTTTTGTAACATTTTTGGATATTAATTTCTCACGCCCCCCAGATACCGTCTCGAGAGGAAGCTCTGGAGAGGCGGAGAGAAACTCCTGCATGTCATGTAGAGAAGAAAAAAAAAGAATAAGAGGCACAACTTCCTGGTTTATTCTCATGCTCCCCAACATCGGCAGACCAAGTGTGTGTGTGTGTGTGTATATACTGAACAGTCTCCCACGAAAAGCATTGTATTGTTGCTCTGTATATTGTATTTTCATAACATTTAAGGAATATACAACACTGTCAAGAGCGTGTATCAGCTTTCATTGGCTCTAGCTCCGCCCCCTTCCACGATGCAGTCAACCGGAATGAGAGACGGCCATCGTAGCGCACGGCCGGTGCGTTTTAAGCCGGCTGGACGACATGGTAATGTGACATTTCCCACGCCGCCCCCACTTTCTTTCTTTTT
>CAESWR010000394.1:294644-311659 GCA_903171835.1 Mullus surmuletus
TGTGGGCAAGCTAATGCAAGCAAATCCCACATTGCAATTAATCAGATTGGCCACCCACCCCACCCTGACCCCAATCTCTGAAAAATACAGGATTTTCTCTAAACGATTTGCTCACGTTAGAAATTATTAATTGTGTTGTTGTTTATTTTATCCCGCCTCGCATCCTTGACAACAAAGCGCTCGCTAGTCTGAGACGGGGGGAGCCTCACCCGTCCGTGTGATCTTTCTATCTCCACCAGATTGATCCTGCGTTCAGCGCCGAGGTGGAAGCCGCTGTTGAGAGGTAAGCTCGCAGCTCGCTCAGTTTCTCGCCATCAGTCACACGTCTCCTCCAGCAACTCCGAATATGAAAGTCGTGTTGCTGGGGCTTTCCTCCTCGGAGAAGTTGGAGGACTATTTTTCCCAGGTGGCGCGAGGAACATCTGAGCAAATCACATCTTACTTTTATCTTAATGAAATGTGAGCAGAATGCAAATACAGAGTTGCAGGGCTCCTTTCTTTTTTTTTGTCCTCCCACTCTCGAGTCTTGGCTGATCTCAGTTTTTTCGCCAAAGGCCTCGGCCACAACAGAGATCTTTGCGGCAGGAAGCTGCCCTCTCTGCTTAGGACTGTACCTGGACGCTCAGTACATGTCACACACGCCGCAGCCGTGTTTCTGGCCCTCCGCTTGTCACTGCCGCTCAGCGTCATTCACGCCTCTGCGAACCCTGAGTCACGCAGAACTAAGCCTCGCCTGGGTTTTTTTTTTTTCCTGCAGAGCAGCAGGGGTCTTCTTGGCCCAGGAGAGGAGCCAACAGGAGCTGCACGCTGCCATGAAAAGGTGCTTTGCGATGGTCAACAGCTCCATCTCTGAGGGCATGTCAGCTGCCATCTTGGAGGTAAACATCTGCGGGGCCCCCTGGGTAATTAGACGGCGGCACGTCTCAGCAAATCAACTGACGCTCAAACACACACACACACACAAGTTTTATCTTTTTATAGCTCCAGCTTCGTGTCACCGAGTTCGGAGACACGATTTTGAGTAATCAAACAACACAATTAGAAGTTTCGGAGTGCTCGCGGTGCGAGAACCACTCAAATATTCTCACTCTACCCAGCTGTTCCTTTCTTGTTTGGCCAGAGTTTTATCTGACCACTTCAGGAACAATTACTCAAATTAATTGCTTGACTCTGTGATTCTATTCCTGAGCGAGCAAAAACCTCCAAATCCACTTAATCTCCCTTAAACACAGTCGATTAAGACAATCCACAGTAGGCTTAGGGTCTGATTAGTATGTTAGTATGTTTCACTCAACAACCTGCTGAAGGTATTAGCTGATGCAGATTGTTAATTCTGTAAGTGAACTAAGGCACGCAGGAGGAGAATAATCGCTCTCTGCTTGCCCACGAGCGAATGACTTCTCCCCCGACTTTATGAATCTCGGTGTGATTTAACGCTTCTGTGCCCCGCCAGGCCATGGATCTCGGGCTGCCCGTCCTGGCCAGAGACATTCCCGGGAATGCAGCTGTGGTGCAACACGAGGCCACCGGTCTGCTGTTCTCCTCTCCTCAGGTATAGAGTGACAAACACTGACCAGGTCACGGCGGCCCTCTTAAACCCCTTTAATCTGAAGCGCTGACTGGCTGTGTTCAAAGACTGCAGAGAGGATGTACTGTATATAAGCTGCAGCTGACCGGGGATGTCATTATTTGCAGAGAATCACTGCCTGGGCGCAGCTCAGCGTGCCCCGTGTCCCCTTTATTTGAATAGACTCGCCTCATTCCCGGCTCAGTTCTGCAGCGCCAAGCGGCGGAAACCCTCCTTTTTGCCATTTTGTAAAGCCTCAGACTCTCATTAGACCATCACAGAGAGGTGAAATATAACAAAAGAGGCTGATGTTTCCTTGGGTGCTTTGACTGAAATCAGCGGCCCATGGGGGATCGAGGCAAAGAAACCACATCGTCGTGATGCAACACATGAAAAACGGGGATCCCTCCCCCCCCCAAAAAAGAAGCAGAGGGTTTGATATTTAATGAGGTTTGCGGCAAAAAGGAGTGTAAGACGGGTTAAGGCCAGTTTGAAAGGGGGATATAGCATGATTGAAGACTCTCCACTCTAGCGTGATGTTGTAGCAGGAGGAGATAAGTCCTCTCCGGGGGGGGTCACGTGGGCAGAGCTGAGCTGGGAGGAGGAGGAGGAGGCTCTCACAGATGGTTGCAGTGACTTGGGCTGGATAAACCATGACATCAGACGGCGCTCAGAGACGAGCGCCGGTGTTGGAGCCAGACCTGCAGTTGCACTCGCAGCGACTCTCGCTCTCAATACTTTCTTTTTGTTGTTGTTGTTGTCGCTGCATGCTTTAAAATGCAGTCCCTCTTTATTTTTGATTGACAGCTCTTCCAATTGTTTTACGCCCTCAGAGTAATTAAACTGGGTGTGTAGGTATCAGAGGAAACAAACATTCAAGCACCCGAGGGCTTAAAGGAGAAAAATGGCCTTCCCTCTCTGCCTCTGTAATTTGTAGTAAGAGTGCAGTGATTATAAGTATGCAGCTCATAAGTTGAGCTTTAATCCTGTTGCTGAGGATTTATAGCTCTCTTATGGCCACGCGGAAGAGTCGTCTCTCCACCAAGTGCCTCTTCAGACATAATCACATCACTTGAGCGAGGGAAAGTGAAGTGGCCTGCTGAACGGCGGCGAAAAGTTTGCATGCCCGGTGGCTCCCAGATGCCGTTGGCCGCTTTTTCAGGAACAGTCTGAGGCACTTTGGCCTGATTTTCTCAGAGCCTTCCCCAAATGTGACAGTCCAGCGCCGGTAATCACCGGGAGCGAGAGCGCTCTGTGGTTGCGCCGCATGTCAGTGCTCAGTGACGGTGGCGTTACTTATTTCTCCATCGTCTCATTTTTATCCTCATCCTTCCCCTGTGACAGCTGGTTGGTGATGATATTTAACCGCAGCATTGTTTCCCCTCTTTTATTCTCGAGCAAATGAGCATCGGCCTCAATTGGGATGGATTGAAAAGGTCTGCTGTATTTGGATCAGCAGCCAGAAATATCCCCGTCCTTTGGCAGTATACAGACACTTTTGAAGTATTTACTAATCAGTGCGCATGCTTTAATCTGCGTTCTGTTCCCATGCCCTGAAATATCGGTTTTGCTTCTATAAACATATATGTCTTCAGGCAACTTCAATGGCAAGCACCAAGTGGCATTTGGCAGTGAATGAGACTCAAGATTTTTATTTATTTTATTTTCTTTGCCTTTATCCCTGCCAGGAATTCGTGCATCAGTCTCAGAGGCTGTTGTCAGATCCTGAGCTGAGAGAGAGGGTGGTAAGGAATGGGAAGCTGTACGTGGAGAAGCATCACAGCCTCAAACAGGAGCGAGAAACCTACCAGAAGCTGGTGGACACTCTGCACTGAGCCTGCGGTCACGACCAGCAGCTCGAACGCGTACTTCTCAGGAATCTCGGCAACAGAGAATCGGGCATTACTTACATCGGTATGCAACACCACTGTGTTTTTCATATCAGACTGAAATGTGCAAAATATCTGTTTTATCTGCGCTTCCAGGGTGAAATACATACAGCAATGCACTTTGATCCAAAGATCTAAGAATGATTGGGATGCAATAAATAAGCAAAATGCTTCTTTTGTTAATATGAAATATAGTATGCCTTTCAAATGGATGATGTATCATTATTTATTTCTGAGTTTAAATTCAATAGAAAAAAAACACTGCTTGTCTGTCTCTTCACTACTTCATTACTCTCAATAGCAGAGAAAGACATCCACTGGTTTCTGAGTGGACGGTGATCTGAAAATGTACGGCAGCCGTAAAATTATCACTTCCTTCTCCTGAGACCGAAATAGCTCACGTTGCTCAACACATTTTCAAAGTGCCATTAAATCTTAATTTCCCCCAAATGCAGTGCAGGATCAGCTAATCTCCTGTCAAAGAAAAAGGTTCTGATATTTCTTTTCTTTCCACTCAGTAAACTGGAACATTCATTTTTAATGAAGTGCAGCAGTGGACTCGCACGCATCCTATAGAGCAGAGCAAAATCTCGATTTGTTTAAATGGTGGCAAGTCACTAAAGATGTTCTTACTCTGAAGATGTTTGTTTCTACTGTTGGCTTCAATTTGCTTCCAGTAGCCCCTCTATCCGGCTCAGAGATGTGCGTGTCCTTTCCATTGCCCCAGTTAGGAAAAATGTAAATGTTCTGCATAGTGCGGCACTAGCGACTCAAATGTAAAAATTTACATTCAGCCAATTATACTTGCTCAAGACTGAACTTGTTAGCATTTCTTAAATAATAAACGTGCAGTCTTATTATTCCATTCTCCTATCTGCCTCATATTAAATAAGTAAAGTATTCTGGTTATCACAGTAACAACGCATTGTAGATTTGAACTTGAACACTTCCAAGTAACAAAGGTGGCTGTATACATTTGAAAAACAAATCCAAGGCTGTATTCAGGATGATAGCGTGTTTAATGAAAAAAAGAAAAAGTTCCTACATAAATTTACAAAGAAAACATTGGGTATTGGTTAAAAAAAACAAAAAACACCCATTCTGGGTTTCATCAAAACTACATTTTGGTTAAACCCATATCTGTCAAATAATTAAGATTTGTGTAACAAGTAGTACAATTACTTTTGTATACTCTGAAAGTGTGCATTTGTACTGTATAAACCAGCACTGAGTGCAAAATTTGGAGTATCCACATGCATTAGCATTTGGTGGTTTTAAATGTTGTGTGACGAAGTCCATCTGGTCAACATCTGACAGATTTCACAAATTAACTCTCCAGTATTAACAATAATATACAGTACATGTACATGTAAAAGGCCTTGAAAGGTAATGAAATGTGTAGGGGAAAATTTTTGAAAATCACAAATTCTCAACATTTAGTAGTTAACAAAGGCATTGAGGTGATCAAAGCCACATTTTCCGCAATGTGAGGTCTGATCAGTTTCTGTATTATAAGTGGTCCCCAGGCTCTGTGATCGGCACTTGGAGTTCCTCCTCACAACTGTCCTCTTTCCCAACCCAATGGATGCCATTGCTGTTCTCACGCTGTGAGATATGTGGCGAGTGTTGGCGCTCCAGTGTGGAAAAGGTGGTGAAGTGGACTCTCTTTCTCTTGCTGGTGGGTGAGTGCAGTGACTCGGTTTGCATTGTTTTGCTCCTGAGGGAGCCCACACAACTAACAGGAGAGTCTGTCGTAGAAGCCAAGCAACTGGGCCTCCGGGACAGAGAGGCCGTTTTATCGGGTCCAATGTCTATCACAGTAGTCGTCGTATGGGAGTCTTGCTGGATGGGGCTGCCCGGCACGCTCATCACCAGCTCAGCATCTGTGCCCAGCCACACCCAGTCATGCCTGTGCCCTGTGGGCTCCTGACCATGAGAGGGAGGCTTCTTATGTCTGAACTTCACCACATATGAGATACAGTTTACAAGGAATACAAGGATGGCCAAGCAAAACACCCCCAACAGAGCGTACATGCCGATTTCCAAGTCTGTAAGAGGTCTGTTGGCCAACATTTCCTCCCCACCAACCTCTACCTCTGCCGTCTCCTGTCCAGGCACCACAACCTTGGTGGGGAAGTTGTTGTAGTTGACCAGGTTCCCGGGGGCCTTCACGGTGCTTGTAAAGCTAACGCTGCTTCGATCGTCCACTATCATATTATTGGAGCCATACGCTTTGCTGCTGTCACTTGGACTGCTCATCATACTGATATTGACCACGCTGGTAGGACTGCTTCCTGAATTGCTCGTCTTGCCGACTCCTCCTAGGCTACCACTGGTTATGAAGGTCCGTTCAGTAGATTTGATTGTGGTTGTGATCTTCTGCATGGCGCTCTCCTCTCGGTCCGAGGTTGAGCGAGGATCCTCAGATGGCCCCCTCTGCTTCCGTTGGCTATCCACCTCTTCCCCATCATTTCCATAGTCACTGCCATTATCCTTGGTCTCTCCAGTGTTGCCAACTGCACCGCTGCTGACACTTCTGGTATTGCTGTCTGGGCGTCGACCTTTCACCTGGAACTTGACCTTAAGGCTGCCATTGCCCACAGCAACGGTGCTTTTGCGTTTGGACTTCTGGCAGGCCTCACAGATGGACATCTCTACCCGGACAAGGACTCCCTCTCCTTCACCCTCTGCTACTACAGTTGGTGGTGTGCCCTGCACCGACACCACGCCCTGATCTAGAGATGTCACGGTCACTCGGTAAAAGGCTGGATCATAAATGTCAAGGGGGGTCTGGTTGCCATCACTGAACTGGATCCAGGCACTGACAACAGCTTCCTTGATGGGACAAAGAATAACAGGAATTGTAGCTGTGCTTTTGATATACCATCACTTTGAGTAGATGAAGAGTGTTACCTGTTTGGGTATCTGCAGAATCTCCTGTGTAGTTGTGGTTGCTAGAATGGCTCTGTTGCTTCCGGGACTGAGCTGCAGGGTCATGGAGAGTCCTGTAACCAGCTGGACCCCCAGCTCTGTAATGGTCACTTTGTCATCAACCACTTTTATGGTAGTCTTGCCCATGATTGTGTCAGAAAGTGGAGAAAACACCTGTCGCACGGAAGCAGATCAGTAAGTTAGCTGAGGTGCCTGAGACTGTGCCAAGGCTAGTCGAGGTAATCTTATCTCTTTTCGAGAGGCTGTCTTCCAAATCAGACACAATCTCAGTCAGTCAGTGTTCAATTATTTTGAACACATCGTGTCTCAAATTGCACACTGCGGTTTTACCCTAACCAGATGCTAAAATGGGATTTTTACAAATATTTTCAGCCAATCACTGAGCGATATCATATCAGACATAACTAATAATTTTTGAGGGTGCAAAACGTTTTAAGTGCTATTGTGCACATGTAGTGTGAATGCACTTCGCCCACTCAAACTGAGTGATTTGGGACAGAGCAATGGTGTTTCTTAAACAGATCAAGGCAGTAGTCACATCCCCTGCTTGGCTGCTTGTTGGCATAACATATCAGAAAGCACAATGCATCCTTGCAGGATCAACCTGGAAAAAAGCTCTCCTGAAACACCTGTCAAGACCAATGAGACAGTCTGGCAGAACAAACCCGACCTTTTCCTGGGGCTAAGCCTCCCTGCTGTTTGAAGCCGTGAAGTCCCCTGTAGAGGTTGAACCCAAAGTTGGGGACAAGGCGGAGAGAGTAAAGCAGCTATGCCCGGATCAGATGGATGATACCCCCCCCCCCCGCTACGTGAATGGGTGTACTGGAGGACGAACCTGACTTAACTGTCTTTGTACACAAAGCAATGAGCCATGCTGTTTATCACACACAGATTGTGTTTTGGACCGAGTATGAACTTGCACTCACACGCCCCTCGCTATCCCTAAGTCACGGTTTACAATGCCATTTATCCGCTTACCTAATTGATGGAGTAGGAAGTGTTGTGGACGAACCGACTGTTTGTAAATGGAGACCTTAGTCTGGCTTTCGAAGAAAACATGCACCCTTCGCAGTATACAATAGGAGTACAACCGCTCGTGAAATACATGGGCCCATCAGACACATATGCTCCCAAATAGTACAGATCAAAACGTAGCTGTGTTTTTACTTTGTTTCCCTACGCAGGGAACATTTGATATATGTGCATAATCTACAGTTTGGTTACCTGGATCGTGGTAGTCCCGAGGTCTCTTCCTGACAGCACCTTTCCTGCGTGTAGCCTTGCCACACGAGGGTCTTCCACCTTCATGAAGTAGCGAACCAGCCTTGTAACATCCACTTGCCAATCAGAGCCCAGGAAGTAGGCCTTAGGGTCCCGGGGGTCTGCCTGCTCGGCCACAAAGTGGGTAAGCACACGCACCATGGCATGTTGGAACTGCAGCATGCAGCCCTTCCCCTTCCTGTCATCATCTTCACCACTCCAGCCAGCTCTGGAACATAAACAGAAAAACACACATACAGGTCACACCTGCCTCACCATAGATGCTTTGATCTGATACACTCCAATCACTCAACCCCGTCTCTTTGCTTGATTGGATCACATTGAGATATTGCAGTACATTATGTAATGGAATCAAAGCCCTAAACCCGTGGAGATACAATTTGGATTTGTATGGGCTAAAGGACGCTTCTAGAAATCCCATCTGGAAACCAAATAAGGAAGTATTTTAACATATACAATGCTTTATTTGTGTTTCCCACCTTTTGGAGGTGAGTATGGGTACCCTCCAGCTTTTGATCTGGCTCAGCTCCGTGTCTGACACCTCGATCTGGAGCGGGAGTCGGGGCATCCACACGTTGAGTTCCAGCTGAGCGCTCAAGTAGCTGTAGGTGAAGTTCACCATCATCTTCACCTTGCCCTTTGTCTCCTTGCCATTTACAAAAACATAGTCACACCTGTCTGACACCTGGATGGGAAGAGACAAAAGGAACAACAATGTGAGTATCTTCAAATTTCAACCAAAGACCGAAAATGGTGCAATATTCCCATAAAAGTCACCGTTTAACAGATACCCCGCTCTTACAACAACAAATGGCCTCGCTGCCGCTTTGCACTGCGCGTGTTACTATAGCGATGTCAGCTGGTTGTAATATAGTACTGCGATGATCACCAGTCCAGGCAGCATTGCAGTTTTATGTTAATCAAAATATCATGTGGTGTAGTTTTGAACATCAGTTCTTCACAGCCAAGTGCATTCGTGACTGCATAATTCCAAAAGTGACCTTGACAGGTTTAGACAACTGCTGCGGAAATATTATGGACATTTTGAGACCTAAGTCAGGAGGTTTGTGTCGTTGTTGTTTTTTTTACACCTCTCAAACGGCCCCTGCTTTAAACTAATTGGATAATCAACACGACACATTGGAATGCAATCACCATCCCCTGGAAGTGCACATGGGAGTGGAAGCGAAATAATGTGACTTTGATGGATAGCCTATGGGGGGACACAAAAGCAAATGGATTGCAGTTTGTGTTTGTATGAATCCAGCAGTTAGGTACAGGATGTGCTGTCACACAGAGATGCTATTTTGGAAAGTGTCATCCTTGCTTTTTAGCGTCATTCTGCACCCGTGACTGGACCGTCTGAATGACCACATCACCATTTGTCATCTTTTGCTGCTCACTGTGATGACTTCTTCGCAAATAATCTTATGCTTGATTTATATCCCAAATAGCACATTTACAGTTTGACACTGAAGCTCTTGAACAGTTGTGCGGAATTTACTCACGCAAGCATGGAACCATAGACAGAGACTGAGTTACTTCCGCTGAAGCTGTCTGGAGTTTTAATTCATTGCTGAGGCAGCCAGCTAGTCATCCATGATCTGAGACACTTTGCTCATTACTTCTTTTTTAAGAGAATGTCATCCAAGAGTTCTGTGCTTACACTTAACCTCCGCGAGACAGAATTCTATTTCAAAGCGTTAGTTAAAAGGGAATGCCGTTTTTATGTGCTGCCCGCCCACTCTTCTTTTTTGACACAATCTCATTTTGTAGCCGAGAATATCCCTCAGTGAATTTTGGTGTCACAATAGAAATGTATTTAAAATTGAGCTTCACTTTGAGGAGTGGGTACAGTATTAAGGATTGTTTAAAAAAAACAAAAATCTGAAATGCCGGCTCCTCTGACAATTGTCGCCATGGTTTCCTTGCAGTTCTGAGAATTATCTTTCATCTATCCAGCTAAACAAACCATTGGATATTATTTCAGCTCAAGCTTTAGGCTGAGCTGAGATCAGGCTTGATAAACGACTATACCATAAAGGTCCTGTTTAATCAGCCAAGCAGAGAACACTGCAATATGTCCCTTATTAAAGTGCTTCATTGTCAATCCTTCAAACGCAATCTGGCATCTAATGTGCACATTTTCTCCCTCAACCCTGCACGTCAGTGGAGGGAAAAAAAATCCTTTTCATCAAGGCAGATCAGGCTTCACTTTGCTGAGGTTTTGTCACACGAGCGCTCCATCCTGCAACCATACCTCCTATTTAGTACCAGCAGATTTGATACCCTTCAGAGTCCCACACACGAGAAGAGAAAAGATATCTTAGTCAAGCTGTTTGACTAAGAAGATTAAAGCGAATATTTGCGACGGCTTTTGTGAAGCTGCGATCTGGTCAGCAAATACACTGAGAGCTACAGTAAGCTTACAGAACCCCCAGCAACAGCAGATACATTACTGGGTGAAATAGTGATTTAGACCACACTGGGCCTCTTGACATTGTCAGATTATCCTCCTTCTCTGACACCGATTGCGCTTAATACATGTAAACTGAACTGTATATACTTTACTGCGAATCCCATAGTGGAGCGCAAGAAACATTCATTTATTTTATAATCTGAGATGCTTGCTCAACCTTCTTGGGGGCATTTTTGACGAGTAAATGATTTTTTTTATTCGAGGGCCGGGGGTCCATTGCATGTCTTTAATCTTTGTTTACAGCACCACTTTAGCCCCCCAGAGTAAATACATTCGCAGCCTTTGACCTGAGGGACCACGGGCCCGGACTTTCAATTTCATCAGTAAACAAAGCCGGCTTTTGGTAGTCAGCCGTGCTCAGGTCCACGGGATAAAAGGGACAAGTCACGGGATGGGAGCACAGTGGCAGACTGCGAGGTCCTTTGTGGCGAGGCGATTTAGTGCATCGGCTGTTCATTGCCGGGGAGATTGATGGGCGATGTTGTCGGGGGGCCCCGGCTAATAGTTTGTTTTACCATGTGGAAAAGAGACATGAGAGCAGAGGTGACTTTGCTACAACTTGCGTGCGCCCGCCGGCCGCCGTCCTTCCCTCTGCATGTAAAGCCCAGCATTTCAATCAGTCCAGTTGAACGCAATCATCTCGCATTCTTTTCATTTTGTTTCACTGATTTAAATATTTCCTATACGGCCACATCATTTAAAGCATTTTCATGTTCGATCCACAGTAAATAGTCCATTTCGCTTTAAGAGAACTTATTGAAACCAAATAGTTTATTGCTGTGGTCTTTGTGCAACCAAAAAAAAACTAACCCAAGGAGAAAATACTACTAAAAACTACATCTTGTACTTTTGATAAAAAAGGCAGGAAATTCAGCTCAACATCCCCTCTGGCTGGCTCTGTCCAGTGCACTCCACTTCACTTGACTTCACACCAGTGGCTCAGGTTATATTTTTGAACAGCCAATGAGTGCTTTTTTTGGTTTGTGCATTTACATTTTTGAGCACGTCCTCCTCCAGAAAATCCTACCTTCAGCACGTCTTCATCACTGGAGCTGCAGTCGGTGTAGTCGGACACGTCGGTGACCAATCCGTCCTCTTCCACGGCCACCGTCCTCACCGGCATCACCACCTTCTTTCCGGTCAGCACCGCCGTGTTCAGGATCTCCGTGTCCTGCAAAAGCAACCCGCGGGAAAAAAAACATTAGACTTCTGTTTTTGTGTGATTCCACTCGGGCTGGGCATCGACCGACCGAAACAACCCACTACCACGTAGTATCCAAACTGCGCCTGTCAAACGATGCCTGCAATCGGTTGTTTTTCTACCCAGATCTCGGGGGGGAAAAAAGGGCTATCTATGGTTTTACTCGCAGCCAATCACCGCCAGCTTAGTTTGAGCACTTTCGAAATGTATTTGTCTAAAAAAACGTTTGAATGGGGAGGAGTGCTGACATTTGCACAACTGATTGCTTTTTATTCGCATGATTATTATCATAGAAAAGTATCAAATGAAGTACTCAATTGGTGTTGGTATTGTTTTAAGGGGACTGGTATCAGTACGATTTCTCTTAATTGTCAGTCTTTCTCATGCGAAACAGCATTTTGTTCTCTGGTACAACAGAGGAATCACTTTTGGAAGTGCTGTAGAAGGATAAGAGTGGAGGAACCAAAGCGGGCCCGGGTCAGCCGAGCGTAGCTTGATGACCGAGCAGTCTGGATGAGGTAAGAAGGTCATTCCCTGCTTCTGGAAAGCCAAGGGGGAGCGGAGTTGAGTCTGGGTGACGGCCAGGTCACCACTTGGAAATGCGAGCTAATGTCAGGCTTTGACGCATCCTCCGAGTCGAGTCACGACGCTCCCACACTGGTCATTAGTCGTGCATATGCAGGAGGTCATCATCATCATCATCATCATCATCATCATCATCTCTTCCCTCCCTCTGTGCTCATCAGTCCCACGGTGGAGGTTTCTCCAACTGAACTAAAAGCATGCATGATCGGCAATCGCAAGTAAACATCTCAGCCCTTGCATGTGTGTACGTACGCACGCATGTGTGCATCCATGATTGCGCAAAAGCATGAAAATTGAAGCAGATGGATGTGCATTCCCCTTGTGTTTTCCAGAAAAAAAATCCACTGCTGTAAATGAAGTTGAAATAATTGAGTAGCGTGCATGTGTCAGTGTGTGTGTGTGTGTGTGTGTGAGTGCAGCAGAGCGCAGCCTGGTCAGCTTCTGCCAGTGATCAGCTACATCAAATTCACTCAGAGTGAGAGAATAAAGCAGATGGATACGTGTCTCTCAACTGTGAAAGCGGCCTAAATGAGGCAGAAATAACCGGCGTAATTAAAAAAATAAAAACATTTCGCCGTCAATAGAACGTAGTTAGCAGCTCGCGTCTGAAGGCCGATCGGTCCGACACAATGTGGGACGTATTGAACTGCGAGTGTGCAGCGGGCGAGGCTAAGAGTGATCAGTCAGCGCTAATGTCCCATCAAGCCGGCCATCAAATCTCCTCATGTTTGGCCCTCAGCCTGAGGTCAGATCCTAATCTACAAGAGGGATGAACCATGTCGGAGTCAAAAATCGGGATATGGCGTTATGACGATGGAGGCGCGTTGCATCCGCAACCAGAAACTCATACGTAATTTTAAAGGGATAGTTCGGGTTTTTTGACATGAAGTCGTATGAGATCCTCACCCCCACTGTTCCAGCCCGATGTCGGTGTTTCAGAAAGTAGTTCTGTCTAGTTGCTGGGGTCACACGGATAAAGCGTTTTGCTCCAAAAAACAATATGCGTTCAGAAGGTTAATCCATTTACATCACAAAATCTGACAAAGTCTGACCTTGCAAATACCTGGCACTATTTTCAATCCGTTCGTATCACTTTATTCTTGTGATCCCAGCAACTACACTGAACTACTTTCTGCGGCACCGAAGCCGGGCCGGAACTCCCCTCATCGGACGCAGTGGGGGAAAAGTCACTGCTGATGAACGACACTGATGGGGAAAAAATCCAAACTATCCCTTTAAATAAGTTATGACTTCAATTAAGAGTGCTGGTACGTGATGTAACAGCAAACAATGACGGCCACAAAGAGGGCGCCGGGTCTCGCCGTCAGACAGTGAGATTCACCGCCGGAATTCAAAGTGTTGTCGGCGCTTGTGCAACGCTCCGCATTTAGTCGCGGAGATTATATCATGGATTAATTATAGAGGTAGCATGATAAAGAGGCCCCGGTGCCCGAAATAGACGCTCACGAAGCAGCTGCTGTGAGTAGAGGATGACCACGTTTATTGTGTGCCAGAACAACACAGGCGAGGCGAAGACATCCGCTATAGCTGACAGTTGACGACGCAAGGTCACTCTCTGCTCAAAATAGAAGCCATTTGCTAAACAAACCAAAGCGCATCCAGCCTCCCGCGTACGCAGACCAGACAGGGATGGATCAGAGCAGAGTGCATTTTCTATTTTTTCATGCGGCGAAGGGGAGCGCGGTCCAAGTGTCGGCATTATCGGAGAGCGCCGCCGTCACGTGATGGAGTGTGAGCTGCTGCCCGCTCACCATGACCAGCAGGGCCAGGCCCACAAAGTCCCTCTGAGTCGTGTAGATCCTCATGGCTCCTTCGGTCTTGGCGACGCTTTTGGATCCAGACGGCAGCTCCAGCTTCCACACGATGACTTGACTGTCAAGGGGGCTGCTCAGCTCCTCCACCTCGAAATCCATCTGAAGCACCTCCAGCAGACTGCTCTCCAGCCTGGATGGGTGGGAGGGCAGAAGAGCTGGTTTAGGCAAAAAAAGTCGGAGTGCGGCGATACAACTTTTTCACTTCAGATACTTAAATTGCAGCTTGCGTATTGGCCGATATTGATATCGATCCAATACAATCTCAGCACAATCATACATACTTTTATGACTTATTTTGTAGTATGGAATGTTAGAAAAGGCTTGATCAAGTGATATTACTCAAACAGAGAACAATAGTCAGCAACAGTAGCTATGTGAAAAACTGACCCATTGATTATTAACCAATGGCTTACATACATTTGAACCTTAAACATAGGAATTAATTGGAAGACCCTGAAAAATAACCTCAGTAAATCCAATAAAAACAAAAAACATATTTTAAAGTACAAAATAACCACTGGTTTAACTTAGACATAAGCATATTCTACATAGAAGTGCTGGAGTGGAGTCTGGAATGGACTGCTTGTATCAGAGTGCTGATATCTGGGATTTTAGATGCATATAAACCAATATTCCTTTTTTTTTTTGCTCATATCAGACCAATACCAATATCAATATTGGATCGGGACGCACCAACCAAAAATCAACAATGGTAAGAGTTCTTCCCAGTGAGGAACGCACCAGCTGTGCAGGAAAAATGGATTTTGACTGGTGTTGCGGCGAAACAAAACACACTGTAAAATTAATGTCGCTGCAGCTTTCTGATGTCGAGTTACGTTATTATCATTTGCTGCTTTTACTGTGTCGACGTCCCCCTTGTTTTTTTTGTTTTTTTTTCCGAGAATCTCCCGACGCCATTATGTAAATTAGCGGCAGTAATAGGAGCAGCCAAAATCTTTCCTCGGCAGCCACCGATACTTAATATGATTATTTCCCCGCCGGTGTCTGCAATTCCTCTCTCCACGGGCTACTGCACATTCCTGTAGAGATAATCGCGTCTGAGTAAAGGTGCAGTAATTATACGCCGGCGGATCCTGCACTTTTAGCCCGCGGCGCTCGCAGTTCTCCGCATGGAAAAACTGTCCTCTGCGCATCCCACGCGGGAACGCCGGATTCCTTGTATTATCATTCATTGTACTTTTCTGCGATGTTGAAATCCAGTATGACCGAGACGAATCTAAAAATACACAATTGCAGGGGGCGGGTTTCTGTTGTCGGGGGCTGCAGGGGGACGGAGACGGGTTGCGCAAACAGTCGTAGTTTAGTGGCTGCAGAACTTGGGATGGGCTCTGTTAGCGAGCTCGCCGCTTACACCTGATAAAAGCAGGAAATTTGACGTCCGCCCGAGGGATGGTGAATTATTTTAATGTCCAATATCTGACTTTAGATCTGCCCCAATCTCATAGTGGGGGAAATGTGGGTTATTGGGAGGAAAATAGGTTGGCGCTACGTTCCGGGGCTGCATTTTTAGAGATAGCTAGCTGGGGAAAAAAAGAAGGAAAAAAAAGGCAGCTTGAGATGGTGTGATGTTGGCCCCTGTGGGGGGAAAGTGCAGAGATCTGTTGAAGGGGGTCTGTGATGCCAGTGCATGAGACAAGACCCGATCCGCCTCGCCTTCTTTTTTTTTTTTCCTATTTCTATTTTTTATTTTTTTTTCTCTAGCTGTTGAGTTTTGCATCTCTGGGCAATTTCACAAACTAAAGCAAAGCCGAGCAGAGCTGAATTCCACTGTTCTGCCCTTCAACCCCCGGAGTTGCGATGAAATGTGCACCGAGTAGGAAAGGTGGTCCGAGGACAGCGGCGGCCAGGGCCGACGTGCACGAGGAAATATAAGCCTTTGTAACTTATAATGGCCTCTCCGCAATGCTGAGGAGAAGAAGGAGAACGGAGCGTCCGGGCCGGGGATCCAATTTTCTCCCACGGCCAGAGTTAGTATCCTGTGTTTTATTTCTTGGCACGGTATTGAACTATAGAAAAGATATATCGGCGGACAAAAGCGCGATACGCATGCACATACTCTCTTAGACATTATCAGACCCACTGTGTGTGTGTGTGTGTTATAAATTTCTGCCAGGGCTGCACAGATACACAATAAGTCCCGCTTATTGCGTGAAAACGACCTCTGCAGCCGCCGCACACCAGCCGCCTTTCTGCACCAACAATTGGCCGAACTGCAAATCATAATTCGCTAATCCTCCATTAAGTTTTCGGACCCGACGACAAAGCGTGGAAAAGTCACGCTCTGCATCCCGCCGCCACTCTCACTCGACGATCCATTATATCGTGCCTGAGTGTCTCTCACTTACACACACAGGCGCGCGCACACTGTGGGTGTAATTGAATAATCTTAACATATTGCTCGGAGACCTCAGATTAAAAGATAATGTCATTCTGATGAAGAATCCAAAGAGAATATGCTTGACTCCCGTTAGCGTGGTCATATCCCCTTAAGTATGTATTAACACAGATATCTATAAGACATGGGGGGGGGGGGTGTTTATGCCCTCGTTCATCCTTGCAGGGGGTGAAGTGATGCCTCAACAACTTGTTTATGGCTGACAGACTGTCTGTGAGCTGCGGCGCTTTAATAACAAGATCCGAAACGCTGCGACGGAGGATAAAAATGAAAAAAAGAAGAAGCTTTAATGCACGGATACAGCAAATACTTCTCAGTCTTTTCACCCGAAAGCCAGGCAGACAAAAACGTCAAAGAAATCCCCCACTGCGCCGCAACAGTAGATGGCCTCCGCAGGGGTCCTGCTAGTTTCATGACATTTTAGAAAGGGATTAGCCGAGTTGAGGGGGGAAAAAAAATTAACCCATAAAGAAGTGATAAACAATTTCATAATCCAGGACGAACGGGGAAAACAATTTAATGAGGTCAAACCAATAACGACGTGAGCGGATGAGGTCAGTGTTGGCTTTGGGTGTATTGTTGTCTGACCTCTCAAAGGGACATTCTTTTCTATTTGTATTTCATCGCAAATATTGGAGGAAAAAAATGTTTGTCCTGGGGCTTTTTTTCCTATAGATTTGCTCTTTTCCAGCAAGCGTTCACGCACAGATTAGAGCGTTCACAAGCATTTCTTGCAGCGGCTCTCAGAGGCAGAATTAATCTTTTGAGTTGGGTCTCAATGGGACATTTTTTTTTGGGGGGGGGGGGGGG
>CAESWR010000394.1:390610-401763 GCA_903171835.1 Mullus surmuletus
GGGTAAGACTCGGTGGCAAGGAGACAATGCAAGTCGTCGGGGGGGCGGATGGTGGATTTTGGATCAGTGGGACATACAGTAATTTGTGCTGATAACGGCGCAGAAGGTGGGAGACCCTTTCTGGACCCTCTTTGGTTGCTGCTGAAGCATAAAGATAATGATTACACTCCCAAAACAACATGGATGTCAGGTGACAGATGCTCCTGTCGTCATTATGTAAATCAAACAACAACAAACCCCTTCACGACAAAATGGAGGTAAAACAATGAGAAAAATATGGATCTATCATCATATTATTGCAGCTGAAATATAAATCTTTTATGTTAACATTTCCAATGTTCATTTTCTTAACTGAACCCACAGTATTTTACTCAATATGCGCAAAAATTAATGTTGAAATAGCAGTAATACTACAGTCGGTCATTGAAAAAATGGCATTAGGGATGGAAGGGGGATGACCATTTTAGAAGGGGGGTGATTTTAACTGTTTTTATTTCAGCCCCCCCCCAACCCCCCACAACCTGAGTACTGGTCGTCGCCAAAGAGTGGAGAAGTCCACGGTGAGCTCGCACGAAAGCTAAAAATAGGATGATGAAAGCCAAATCCCGCCATCCTCTTGCATTTTTAGGGTTGTGGGAGGGTGTGGGCGGGGTGGGGGTGGGTGGGGGGGCGAGGCGGGGGGGAGAGAAATCTACAGTAGATTCACATGCAGGCTGCGAGTCCTGCGTCTCCTCGGCAGCTCGCAGCAGGAGGGTGTTGCTACGTGTCTGCTCTCTGTTCTCCTGCAGCCCAGCTGTGGACCAACCCTTGTTGACTTTCCGCAGATCACATGGCGTCCGCATTGAGGCCGGCACCACGGGCGGGGACGGGGGCGGGCGGGGGGGCGGGGCGGGGAGGGGGGTCTGCCTCCTTGGGACGCGGCGGTGGTCAGCGCCGGGCCAGGCCGGGCCGCCCCTGACCCACCGGATAAAGGAAGGAAATCTTGAAATAATGGAGAAAGAAAAAGGATGAAAAATGTCAGCGCCGGCTACTGTTTGAACACACCGGGAGTATCGGGGTCCCTCCCGCCGTGTCGGCTCCTATTTCCTCTCGGTGACACATTATTGACAGTAATTGTCGTGTCGACGGGGCAAATGTGTGAGAGTCCTTGTATCTGTTTACACAAATCGAAGCCAACAGCAACAGAGAGTCTTTGTTACTTTGTTATCTAATGAACAGGAAGCAGGATTCACCACATAAATGGAAGAAGTCCTTGGCTGGCAGGAAGCGCGGCTCGCTGGTGGAGTAATTTATGGAGGGGCGGGAAGGGGGGGAAAAGTGTCTTAATGCAGAATCCCGTGTGTCTATGTGTGTGTGTGTGGTTTGCCTCCATATATAGTAACAATAATTCCGCATGCAATCAGGACTAATGAAGCCCAGTTAGTGGTACTTAAGAGACATTTTACCACCAACGGAGAGGTTGATTTCTTCGCCCTTGTCTGCTTGCTGCTCGCAGAATCGTGCGAAAGCTACCTGGTAGATTTTCCAGCAGGGGGCGGAGTCAATTTTCGGAGTATCTAAGTGCTTTGTACATGGACCTTGACGCTCTTAGCTCTAATTGCAACCTTCAACAGTTGGTTTTTTTAAGGGGGGGGGGGGTAAACAGGTAAAAATATCTCAGTTTTGTGCGGAGAAACGATCCCAATTTGTTCGTAAGTGTCTGGTTCAGTGGCAGCCAGAGTGGGAGTGTCACACCGGGGATGGAGGGAGATGAGCGACTCTCACATAAAAGTCCATCAATCATCGTGAAGGAAAGATGCAATAGCTATTCACGATGCATCCGGTGACATTCCGCAGTTTACTCAGCTGTCATCTGCAGGCACAACTGTAGTAGTATTTAATATTTGGTGGGGAAAAAAACCCCTCCAACACCCATGAATGATTGATTACAAGGTTTTACCGCTTAGAGTTGAGATCATTCAACAGGCAGCAGAAGTAGCTGCTGCAATACAATATTTTCTTGCATTCCATTGAAAAAAAAACCAAACACTTAATCAATTCTGGCTTCTTTTATATTTAAGAAATGAAGAAATGTCTGAAATGCTCAGAGGAGAAATCCATCCAAGCCGTAGTTTGTTTGTAATTCAGCATGCTGTCTGTTTGGTGTGGCTGCTTATTCCACATAGAAGGGTGTGGGGGGGGGGGTGGGGGGGACCCATTGTGTGTGTGTATGTGTGTGCAAGTGTGTGTTTCTGTGCCAGCGGGAGTGTGATTCAATGCCGGCATCCTTTTAAAGGGGGAACACACTGATGCCGAGCAGATTATGATCCACTGCAGGCAAAAAAGGCTCTGTTATTCCCGGCGCCTGATGCCACGGCATTGATATAGATTCTTATTATTGAAGAATCCCTAATCACAGCTTCAATCTTAATGGGGCCGCTGTGATTCACGCTGAATGAAAGCGCCCCGCTTTGTGTGCGTTTCCAAACAGGAAGTGAGGTTTAATTGCAATTAGGATGATATAAACACGGCCGGCTGCGGTCGTCATGGCAGGAAAGGAGGGCGTGCAGCCTCCTCTGATAGGCGGACACACTACAGTACTCCACTTTGATGCACCGTCCACGCTGCACTTCCTTTCAGTGGCGTCGGGCTGCACTATCTTGCAGAGCATGATTAGTGTGGAATCCACGCTGCTGGGGGCTGCAGGGCAAGCTTGAAGCCTGAAGCGTATTCATCAACGTCCCAGGCAGGGTGCACCTCTCCCAGCCTCACAACGCTCAGCTTGCAGCCCTTTCCCGGGCCACGTTTCCCCCTTTCGCTTTCATTTTCCCTGCTTTTTTCTTCTTATTTTCAGTGGCCTTTGTTGTTTTTTATGAGATAGCGTTTTTTATTTTTATTTTTTTTTTTTTTAAAGAAAACTTTTCTATTTACAGCAATGGATTATTTATTGTTAGCTGCATTATACAAATGAGTTTACATGCTTACAGTCAAACATAGTGCGTGTTTGGTGTCGTTTGTGGTGTGATGACACCGATGTCCCTGCCTGTGTTCGTCTATGCTCAGTCTTCTTCCAGCAGGTAAACAGTGACTGAAGTGGGTCCTCCCAGACTGGTCCCTGAGGTCTGAATCTGTAATCGTTCTTAGATCTCAGACATGAAAGACTTGCGTTCATCTTCCTCAAAATGCCCTGTGAGGTGCCAAGTTCTGTTTCAAATGCTGGGATGTGGAGAGGAGAGAAGTTTGGGGAGAAATAATAGCTTGTGATCAGGTAGCTCTTCAAAAGAGCACATAAGAGGGATTTTTTTTCTTCAACTTTGCGAAGGCATCATTAACTCTTACACTTCAATCATTGAATCAATCATTAATTTTTAATCGCGATCATAAGTAACCCTCGATTAGAAATGGAGTGAACTCCTGACATAAGGCCTTCTTGAAGCAGCTCTTACCATTGCAGACATCAGGATTAATTTTTAAAGATGGAAAACCATGGTTAACATTCATATCCTCCTGTAGGGCGTTTATATACAGCACCCTGGGCTCATCTGCTCATATTTTATGCAATAAATGGTTAAATTTTGAATTCGCCATCTTGAATCTGCAACTTCATTAAATTCGTCATGAAAATAAGACTCTGGCAGTATCCAAAGTAGGTTGTTTGAGTCCACTTGACTTGTTTTCTTGGAGGATGAAGAGCAAAGTGCCTCCAAGAAAAGAAAGTCCATTTGACTCGAGCAGTGAATAAGAATCTTCATTGACGACAAAAGCAATCGTTTTTATTCCGACCTTCTGTTGTAGATTGACATTTGACTGCAATATGATGTATTATGATGCTGTATTATATCCACGACTAACCTCACTAACATTTTATGATGATCTAACCTGTAATGATCTTCAGTGTTTCGATCTACGAGCCACAGTCAACATTTGTCACTTTGCTGCGGAAGATAAGTGATAAATTCCCACCAGTTTTGCAGCATTTGTCAGTGAAAGCCTCTGAGTGTGATGCAGTGAGTGAGTGTAGAGGGTGGGCTTTGCTGCCCTCCGGTGGCAGCCCCTGAGATTGCACCTGGACACACAACCTACGCGAGATCCTCGCGCTGTGACGGAGGGGAAAAGTAGTCCTTAAACTTTACTTAATACTTCGCTTGTATTTTCGCGCTGAGCTCATTTCAACCAGAAGAACGACTCTTTCTGTGGATAATAGTACCTTTTTAACAGGAATATGTGTGTGATGAAGCTTTGAGGGAAGAAAATGAGGCGGAGTGATTTTATGAGTGACGAGTCCAATGATCCTCCTGGCGTCACTTTTCCTCGGGAAGTCGGAGCGAGTGCGTCGTCGCTGAAGTTCATCTCCGAATTATTTAATTTCCTGTGTCGTGAGTACGTCGAAATGAACACACACCGAATATAAACACACTCGAGTCTTAAACGACATGAAAAAACCACCCAGACAACGAAGTGTTACGGTGGAAATGGGGTTAATTGATGCTAACAAGCAGGTCGCCATTTTGGCGCTTCAGGGCTGAGGTTTGCAAATATATCTCAAGTTTTAACATTATTTTAAGAGACTTAGAGACATTTCAGCGAGAGATTTAACTTTTTCATCGAAGTTGTGCTGGATGCGCCGATTTTAGCGCTAGCTTGAGGAAGCGCAACTGTGCCGCTAGCAGCGAGCGGGCGCCATTTTGGCTCCGCCGGCAGAGCGGTGACGCAGCTCGTAGAAAAAAAAAAAGAAACGATACTTTTATTCCGCATTTTTTCGCTGAATTTCAATTTCACGGTGTTAATATTTTCTGTGGTGTTAATATTTTCTGTGGTGTCGTTTGCAGGAGTAGGACTGCGTGGACATGACGGGAAGAGCGAGAGCCAGGTCGAGGGGCAGAGCCCGCGGCCAGGAGACGGCTGCACCTGGGGCGGTACGTCACTTCCGGGGAACGTCACCGAAACTAGCTCCTAATTGGATAAAATTGATTGATTCACTTTGTTAATCCCAAACTGGTTTATTACAGTGCAGAAACTGCAAGGCATGAAACACAATAGAATAAAAAAAATATATATATAATATATAAAAAATAGAAAAAGTATTCCCATTTACAACCTCAAATTCAAGTAAAAAGCAGAACAAAAGATGCAAATACAAACACTAATTAGGACTAGTGATGAATAACGTATAGTGCAAATAAGTTCTTAGATGCAGTGAACTGATGCATAGAATCATATGCACCGCAATCATCAGCGTTCACAAATCTCGCATTTAATGATCTTTAATTTTGATTTATTAGGGGTAGCTTTAAATACATGGAAGTGCTTATGATTTGTGAATACCTATCAATAAGTAGTAATAAGTGCTATTAATAGTTTTTGAATGCAATTGTTCACATTAACTCCTAAAATAAAACTCAGAATGACCGTGAATATATATTGAGCAACCCTTAGTTATATTGCATGATAGGTCATTAAAACTGAGACCAGTTTAAGTGTAAGTGTTGCTGTGTCAACAAAGATTCTGTAAACTTTTTTGACACCGAGAGCTACTTCATGGGTCCTGAATCTAATGAAGGGCTGCCTGTTTGATACACTCTTCTGAAATAACAAATTTGTATTGACCTTTGTACTAGCATCGTTCAGAGTTCACCCTGACTTAGCTAACCTTCATGTTAAATAAACGTATCTTCAATGCTCTTTTCAGATATTGTCATTTTCAAGTCTGTGATTTAAAAAATAGCAACAGCATAAAATTAACTTTAAGAACCGGCCTGCGGGCACCTCATGTGGCCCCCGGGGGCTACCTGGTGCCCGTGGGCACTGTGATGGTGACCCATGCTCTAAACTGTGCTGAAAATTGGAGCTTTGTTATGTGTTTTTGAAGAGCGCAGCCCAGGAGCCAAAGCCTGCCCAGGCAACGGACCCAGAGCAGATTGGAAGAGGGAGGCAGAAAGGAGCCCCGGGGGCTTTCTCCGAGGAAGGTAAGGTGGAACTCACCCAACTGCCCAGGATTTTAATTGTTTAGCATCAAATATGCTGAGCAAGCTTTTGTTCCTGACAGGTATTTTCCATTTACTTCATCTTTTATAGTGTCAAACTTCAAAAAATAGATGTGGCAGCAATGCGGTTATTTTTTTACATTTGTATTTTTCCAGATCTTTTGCAGATCTCAGCAGGATTCCAGCAGGTTAAGCTGGGAGAACGAGGAGGACGCCGCAGAGATTTTACTGATGCAGGGATCAACACCAGGCAGGCCATGGAGCACGTCAGGGAATGCAAGACTGGTATGTCCTAACTTTATTTTTCACAGTGTTAACCAAGCATTTCCTGTAGTTTTCAGTTGATGAATCAGAAGTCTGTGAAATTCTGCTAATATGTTTTTCCAGGATCAAGTGGTTCCGTGATTCCGTTGTCAGCTAACTTCCTCCGCATCCTTTCCCGCCCTCGATGGGTTCTGTACCAGTACCATGTGGACTTCAATCCCCCGATGGAGTCGCGCCGCCTGAGATCTGCACTCCTCTTCCAGCACGAGGAAGCGCTCGGTCCAGCTCGCACCTTTGATGGAGCTCTGCTTTTCCTGCCACGCAGACTTCACAGCAAAGTAGTAAATCTTTGTTTCCTGATAGTTGGTTATCGTTTCTTGTATACCAACTATCTGTGAACGTGTTAATGACATGTTTTGTGCTTACATGTGTGCTTTTGTGTGCAGGAAACTGTACTATTAAGCGAAACGAGGAATGGAGAGATGGTTAACATCACAGTCACCCTGACAAACGAACTGCCGCCTACTTCACCAGTGTGCCTGCAGTTCTACAACATCATCTTCAAAAGGTTTTTTTTTAAGTGGTTAACAACAACTGCAGAATTATGACAAGAACAAGTGATTGCAATCCACTATACACAGAAATTAACATGGTTCTTCACAATGTGTTTGGCGTGATGCTGTTATTTAATCTCTGCAGGATCCTGAGAATGCTTGACATGCAGCAGATGGGACGCAACTACTACAACCCCAAAGATCCTCACAATATCCCTCACCACAGGTTCACTAATCTGTCCCACCTGTTGTCTAAATTGTCGTTTACGGTCTCGCCATGTATTTTGGTTTTCCTGTGAAACTGCATATCCTGCCCCTGATATCACTTCACAGGCTGACCATCTGGCCAGGCTACGCCACCACCATCCTGCAGTACGAGAAGGAGATCATGCTCTGCACCGATGTGAGCCACAGAGTCCTCCGCAGCGAGACGGTGCTCGACTTCATGATCAACCTCAGGGAGAAATGTGGGAGTCAGCGATTCCCTGACATCTGTGCTAAGGAGCTCATCGGTCTCGTTGTTCTCACCAAGTAAGACCTGCAGGTGGGACATTTGTGGGTTGAAAATGCAGCAAACAATGTTGTTAATTTCCTCTTCTCAGGTACAACAACAAGACCTACAGGGTGGATGACATTGCTTGGGACCACACTCCCAATAACACCTTCAAGAGGGGAGACACCGACATCTCCTTCAGGAGCTACTTCAAGTCTGTAAGTGTTACTGCCCTTATAATTTCTGCAGCAGGAAGTGCGAGTTGAATTGTGCGTGTGCGCAAAGCATGTAGCATGGAAGTTCTGTTGTACTTGAAGTGGCAAAATAAAATCAAATATTGTGTATCTGCAGGAGTATGTAACATTTGTCCACATTTAACCCGTCAGAGTTCCTTAAAAAATGGCCCCTCCCTAAAAGCTGCAGTTAAAAATAACTTCAGCCACAACTTCAGCCTGAAATATATGGATCAAATATGAATTATTTTTGGGAAGATTTTAACCCTCTAAATGCCCGTTTGTTTATGTAACACAACAATGTTTTGATTGGAAAAAAATGAAAACCCATATAATTTCCATAAAGTGCAATTCAAGGAGGATTTTCTTCTTCTTATTATTATTATTATTAGAGCCTCAGATGGGTCAGTGATTCGCAGCAACATTGAATTTGAAGCATTCTTATTCTTCTTGCAGTCAAAGTGGCTTGAAAATAAAAAAGTTAACGAGAAATTAGGTGTGACCAACGTAACTGGTGTTTTGTTTTCGCAGCAATACGGGCTGGACATCACTGATATGAACCAGGTACTGCTGGTGAGCCACTTGAAGAGGCTGGGTCCCGCTGGAGGTCCTCCTCCTGGTCCGGCCATGCTCATCCCAGAGCTGTGCTACCTGACAGGTGAGCAGCCGCAGCAAATGTGCGCTGGAGTTCCGTCCACTGAGTATGACTGCGAAGCCTCATGCGGGTTGTGTGATTGACAGGCCTGACTGACAAGATGCGAGCTGACTTCAACATCATGAAGGACCTGAGCACCCACACCAGGCTGACCCCGGAGCAAAGGGAGGGGCGCCTCCACCGATTTGCCAACAATATCCAACAGTAGGTTTGCCTGTTTTCCAAGAAGAAATGAAACAAAGCGTGATCACATCGTTTGTTGATTTACACGTTGAAATCTGTCTTGCAGGAATCCAGAAGCGCAGGCGGAGCTGGACAAATGGGGGCTCAGCTTTGATAAGCAGCTGCTGAGTCTGTCTGGCAGGGTCCTCGAAAGGGAGAAGATTTATCAAGGCCAAAGAATGGTACTGACTCCTTTTGGTCCAGCTCAGCTGTTCGTGTAATCTGTGTGTAACATGCTCAACTTCTCGTTTAGTATCAGTACAGCGAGTCGGCTGATTGGGCGAAGGAGATGCGCGGGCTGGCTCTGATGAGAAGCCCCCCGCTGGAGAACTGGCTCCTTTTTCACACCCGACGCAACACCAGCGAGGCCCAGGCGCTCCTGCAGACGCTGCCCCGAGTGACACAGCCTCTCGGCATCCGCATGCAGAGACCTGTCATGTGAGTCCCACAGTTAGAAAAATAAACAATTGCGGGGGGGAATTTGTTTTAAAATGGCCCTCAAAACTCAACTTTTCTAACACTAGGATCGAGTATGATGATCATCAGGAATCCCTCCTGAGAGCACTGCAGCAAAACGTTGGACCCCAGACACAGATGGTTGGTGACTGTATTAACTTTTTATTGTTTGTTTGTTTATTTGCACCATAATACAGACACAATTGCATAGACATAGATGAATAACAAGAATACAGAAAGTGCTGGAGGCGTTAATAAACAAAAACAAAATGCACTTATTCAAATTAACGCCTTGAAAGAATAAAAAAAAATACACTAAAATGAAACAACAACAAAAGTACAAATGCTTTATTATAATCCAACAATCAGTATCAAATTAAAAGGGACAGTGTGAGAGAATTGATTCTGTGTAAAAGGAAGCTATAGGTCTTGGTGTGTTAAATAGTTTTTCAATCTGGATTTAAAGTTAATTTTTTTAATGTTTAATTTTTTTTAATTTTCACACGTTTTATTTAATACTTCTATTTGCTAGCTGTAAAGTGACTGATTATTTTTAAAGCGCTATACAAATAAAATGTATTATTATTTTTACTATTATGTATCAAAGATATAGATGTTTTGCTCAATTAAAATGTGAATTCCAAAGTAACGAATCTCTGTAAGTAAAAGATGTCAAACATGGCCGAACTTTTTTTAATCAAGTGTTGGAATAAATGTGAAAGGGGGAGAAAATAATGGAGGCATTGACAGGTCCCTCTGCCTGCCAGGTGGTGGTGGTCCTCTACAGCAACAGGAAGGACCGCTATGATAGTGTGAAGAAGTACCTCTGCGTGGACTGTCCCACCCCCAGCCAGTGCGTGGTGTCTCGAACCCTCAGCCGCACGCAGGCGCTCATGACCGTCGCAACCAAGATCGCGCTGCAGATGGCGTGCAAGATGGGTGGCGAACTGTGGAGCGTGGAGATCCCGGTGAGCATGACACCATTTCAAAATAACTTGAGTGGAAATAAACATCTTGCCACGCATTGTGTCATCGCTTAATGACAAACATCGCCTCTCCACCCGCGTGCAGCTCAAACAGCTGATGATCGTGGGCATCGACTGCTACCACGACACCGCCTCTGGGAAAAGGTCCATCGGCGCGCTGGTTGCCAGTCTCAACCAGACCATGAGCAGGTGTGTATCCACGCTCGTCACCACAGCTCACCAACGGTGCTGCAACCAGTGAGTGTGTAACTTCTCTCTACCAGGTGGTTCTCAAAGTGCGTGCTGCAGCAGAAAGGTCAGGAGATCATGGACGGGCTGAAGTTGGCCTTGACCGGTAGGTTTTTATCCTTACCAGTTCTGCGGTCATCAGGTTTTCCGCAGCAGGGTATCCGCGGGGTCTTGAAAAGTATTAAAAGTTGAGAAATGTAACAGTTTGGGGGAAATTGATACCCTTAAAACGGTTAAAAAGTCTCATACTTGATGAGCTCTTAAACTCTTCTGACAACTAATTCAGAAAAATACCTTCAAAAATTTGAGTCCCAAAAAAATTTCAAGTGTGAATTTGTTTATTTAATGAAAAACTAAAATGAAGCAGTAACATTATTTTTTTGTATTTTTTTGTATTTTTTTATGGAGATGTTTGTAAATTCTCTGAGAGCACCAGAACATGTGCGGGTGTAAATTCAGAAGCACAAACGTTTTTTAAAAGACTAGAGCACGCCAAGCATGCCTTAGCGCTCAGTCTATAGTCTTTATTGTAAACTAAAACGGTATAAAGTTGAAGGTGTCACTGATGGAAACGGTAATAGCTGAAAGTGGCGGTGAGGTATCAAAAAATATCAAGAAGGCCTTGAAAAAGTCTTAAAAAAGGTATTGAAATTGACCTCAAGATTCCTGTATATAACCTGTGTAGGATAAAGCTTTATATGCTGGAAACGGAGTAATAGTTTAATATGTCCAGGATCACCCACTCTACTGATATAAATGTCAAGTTTTGATGAATTCATATAATTAAATAAAGTTAAACCTGTCTGAGTTTTACCACCGAGTAGATCTAACACTGACTCTTTTCATTTCAGCTCATCTTATCTTTTGTGTTTCTTATTCTCGTGTGTTTTTTTGTTCTCCACAGCTGCACTCAAAGACTATTACAAGTTCAACAAGGTCCTTCCCTCACGCATCATCGTGTACCGCGATGGCGTCGGAGACGGCCAGCTGCACAGCGTGGTCAACTACGAGGTGGCTCAGATCATGGACTCCATCAAGTCCATGGGAGCGGACTACATGTGAGTCTTGAACGTGTACTTTTTTTTTTTTTTTTTTTTTT
>CAESWR010000394.1:426797-438884 GCA_903171835.1 Mullus surmuletus
GGGGGGGGGGGGGGGGGGGGGGGTCAGAGTTACAGACATGTGTGTGCAACCTGTCGTCCACAGCCAGTCACATTTGCGGAGGGCAGTGAAACGACGTTCTCACGCCTCGTGGTGACTTATTTACACTTAGTTACACATTTGTCTCATATCTGAAGAGCTTGATTCTGCCACAATCATAAATCCTGGTGATTATTGCCATTAAAGGTAATTTCCTAATTTAATCTGCATGAGAAAATCCAATGTTCAAAGATGGATTCAAATGTCTATGACGCCAAGATGCTGTACATTCCCTGCTTGCATTTCTTATCAAGCAGCAGCGAAAGGATCCTAATATTATCTCCTCTTGATTTGAATCATTAAGAAGCCTGAAGCCTCTTTTTTTCCGCGCTCAAATGATGTTTATCGATATTGGTTCCTTTTCATCAGGAGCACATTGGAAAAGAATCAATGGCCGCCAGCATGAAAAACCTGCTTCACTGGTCGCATGAGGGCTCGGCCTTTTGTTTTGGCGCAGAACACTTTCAGAAAAGCCTACGTTTAAAAAAACATATTCCTAACAGAATTTGCGCTAAAAGAGTTTAGTTATGATCTGATGACGAAATAGAGTTACATTTCTGAGAGCCTTTCCAACGGTGCAGCTGGTGTGAGCGCGGAGACAACGAGACGGCAACAGCTGAATGTAATATTTGCTGTATTTAAATAATGCAGTTTGTAGGCTGATTGTGTTATATTTATGCCCACAGTTCATTCATATCGGCGGAATAAGGCGAGTTCACCAACATCCGGCAAATCAATATATTTACAGCAATATCCAGTTGGCAGAATCTTGCTGAGAAAAATTCTGATTTACAAAAAAAAAGAAGCTTTTTCCGCTGCGGGGGCCGCGTGCATATTAAACCACAGCTGACAATCTCCTCTGATGCCTCTCAATCACATCCCCACCGGGCCGGCGCGTCCTGGAACGGCAGCCCTCGCTGTTTTTGCGCATTTCATTTGCACTTGTCATATTTAAGCCGCACTCGTCATAAAACAACAGCCTCCGAGAGGCCCAACGAGTGTTTAGGATGAATATTTCAGCGCAGACGCCTTCATTAAAGCCCGACGCTCGGGGTCTGGCTGAGGGGGTCTCTGGCTTTAGAGGAGTCCCGCTGAGGTCGGACGTCCAGCATCGGGTCTCTGCTCGCTGGACGTCCACGTCAGTGACGCACGCCGGCGATCTGGAGAGTGTTTCCGACTCGGCTAATTAACATGTTCGATGGACGGATCATTTAATGAACTCTCAGCGTGTGAGCTCGTCAGCTGCCAACGGGAAATGTCAATGCAAAGTTCCGACTCGCTTGCTCTTCGTCCCTACTCGTCTTTCTGCCTTTCTGCCTCTTTCTTCCCTCTTTTTTCAATTCATATCCTAATTATCATTCTTTAAAGTTAGGGGTGTTCTATCAGTCAGATATCAGCATAAAAAAATGTAAAAAAGAGTGTGGGATTATATCGGAATGCGTCTAAAATCTCAGATATAAGGTCAAGGTCTTCTAATTTATTTTTTATCAATTTCTTTCAATTGTAGAATATTCTTCTGTTGAAGGTTCAAATGTATGTAAGCCATTGATTGATAATAAATGTGTCAGTTTTTCTCATAGCTACTGTCGCTGACTATTGTTCTCTGTTTGAGTAATATCACTTCATCAAGCCTTTTCTAACATTCCACACTACAAAATAAGTCATAAAAGTAGGTATGATTGTGCTGATACCAATACTGAAGGCTGCAATATTGGTATTGTTGTATCAGTTGTATCAGGACGCCCATATTCAAACTCTCTATTTGCCTCAATTTTGTAGTTTTTCCTAACTGATGCGCCTCACTGTATATAGTGTGCATAAAAAAACACTTTGTCATTTTGTTTTTAACGCGTCAACATGACGCGTTATCAGGGTTAGTGAGGAACAACATTTCAAATCTGTCTGAATTTTTTTGGGTGCTGTTCTTTTTTCTCTCATGTTCTTGTTTTTGTCTGCAGCTGATTTAGATTGAAGGGTTATCATTATTACTATTATTTAGTAACTATTCTATTATTGTCAATTCTTGTACTGTCACTATAGGAGTTACATGTTGGAAGTTAATGAGAAAACTGCAGTGCCCAAGCGGTATGTAAATATGAATAATCTAACAAATAGTATACCTTTACAAATACTGTACCGTATTGAATGAGTATTTGTTGTTGTTTATTTAATGAGTTTTGTCATTGTTTACAATTCTTGTACCGCCACTATAGAAGTTACATGTTAAAAGTTCTTTAATTATCCCACAACGGCGATGCCCTCGCAGTATGTAAATACAAAAGGAAATATAAATGAATCTGACAAACAAATACAGTACTGTACTGAATATGAATATTTGTTGTTGTTTATTTAATGAGTTTTGCCAGATAATAATACTGACAATCTGCAGCATCCCAGCTCATGGAGAACAATCTCTACCTTTACAGTATTTAAAAGTGAACAAACTACAGTGTCAGAATTTGCCCTCTGATGACCCCTCATCTTTGCCCCATCATGCCTCTGTGTTTCCCCGGAGTCTTGTTGAGCCGCGTCTCATCTGACGAATGGTAAACAATACATCGCCGCGCACAAATCAGCCAGAATCACCCTCATTAGGATCTCACTTTAAAAGATTTCCCGTCGCTGGGGAGTCAGGCTGCGAGAGCCACGTTAGCACTGGCAATGGCAAGGCATCAACAAGCCTCATGGGAGATACAAAAAAAAAAAAAAAATCCCAGACTTCTCCGCTCGGTATTTACACTAATTTGGCTGAGAGACTGTGGTGTTATGCAGCGCTCTGCAGCAAATGATTTTCATATTTATTTTTTTTCCACTCTCCCTGATTCCAGCATGCGTCTCTTATCGCGCCCGAACACAGGGATCCTCCGGGGCGATCTGAGCGCGGCTGGGGAACAGTGAAAAATGGCTGAGATATTTCGTCAGGTTTGTAAATGTAATGGCTGCGAGAAATAGAGAGGGTTTGTTTTTTTGCTGTGTGGGATGTAAATGATCTGCCGGCTTTCGTTGCCGAGTATGGGAGGACTTTGGGATGGAGTGGGGAGAAAAAACAAGAAAAAGCGTCACTTACAGCAAAAATATCTCTCTTGTTAAAAAGCAGCAGCTGCTTTTCTCCAGCTGAGCCCCTTCTTGACGTAACTCGGCCGACTATATTCGTATTTAACATATTTTCGATGCTTTCGGTCGCTCGGACAAATTCTGTGCTGGTGGGGCAACTCTGAGCGCAGCCCATGTTGTCAGCAGAGGTTGTTGGGGCCTGAAGACTGCAGATGCTACGGAATAAAAAACCTTCGGGAAAAAGTCAGGGTCTATCTGACTCCAAAAACACTTAACCCTTAAGAGGTCTTTACAGAGTTGAAACCCCACCCCAAAAAAAAAATTAGATATTTGATATGTATCTTTCTGGCTGAAGCTGATTAACAAGACTGACTACTTTAAAGTTGGGAAAAAATATTAATATATGATGTTTTACTGCAGTCTTTTGGAGGGAGACACTTTTTGTCCCCAGGAACTAATAAGAGAGTTTGCTATAAAAATCTGTGACTGCAGAAAAAATAGGAATGCCTCAAATTTAATGTTGCTGCTATTCACTGAACCATCTGAGGCTCTAATAAAAATAATGCTAATTAAATCCTCCTTAAATTGATTTTTTTTAATTTATTATAAAAAATATATAATTATATATAATACAATATATAAATAATATAATTATTCATATTTTATTTTTTTGCACTAAAATACGGTGGAGTTACATAAACAAACTGCCATTTAGAGGGTTCAAATCGTATCGTTGTTTAATATATATTTCAGGCTGAAGTTGATTAAAAAGACTCACTTATTTAAAGTGGAAAAAATATTGTTATTTTTACAGCAGTTTTTAGGAAGGGGACGTTTTTTGTCCTGAGGGCGATTGAAAAAGGTATTTTTTTAAACAACTCTTAAGAGCTAAATGAGAAGGCGGTGAGAGCCCGCCCCTTTTCAGGTAATTCCACTCATTTACAGGGTGTGCGTGAAAAGGTTAGCCACTCTCTGATACAATCGTGATTTCCTGACTGTTGAAATGATAGGACGTCAACACAGACTAAGAGCCGGAACATAAAACACAATATTTCTCTTTCATTTTGGTTCACAAAGGCTTTTATCTGGATACAAAAGGTGCTTTCAGGCTGCCAGTGGGCTTGATTCTAAAAAATAAGCAAATTTGCAGATTGTCTTTTATGTCCCATGTCTTTAGCCTCACAGCATCATTGCATATTTTGGCCCAATTGTGGTAACTCAGCTCTCTAACACTGAAAAATCTGCTTTATTTATGTTCTCAAAACCGCACAATACGCCCCGGGCAATGATGTTACGAGGCCAGGGATTTGGCTGTTTTGGTCGAGACCTGCCCAAACGTCTGCATGCAGAGAAAAAGAAAAGGTTTAGAGCCAGTTACTTTTTGGAGGCTGACCTGCCGGCTGCGTGCAGAACTCCACCGAGATCTCCCTCTTGTCCCGCTGATCCATGGGAAGCTGCCAAGGCACCTGATGCGGCTGCGCCACCACCTTCACCTTGTAGACCGTCATGGGCTTCAGGTTGAAGAACTTGTACTTGTAGCCCCCGGCCTTCACCATGTCGTACTCGGCGCCGTTGAGGAAGATGGTGTGGCTGTAGTTGCTGTTGCTGGGCATCCAGGAGAGCTCGGCCGACATCGGCGTGATGGCGTCCACCCGCAGGTAGTACGGCGCCACCACCACGTCCTTCCCCACCAGCAGCGTGCACCGCAGCTCGTCCGACGGGCCGCGCTCGGTGACGCTCAGCACCGAGATGCGGTAGGTGTTGGTGGCCAGATTGAGCTTCTCGATCAGAGACTTTGTCCTGCCCCCGTAGGGGACACTCATGCGTACCTCCTTATCCACCAAGACATTGTAGCCACTGATGGAGCCCCAGCCCGGCGGCACCACGGGCGGATCCCAGCCAATAATCACGCTCTTGGCCAGCTGTTTGATCAGGTTGATGCGGCGGGGATAAGGCACAATGTCTTCACCGACCTCGTCGATGCTGACATCCAGGGTTCCTGTGCCGTTGCTGGAGGAGCCCAGGAGGTCCATGCCCAAGCTGCTGGTGCTTAGACAGTCTAGTTTCGTGTCCGACAGCAGGCTGCTGATGCTCGACCCGGTGCCCCTGCCGACCCCCAGTCTCTGAGACCCCAGGCTACTGTGGTTGAGGTAGCAGGGTTCTTTAGCTACGGTGTCCCTGTGCTGGACGGAGGATTTCTCCTCATCTTGGACAAAATCCACAAAGTTGGAGGGGACGAGACCCCGCTGGCCGTCCAGCAGCTCCCCTGCGGGACAAACGGGACGAGAGTTGACGAGGCTGCGATGTTTGGAGAAGAGGGAAAAGACGCGAGACCGTACCTTCGTAAAAGCCGTCCTCGTCCATCGTCCCGTAAACGTAGAGGTACTTCCCTGCCACCAGGGGGAGCTCTGCCTCAGGATGCTCATTGGGCCCATCATAAGGATTGTAACTGAAAAAAAACCAAACATACAGGTGCCAATTTTCTTTCATTGTCAAAAACCCACAGAAACACATAAATGAAAAGTCTCTGCCGCAAAAAAACGTGTTTGTATTCTTTCTCTTTTTTAAAATTTCATTTGGGTTTTCACAAATGGGAGAGAGCAGAGGAGAGTGTGGGCGGAAAGCTCTGGCGCCGCTTCACATATTTGTGCTCTGAGGATTCCAATTATTTTTTGTGCTGACAGGTAATTTTCTTTAGAGATAGAAACACTGAATCATCTTTAAGACCACAGCCTCTGCGAGAGAGAGCAAATAATCTCAGCTGCTTGTCCACGACTTGTCCACACCGAGTGGCCGGCTGCTTTAAAGAGCCACTCCGCCACATTATTTTTATAATCATTGCCCAGCTTTGGAGATTTTTATGACGATATTTCTGGCACATGTTGGCGAGTGAGAGCGCTGGTTCTTCTACACACCTGTACCGAGCGATGCAGAGGCGAACCTTCCCCGTGAACCTCGGTTTCGACCTGGTGGTGGTTGAGCCGAGCTCTTTGTCCATCTGGAGGGGGCGGAGAAAGCGCCGGCATTTTAAATGTCATATTACTCCTCCGCATCGCTTTCATTAGGGCCCCTCGCATTAGATGGCAAATGGCGGGTGCATTCATGTAGCTCCTTTTCTGCTGCTCAAAGTGCAGTACATATACATTTATAGTGCCTGGTTCAAACGTTCGCTCTCTTCTTCCCGGGTACTCTCACACACGCTGTCAAATGAGGTGCTCATTGGGGCCGTTAGAGGGACGCTCTCTGAGGTGGAATGACTCTGCATCTTATCAGCAAAGGAGGATTTGAATAAAAAAAATGCATGAACATGTTGATAACTTTCTCATTTTGTTTTCTTATCAAATACACACACGGAAAAACACACACACACACACAAAGCACATGTGACATTTCATTAGCTTCAACAAGTCACCCGCTGCGAGCTAAAAATATCTGCCGTCAGTGGCCGGTCCTAAATCCAGCCTGAGAGGCCGAACCAGCACCCCCCCCCCCACTGGGCGGATTTTATCTCCCGCCACCCAAACACATTACTTATGTAGATTAAAAAGGGGCAGGATGTTGTTGTTGTTGTTGTTGTTGTTTTTTCTTTTCACAGGACTGTTAGAACAAGATAACAAGTAAATGAGAGAGCTCAGACACAAAGCAGACCACACTGAACTCAAATTGGGGTCCAGGAACCACATGAGGGTCTTTTGTACGCTTGAGGACCTTTTTCTTGTTTTTAACCCTTAAGAGTTTCTTAAAAAAACTTTCTCGATTGTCCCTCGGAACGAAAAATGTCCCCTTCCTAAAAACGGCTGTAAAAATAACATATATCAGTATTTTTTCCACGTTAAACGAGCCAATCTTTTTAATTAACTTCAGCCTGAAATAGATCATAATATCAGCATATGAATTATTTGTTTGCATAACTCCACAGTAATCGATTTTTTTTTTTTTAAACTCTAATAATTTCCATAAAATGCAATTATTATTATCAGAGCCTCAGATGGATCAATTATTAGCAGCATCACTGAATTTGAGGCTTTCCTATTTTTTTCTTCAGGGACAGATTTTTATAGCAAACTCTCTTATTAGTTCCTGGGGACAAAAAGCGTCTCCTTCCAAAAGACTACAGTAAAAATATCATTTATCAATACTTTTTCCAATTTTAAATAAGTCAGTCCTTGTTAATCAGCTTCAGCCTGAAAGATACATATCAAATACCAAATATTTTGACCCTCTGAATGGTCAGTGAAGTGAATCAACTTTGTTCGGCACCAGACGAGGGCAAAACAAGCCAAAATCAGACTTTTGTTTTGTTTTTATACTGTATATAATGAAATGATGGATGTGTGATGCTGGATCAGACATGTTGAGTCCAGAATGTGAAGATCTCAGTAAACCCCTGACACTGAAATTATCTCTGAATGTAAACGCTGATGTGCGTGACTGTACCTCTGAGAGGAAAGCCCTCGCTGGGCCGCTGGTCCGACCGCGAGTGAGGAATGTTGGCTTGACAGAGAGGAGCTCCGGCTTGTCCCCGCTGATCTGGAGCGGTCGGATGAACTCAGATATCAGAGATCTGCTCGTTGGAGCCTCATTGCCTGTGGAGCAAACAAAGCTTCCCATCAAAACCTCTCACCGCGATGTGACAGAGGTATTATTAGCAAAGCTACTGCAGTGATGGGGCCGACAAATTAAAAATAATCAAAAAGCACTAGCATTCCCTGTCTGTTTTGTTAATCAAAGCCCATTTTGCGGCCCGGACTCCCTTATTTAGAAGCATGTAGAATCACAGGCTAACGGCTGAAGCATTTGTGTATTAAGGAAAACAAACAGAGAACAAGTTTTGCCAGCTCGGAGCCGTTTCTCACCATGATTGATTATCTCATTACCAGTCAGTGTTTGCTCCAGATTTAGTCGGAAAGCCCTGCCTCTCAAGACTTGGGCTCTCAGCGCCGATGTTTACGCCTCATTATTAGCCACCATCGCAGGAATCTGACTCTTCTGGCAGCGATTCTGACGTTTGCACGGGGCGAAATATTTGCTCAGCTGCACGCTGCTTTGGCGGCTGAGCATCAAGCTCTGATATTAATGTGCAATATTTCTATTTTCTCTGGTTCACAAGTTTTTTAATAGTTCTCGTTCACTTGATTTTATTTGAATAGTCATTTTTTTGCTTTTTTTTTGCTCTGTGATTTCAGGAGCACAGCACATATGTCCTGATTTCTCACCACAAGCTGGTGTACGTCCAAAGTCAAGCAGAACTTGCTGCCTTTATTTTATTTCGTTTATTTGATCTTTGACGCTTGAAGAAAAGCTTGCTATGTGTTTTAATTCAATCAATTTCTGTTGCACTATTTCTGTCGCAGTGGCACAAAGAGAGCAGGGTTTTTTCTCAGAGTGCACATATGCCATTTAAATTCACACCTCAGGCCAGTAGCAGATGCTGGCTTTATTTTACTTTTTCATACTTTGTCAGCTCACGACTTCTGAATAAATATTCTCAAATCTGTGTGGAATTGTCGTTTTTGTGATAGCAAGACACATATATATACAGTATGTATTGTTTTTTCATCAGCTTTCTTGAATAATGTCATCTGGGATACAGTAAATCCGGCTTTTTGTGTGCGTACAGAGTGTAAAAACACAGAAATGATGCGCACCTTTTCCTATGGGGGCAGCCAGTCCATTGAGGAGCTGGGAGAGGGATTTGTTGGGCGAGCCGGGAGATTCGCACACCGTCAGCGGCTCTGTGCTGAGGATGTCAAACTTTCCAGCCTGGAGCCGGAACTTCTCCAGCTCCTTGGACAGGAGGTTGAACTGCTCACTCTGAGTCCGACATTTCTCCTCCAGCTCGCGCACTTTGGCCTGACGACGGTGGAGGAGGAGGGCGGGAGGACGGGAGGGAGGGAGGCGGGGTCACAGACAGAGGTGTGAGAGACAGACAGAAGAGAGACAGAGAGACAATCAGGGAGACGGGTGGATAGGTGTGGGGGGGGGGTCGAGGAGGAGCAAAACAGAAGAACAAAATAAGAAAAACAACAGGGCGGCGGAATCTGCAGAAACGAAGACTAGAGAACACACAAAGGCACAGTAGACACGTATGTGAGGCGATACGTCTACTGAGGACACACAGAGAGAATGTGGGATGAGAGTTCTGGAGGATCTGCAGGATGTGGAGAAACCTTTGCGGAGAGGAAAGGTCCTTAGATGACTCTCGACGGAGCAACTAGTGACAGAGCGGCATATCAACCACATGCACAACGCTACCACATTTGTATGCAGAGATCAAAGATCACCCCTTGATTACTATAATCTGAGATATGGGGCATAAAAGAACATATTGGGTAGGTGGGGGCGGAGCTTAAAAGGCATGGAATTTAACGGTTTCCCACTAATAACAGGGTATATACAGGAATCTTAAAGTTACTTTTAATAGCTTTTTAAGACTTTTTCATGTTTTTTAATACCTCATCGCCACTTCGAACACTGATAACCATCAGTGACACCTTTAACTGGACAGTTTTAGTTCACGATAAAGTCTATAGACAACAAAGATATCATATAACATGATTCAAATAATTCAGAATTTCTGAATGCACCTATAATAGCCCAGTTTCGCTGGTTCATCTTTATTTTCTAATAAACAAATTAACTCGCACACTTTTACAATGTGTTTTTGGACTGGAAGGAAAAATGCCTTCAAAAACTCAAGACCACATAAAGTGGTGATAAGACTTTTTAAAATACTTTTTAAGGGTCTTAATTTCCCCAAAATTGATTTATCAACTTTTTTTTATTTTTTAAAAATATTTTACAACATATACAGTACATATATTAACAGAACTGATTTATCAACTTTTGATATTTTTCAAGCCCCCGCCGATACCCTGAATAAATATTGTTTTTTTATGTCCCATTTTTGCTTCTTTTGATAAAATCTTTTTGAAGGGGTGCCCACATTTCTGCATATGAATGTTTTGCTATGACTTATAAAACACTAATAACCAAAAAGCCTGTTGCTATGGTGCAGTAAGCATCCCCAAACCACACAGAAGAGCCTTCAATGGCAACCGACAGGGACACTGACAAACTCCACGGACACGTTTGGGCGGAAATTCCAGGTGCTTGAGGTCGAAGCGGAGATGCTCAAAAGTTCGCCGTGGAATTGTTTTTTTCTCCATGGAAAACCGGCCAACACACACGATGCGACAGTGTTTCTATGCTGCTCTGACGCTTCCATGCACACATTGCTTCACATGTAAACATGCTGTTAGCAGCTGAGGAATTCCTGCTTTGGTGAACTAGACTTAGGAGTTATTAGTTGGAATGACGTCATATGTAGACACAATGTTTAGAAGAAAAAAAACTCATGCTGGGTCATGCAGTGAGGGAAAGTCGGATTCATCAATGTTTGGCTTTGTGGTCACTTGATGAATTGTACAAAGTAAGAAAATACGTTTGTATGTCATCAGTATTAGGGATGCACCAATACGGATACTGATGTTGGATATCGGTCTGATACTAAAGCAGATAGCTGATCAGGTATTTGGCGCTGCTCTCGAGTGGAACATTTTCAGTATTTATGCATCTTTACATTTGGTTTGGAGAATAATGTTTAAGTCAATCCTTACACAAAAAGGAGTGATCGGCACTTGATATCGACCAATACCCACAGCCTATCAGGGAAAAAGTTGGATCAGTGCATCCATAATCAATATGCATAAAAATATCACATTAAATACATATAAAAATGCACACAAAACACATAAAATACCTAGCTTCTGTGTAATCCTGATCAGAAACAACTTCTTTTGAGGCATTTTCAAAGCTTTTTAGTGTATATTTGCAAGATCTTTTACATTTTTTTTAATGGAATGCAAGTATGCAACGCAGAAAAAGCTTTGAAAATGTGTAATTTGCATTCAGTATTTTTATTTGTAGATGTGAAAGCACAATTAATATACCGGGTCTTATAAGATGAAATTGTGGGCTTTGATACGCAAAATCAAGGTTAGTCTGCGGCGCCTCAGGCTTCTTTTGCTAAAACGCGTGCATATTCTCAAGCTTGATTTTTATACGCACGGAATCTCCTCATCAATTGTCGAGCGAGAGCGGCTGAATTTTTCTATATGATCAAGTGAACTAGAGCTCTACTTTTCGCTGTCAGTCATGTTCCGGCCTTTCAAAAGCAGCAGAGAAAGAAAGAAAAAAAACCTGGCTTTGATGGAGAATAGAGGCAGAGCTGAATGAAAAGATCACTCGCAGATACGAAGCTCAGAAAAGCAAAGATCGACCTCCACCCGCCAGATTAGCTCCTGCTTTATGAACACAACCATTCAAATGCTTCACGTTTATCGCCCTCATCCTCTCTAGGATAGCTCTTTTTTTTTTCTGCGATGTGACGCTGCATCATCACGTGTCCCGAATCGGAAGTGCCGTGTAAAAGAAGTACATGAATAAAAAAAACAATTCTGAAATACCTGCATGCTGTCCAAGTGGTTCTGTTTAAACACACACGCATACAGTGAGAAGAGACGTAAGAAAGAAATAAAGCACAATTACACATGTGATCACTCATGCACATCTTGAAAAGAAAAGCACTGCTTGAAAATCCCCGCAGCTTCTCACACACACACACACACACACACACACACACACACACACACCGATAGCTTAATTACAGAGCTAATAGAAAGACCAAATAATAGCTAGACACGGGCCGCAAGCCATTCAGGCTGTTTACTCTACTCCGCTGAGTTTAAATTTCAGAAGCTATTTGAACAATAACGTAAAAAAAAAAAAAAAGCACATTTAGATTTTTATTAAAAGAGAAAAAAGAAAAAAAACTTTACAAAGAAAGACAAAAAGGAGAGCACAAGAAGAGTAGCAAATGGCTTTCGGTAAAGACATGTTTGCCCTGCGGCTCACTATGGCTCATATTCCTCCAGCAGCAGCCGCATGTAAAACACACACACACACACACACACA
>CAESWR010000394.1:442373-454003 GCA_903171835.1 Mullus surmuletus
GTGACTTTTTCCCCCACTGCGTCTCCGTGAGCGGAGTCCCGGCCCGGTTTCGGTGTTGCAGAGAGTAGTTCCGTCTAGTTGCTCACTACGGATTAAGCGTTTTGGTCCCCAAAAAAATATGCGTTCGAAAGAAAAAACTTCACTATCACCTGGCACTATTTGAAAAAAAAATCTGAACTATCCCTTTAAGTTTTTTTGGTTTGTTTTTCTACCTTTCACGGCACTGCATGGCGGTCCGATTGTCGCCGTGAACATTCGTTGTCTCGGAAAGCTGCTGGTGCACTCGCTCATTCCGAGTGGAGATGTCCAGCTCTTTATGTATGCAGTCGACGGCGAGCAACGTGAGGAAGGTTTGTACCTCCTCAAAAGACCACGGCGAGCACTTTTTTGCTGCCATTATAACAAAGGACAAGAAGAAGAATTGTGCTGCGACCATTCTATGAATCAATCAGTGTCTCCAATGTGTCACCTTTTTTTGGGGGTGTCCCGATCCGATATTGATATCAGATATCGGTCCAATATCAGCAAAAGAAATGAGCATTGGACTATATTGTCCCGCATCTAAAATTCCGGTATGAGCTCTTCGATACAAGCACTCCATTCCAGACTCTGCTACAGCATTGCTTTATATAAGACATTGGTTAATAATAAATGGTTCAGTTTTTCTCATAGCCACTATTGCTGACTATTGTTCTCTGTTTGAGTAATATCACTTGATCAAGCCTTTTCTAACATTCCACACTACAAAATAAGCCATAAAAGTATGTATGATTCGCACTTATATTGTATTCGATCGAAATCGGTATCGGCCAACAATCAAGGGTGCAATATCAGTATCTTATCAGGAGTGAAGAAGTTGTATCGGTACCTGAAAGTACCGGGCTGCCGAAGAAGCAAGTAGCAAATAAAGTAGCACCAGGTACCAATTACTTTTTCTCAGTGGAAACGCACACAATTGCGAGTCGAGTAGAGTCGAGTAGAGTCGAGTAGAGTCGATACCATCAATGGGAACTTGGCAAAAGTGAACAGCCAGTGATGGAGGCGTGGAGCAAGGTGCAGCCTTCCCACAATGCTCTCTTTCTCTCTCAATGCAGCCTTTGTGTGGAGTTTCACCTTTGTCGGTCTGTATGTATCGTACCGCGGCGCTCCACAAAAAAGCTCTTTGACCCGTGACACCGACAGCGACGCCCCTGCAACCCTCCGCCGCCGAGTTCCCTTACCTTCTGAAGAAGGTCAATCTCCTGCTGCTTTGCATTGAGTACAGCCAAGGCCTGCTCATGCTCCAACTCTAGCTGCTGCCTCCGCTCCGCAGCCTCGCGCATATGCTGTCCGCAGGGGATACAAGGAAGGTTGGAGAGCCGGGGAGGGGTGGATTGCAGGGGTGGGGGGGTGGGTGGGGTGGGGGGGGGGTAGGAGGGTGGAGGGGGAAGGGGGGGGGGGGATAGAGAGGGCTGCTGTTAGTGGAACTAAAATCCAAACGGCGCTGAGCCAACACAAAATGCATCTCCAGTCTTCGACTCCACACTCAAGAAGACAACACAGGTGGTTACATGTGCACACATATCCCTCTCACACACACACACACACACACACACACAGAGGCTGGTTAACAGTGACATTTGAACCCTCCGAGAGCGACATAAACCGCGCCACAGCCAAACGCGGCGTGACAACGTTTTATGTGTAAAATGACCCGAATTCTGCACAAAAGGTGCTCATGGCAGAGGACTAGAGATGCTTTACTGTGTGGGAGTCAAATCAAAAAACAACAAAGAAACAAATAACTACATCAATCCACAATCAGGTTTGCTGCCCCCTTTTGGTAACACAATACCTGTCGGACGTCTGGTTACTGGGACTGTTTGAAAAGCCGGTCCTCGGCGGCTTGTCTTTGCGTGATCAATAGAGGGTTTTACGTTACATGAAAAGGGTGAGCAAACTCCCGTAGCGTGCTCACTTGTTTGTGGTCATCCATAACAACAAAAGAAGCCATAACAATACAAAGGGACTGAATGCTGGGCTCTTCGTATTGATGCGCCCCGCGTCATCCAGTCACGCCACTGCTCCCACTAGAGGTGAGTGTTACTGTCGTGAGAGAAGCGAATGACGTCTCCATGCCGACAGAAACGCAGGAGGTCTGGGATGGGTAATGTCATCGAACTTGTGGGTGACATTATCATCGCTGGCCGTGGGGGGGGGCGGGTGTCGTGGGGGGGGTGGGGGTGACCCGAGTCTCGATATCGTCTCTTCCTCCCCCCACTCCCGTCGTCATAAAGCCAAACTCTTTCCGGCACATTCCACCAGACGCGGAGCGGACGCGCAGCGGAGACGTCGCGCGGCGGCTGTTACAAGGGCGGAGCATCGTCACCGCCAGCCTTGTTTACAGTATTTCCTTAAATTAAATCTAATGTCAAGAGGTATATGCAAATCAAAACTGCCATTGTGGATCATGCTCTGCAGTCCTGTGCTTTTTGTCCACAAAGGCCACCGTAGCTTTGGAAAACTTTCTGAAAGGGAGGGTGAGCCAAAGCGCTCACCATTGTGGGATAATAAAGAACTATTCTATTATATTTTCATTACTTGTCACCAAACACACCTATTTTTACACACTGCTCCTTTAAATAACATTCCAGCACACATTTACGTAACTTTCAATTGTAAGTTAAACGCATTATTCTGAAAGTCGACCGGATGTTTCAAGCCTTTATTTTATAAATACAGTACGACTTGGTTCCATCTGTTGAAACTGACAAAACTTCAGAAACAGACTTGGCGCGCAAACTTTACTGGTAGAACTTTCGCTCATTGGCCAGAACGCTCGGGGTCGGCTGTTGAGACCAATGCGGAACCGCTCCGTGACCGGTGGAATTTGGCCTTTTGACCTGCCTCTCATGCAAAGAAACACATTCCACAGTGCTCGTGGTCTGATAGCCGGGTGACCATTGTCTGGTTAAGCAGCCCACGGAGTAAAAGGGAAAGAGAAGCACAGCCGCTGAGGTGGACAGAAAAAGCATTCAGAATGGGACTGAGGACTGCCTCCTAACAGACGGACATAGCAGTGATACCTTAGAATTCTAGCTGGGGGAGGGTGGAAGAGGGGGGAGGGGGGCGGGGGAAGGAGGGGCGGGGCAGGTGAGGCGGGGCGGGGGGGCAAACATGAAAGGGTGGAGTAAGGAAGGGGGGGAAAAAATAGGAGGGAAGACTGCTCCAAGCTTCTACTCTTTCACAGCTCCCGGTCAGACCTCCAGACACGACACTGGAAGGCAACAGACATGTTCAGGGACGTTAGACAGTTTGAGCGGAAGAAAACCAAGATGGAGGCAGAGTAGCACAGGTGGGAGACAAAAGGTAAGGCTCCGTTAAAATAAAAAAAACAAGACAAACAGCTGAGTTAAGGGTCCGGGAAGGACTAGAAATGCACATCGATGGAGAGTAAGGAGGGAGGGAGGGAGGGAAGGTGGGAGGAGGGAGGAGGGGGGAGTCATGCCTGCCCTTGGAGCCGGGTTCCTCACCTTGAGCACCTGCTCTAGGTTCTCCAGTTTGCCTTGGAGCTGGTTCCTCTCCCACAGGGCTAAATCTCTCTCCTGCGTCACAGCACCGAGGGTATCTTTGAGCCGGGCATACTCAGACTTCACCTGTGCAGACACAACAAGCAGGGAGGCAGAGGTCCTGAGTGTGACCTGGGGGCGGGGAGGGGCTCTGCTCGCCCACTTGCCATCCACGATATTAGGGCTGTCGCGATATACCGGAATTGACGATAATCGTGATATTAAAAAATGACATGTCAATATGTGTATATGATAGTATCGTGTAAATGATCCACTAGAAGACAGCCGATATGCAGCTATACAGCTACTGTTTTCATATTGTCTTTATGACACCTTAAACAGGTATTTTGATTGTAATTAATCTGCAAAAATAAAGTTCAAGTACTATTATTATTTACATGTTTGTTGATATCGTGATAAAATCGTTATCATAGCCATTTTTTGCCCACAATAATCGTAAAGTGAAAACCTGATGTCGTGACAGCCCTACCGATATATCGCGCTTGCCGATGTATCAATGTCTCTCACTTAGGGCTGGGCAATATGTCGATATAAAATAATATCTATATTTTTTTAAACAAGATATTTATTTCCAAATAAATATCTTTATTTCCAAAAAAGATTGGCCTATTTTATTGTCGGGGCTATTTTTTATAATTTAAGATGTTTTTTATGGAGCTTCATTATTTCAAAAAAGTTACTCTTGTTGTTGTAAAGTATTTGTTATGTTTAAATTATTGTTATTTGAACAGCTGAGTTTGAATCAGCTAAAGAAACCTATTTATTTGTTTTTGCAACTGTTCGATGAAATAGCAGGTTTGAATAAAAAAAACTAATGATGATGATGGTCATATTTGACTTTGACTGCAGCTCACTTTGCAGAAAAAATATCGGGATATAAAGCATTTATCAATATTCAGCCCCAATATCAGGATATGAGTTTTGGTCCATATCGCCCAGCTCTACTCTCTCTCTTTGGTCATTCCCTCATTTCCCTCCAAAAGCACTTATTCTTTTATCTCTCATGGACGACCTATTTTCCAAATTCTCAACCTTTCAATCACAGGTTTAATGGGCCAAAGTCTCCACCTCTCTTTGTTCGGTTTTAAATAGCGTCCACCCTGCGATCCCGCGGAGAATGTGGAAAATCGATCAATGGATGGATATTGTTCTCTACACTCTACTCTCTCTCTGTCTCTTTCCTTCTTTCTCAGTTTTTTTCCCCAGCTTGTTACGATATTATTTTGCAGCCAGCTTTATTGTGGGTCCCGCGCCTGGGACGCTGCACTGTAAAAATATTAGAGCCGCTCTGTGTTTGTCTTCTAAACAAGCAGAAGTCCTGCGTGTTGCTCGCCAAAACACTGTGTCAAATATATCTAATGCGCTTCCCAGTTTAAAAAAAAAAAAAAAAGTAACTTTTTTCAGAGAAACCAGTGCTGTTCACACCCACGCTGGCCGACCGGCAAGCTGGACGCGCCTCTCCTGGTGCATCGCTACTTTTCTTGTGCATTTTTGTCATTGTGCCGGTGATGGTCAAAGACACACTGCTGCCGAAAGCATCAAACGATCCTTACATTAAAAGCATTGCAGCCATCCACAATGTAACTACAGTGTAATAACTACTGTGCGAAAGTGAGAGAATGCATGGATGTACGAAACCCGCCTTCCTGTCGCCTATTTCAAATAAAAAGCTTGTACAGGAAGCTGCCTTACACTGTGAAATCCAACACGGCCTCGGAAGTTTATTCCAGCTCAATTCAATGAGGCCGAAAAGGCCTCCTTGCTAACTACTGGTTTGAATCAACGCAATTAGATACACTTCCATTATACAGTTGGTTATTATGGGAATTCTAAGCGCCATACTGTAAAGGAAAAAAAGATTAGCCTTAATGCCACCCAAGGCATCGCAAGCATTTAAAGACAGAAATGGCTACAAGGCAGACAGTGAGCTGGCTGGTTCCTGCGATAAAAGCCTTTAAATAATTAATAATAACAATAATGATAATGCAATAGTTTGATATTACACTTACTTCCATGACCATAAACCAAAGAAATAATAAACGCTTCATTGTTTGCCAAAGTCAAAGCATCAACTGAGAAGAAATTTGTTCAGGATATTGACATCATCCAGCAATGCCAGCATTCTGATATTGTTAATATCACATTTCGTTTTGCTCATCATTCATATCTCGCCTCCCCACACGCCAGTTGTATTGTTATTATTTCCAAACGGCTTCTTAAAGAGCCCTAATCGGCAACGAGGTGACTGGTTCCTGCAGCCCTAATGTGGTGAGGCCCATCCACCGAGCAGCCATGAATGACTAATTATTCCTCCAGGAGGGCGTTTCAGCAAACACCAGCAAAGCAAAACACAAACACAAACCAGTGCCTCCGAACGGCCCGCCCACACACACACACACACACACACACACACACACACGCACACGCACACGCACACACACCGTAGAAAAAACAACCGCACGGATACCAGCGGCCGTCAGACCTAATGCAGACAGAATGAGTGAGTTTATGTGGACGGAACAAACTCTAATGGATTCAGCAGAAGCGGGTCAATAGACTATTATGGTCAGAGGGAGGGTCTTCTCGCGGCGGCCCCTCCTGGTTCATTCCGAGGTGATAGGGATCAGAACACGGGGATGTAAGCGAGGGCTAATATCCGCACTGACCTGCAGAGTGCTGCTCTCATATCCGTCAGCGTGATAACGGCGCCGAGTAACTGCTCCTGCAGCTACCCGGGTCCCGATAAGACATCAATACCCAGCATCCCTCCCTTCCTCAAACTCAACCTGCCAATAAGCTCCTACAGGAAATGAGCTTCCTGTCCGCAGGGGGAAACCTGGTGCTCTTTGGTTGGCGTCTCAGAAGACCCTGGAGGTCCTCGGGCTCAAACGACATGTCGGTCACTGGGAAAACGGTCCATGCAACATTCAAGGCGCGAACCAGAAAGTCCTCAGAAAGCATAAATGTCCAGACCGGAGACACTTCGGCCTCCTTAAACAGGGTCCCAACCTGCAGGTGGGTCGCAGATTTTATCCGGGTCACCACGTCCGTCCTCGCAGCCCCCTCCCTTCCACTTACCTTCTCATAGTCGGACGCCTTGTGGCTATTGTTGAACAACTGGAGGCTCAAGTGCTTGTTCTCCTGCAGGAAGTCTTGAAGCTCATTCTCCTAGAAGCGGAGAGAGAGACACAACAAAACAAGTCGTTTAGAGCCCCGCGGACGCCGCCATGACGAGCGCCGCGCGCGCAGGACTCAAACACCCGGCCGTGTGGTGTTAGAGATAGCCCGTGCATTATTCATCCGAGGAGACTGCTGGAGGTTCTCTGGCATGCTCTAGAAAGCATTACTAAAAGAAGCTGCCCTCGACATGCCCACACACACACACACACACACACACACACACACATTTGTGCAACCATGTTTGCAAGCACATTCATTGAGATTAGCCCAACCTTTACTATTAAGTCTTAACCCTTTGGACACTTTCGCATGTTTTAACATAGCAGAGCCACACACACGCACAGAACCAGCCCACTCTTACAAGCGAGCGGTGGGAGAGAAAATCCTTCGCTGCAGAGGGGGAGGAAATCTTAATTACATTCACAACCAACAGTTGCCAGGCGTGCCGCGGCTGCAATTTGCAAAGTCAACCAGAGAGTTTCCCCGCGATGTGCGATTGGCCACAGCTCGCAGCGGAATGTAGGCCGAGGGGAGCGCGAGCGACCTACCGCCTCATGCATGATACATTTACAGTAAATACACTGGTCTTAATGGGCTGTGATGGTGCGCCCGCTCCTGCTGCCTCATGTTTTACTTATGAGGGAGGCTTGGTCGGGGCAAATGGAGTCAGAGGTAAACAGAGAAAGCCAACATGTACACTCGTTAGGGGGCAAACACTGAGGAGGCGTCTCTCTTTTAAGCAACACATGTCAAAGGAAAATAAGTCAGACATCTTAAAAGCTTCCACACGGAAAGACCTCAGGTGTGAATAACGGAATAAACACGGGCTGCGTTCCATTGCATCTACGTGCTTTGGCTTCGGGGGGCGCCGTGCGTGCGCGGCTCGCTGACGCTGCTTAAATAAAACAGACATTTCATTAATGTTGTAAAAGTGTTCTCTTGAATTGTCTCATGCAAAGGCTCTGTTGTTTGCAATGTTTATGTCGCTAGACGAGCCTAGATCTCTACCAAGAAGTGCATGTGTATAATGGATAACGCTGTGCTGGAATTGATTATTTAACACACCCTAAGAATAGAATAATGTAGTCCAAAACGCCAGAAAACAGTGAAATACTGAATAAAATCACACCTGCTATGATGCTAACAGAGTCATAACTGTAAAAATATTGTTACATGAAGTGAAACAGGTAAAACTAAGTAAATAATCACAATAATCACAACAATTATTGTAATAATAATCATAATTATGAGTATGATCATCATTAGTATTGCTATTATTGCCAATATTGTTATTATTAGTATTATTATTACTATTACTATTATGGCAGTGATCACAATAATATTAGTTTTATTGGTATTATTATCATCATTAGTATTATTCGTATTCTTAGTATAAATATTATATTTTTATAATAAATCCTCATGTAATTAGGCTGAATAAGAGCATACAAGTAAACATGCACAGCGCAAAGTGTGAAGGGCAGCCAGCCGTAGTAACTCTAGCCCGAAGACAGCTTCAAAGTCACGGCTGAGACTTGCCATTTTTCTGTTAATCTAATTCCTGTCACATCCCCTCCGAAAATATCGGCGTTTCAACCCACGTCAATTGCGTCCGTCTGATGTTTCCCGCACGGGCGCGAGATTGCATTGATATTCCTATTCATATCCATTGATCCTCCAATTCAGAGCTAATGCGCGCCGGCGGAGCCTCCAGGTGTTCATTCCGAAGGACAAACGGCGACTGACAAAAAGATAGAAAGACAACAAACAATATGCTGAGGAGAAGAACAAAGGGCTGCGGAATGCCTCGAAACTTCCAGCATGTTGTTGATTCCAGCATTTCATCCCCGCGTTTCAACTCCTTTTTTGGGGGGAATTTGGGATTTGCCAGCGCACACATGATGCTGTACACCGAATTGTCTTCAACACGGGGAATCAGCTGTTTCTTTGTCCCGCCTTGTTGCCGTGTTAACGCTTTAAACAGATCAGTGCACGCCGTAATCCCCCCCTGGCAAGATTTTGCGGAAAGCCGGCAATGATGATGATGGCGAGAATTCCGTCCGGAGCTCGCTTGCAACCGGGACTGAGCGGCGTGCGACATCATTTTGCTGCTTGGATACGCAACAAAAGGGAGGAAGTTGAGGGGAGGACACGCTTGTAAGAACACTACACTGTAGTTTTGTCCAAACCCAGCGTGGCGCCGCCATCCAGCATCACGCCAGGAGCCGGCGAGAGCGACAGGGACGGTGCAAAAAGCTACAGATTCCACCACGAATGTGTAATAACGACGCAGAAATAATTTGAAATGCCTTCGATCCACTCCCGACCAGCCAGAATAGTTCCCCATGAATAATACATGGCGCACTTTGGAGGAGGATAATTAGGCCGAGTGCGGCGTTACCTGTTTGACTGTTTGAAAGCAGCGCTGCCGAGGCGGCCGCGTCTTTTGTCCAGACGTGGCCTGACTCAGCCGGAGATGTGTGTTGAATTTCAACGAGGCTGACAGATGAATCCGCTGTGCCATTTAACACACCAACACGGGGAGAAAAAAAAAACAACATTCTGTTTTTAACTCCTCTGTTACAGAATAAGTGTCATTTGTGCTCGTTTGGGAAAGACAACAGAGAGCCGATGGCTGCTGTGAGGACAGTTGCTGAGGTGTTTTTCCCCGTTTATTGCTTTTTTTCTTCCCCTGAATGAGTAAATATGCACTTTTGAGGGTAGAAATTCACTGTGTTTTCTCTCAATGTGGCTCTTCTCATCACTGGCTTGCAAAGTCTTTGACTCTTTGACTAAATGTTATTACAGGACGGCAATTAGAAACATTTAAGATAAATACTTCTCCCCAAAAACTGAACCTCCTTTTTTTCCTCCTTTGTCTTTATTGCTCTGGAGGTTTACCTCACGTTTGATTTTCATGTATTTTAGGAAACTTTCAAATATGGGGGCCGGGCATATTTACATGGGAAAACAGGCTTAATTTAGAATTATTATATATTATAAATATCATTATATACTATATAAATCATCATATACTATAAAAGATAAGAAGTTAAATTCGCAATTTCTGATTGATTTGGTTGTCATTTTGCAACATGTTCCTTCTGTGTTGGGTTTATGAATTTACAAATAGTCTTTACAAATAATTACCCCTTACTCAATCAAATTCATAGACACACTGCAGCAGCTCTGGACTTTGTTTAGCTGTCAACAAGCTTAGTAATAAAGCCCATTGTTACAATACTGGAGTGGAAAAACAAATGAAAAGGATTGACGTTGCTCATACAAGCGTCAGAGCTGCCAGTCACACTTTGGTCAGAAGGTGTCTGTGTTTACAGACGCCTCTCCAGGACCACAAAGGCCGGCGTTTCACACCACTTATCGAGCTGCATCTGAGAGCCACAGTGTCGCCGCCCGGCCCTCGACTTGTTGAGTCCGCCTGCTGCCGCCCCCATCATTGATCTCCTCAGCACAGATACATATTAGAGCGTCACCGGCGAAGCTGATGCTTGTCGCCATGGTAATGGGCCTTAAAATGCTTGCAGAGTCACGCTCAGATGATGGTTCGTGGTTATACACTCGATAACGGGGAAGGTGGAGGTGCCAGATGGCCTTGCCAGTGTTTACTGTCACTCACACACTCATTCAGGCTGTGTGTTTATGTACACAACAGCTGAGCGCGCCATGACGATGAAGACCAGCTGGAATGCTTGGTCATAAAAATCACCATATATTGCTGCATTGGCCGAGTGTGTTTGGTTTGCTAGAAATCCACCAGACACTCTGAGTCACTCGCAGATTCTGTATGTGGCGGCTTTACTTGAACCTGAGAGGGGGAGGATTAAGAAGAAGAGGGAAAACACGGGGGGGGAGAGGGAGAGGTAAGCCCGTTTGGACCAAACAGGGAGTGACACGACTGTCAGCTCGCCATCCCCTCACAATAGCGCTCATCGGTCTTGTCTGTGTTTGCGTCTCTGTTCTCAGAGCTCGGTGCGGGAGGAGATAAGAGCTGTGCTGCAGTCTGTGGAGACCAGCCTGCCATTTCTGCATGCCATTTGGGGACAGTTTGTCCTTTGGGTTGCTTCCCCCGGACTCAGCAGGCTGACAATAGGCGAGGAGGGAAGTGCTGCTGTGGGCAGGGAACGTGAGAGGAGGCCAGCAAAGAAAATAGTCCTAATGGAGTGTTTATTTGGGGCACGGAGCCACACACAAAGACAGCTCATCTAAAGCAGAGGGCTCGGGGACATGAGGGGATGAATTCAAATGGTCGAGGACCAAACAGTGCCATTTAAATGACAGCTGAGTCCCTTCAGCTCCTGCTTTAAATAGGAAGCATCTCACCCGAGGCCACCTGCACTACTCGGCTCGGCTTCCACAGGTTGCAAACATGTATGGCACCACAAAGCTAAAGTTTTCATGAAAGGACTTTGTATCCTTAGACGCCGCGCTCTATTATTTCCCCGGCCGGCAGAGTGCAAGCCTGAAAGTACGCTCACTTGTTCTCAGAGATTCTCGTGACTTCAGTGAAAACCCGGCGCTGCCAGCGGCTCTAATAGGCACCAGTCACAGCGGTCCCACTGGAGACGGAAACCACAGAGCTGTCTCGGCTGTGACGCGTCGCAGACAAAGCGAACACGCTGATAGCGAATCAAACGCAGGTCATTCCAAGGTCGAGCAGCTGGAACTTCAAAGGTGCCCCTGGTTTGTGGTGATTTCCATTGAAACTAGAGGATGAAGGTGTACATCGCTCCAAAAGTCTGAACAAGTCCAGAACTTTCTGCACACATGAAAACGGACCAGGCGTCTAAATATTCATAAATTAGGGTTATTGTAACTGTAGTGACAAAAGGGTCAGAGGTCAGCATTGCTCCTCAAAGTCTA
>CAESWR010000394.1:470280-487500 GCA_903171835.1 Mullus surmuletus
TAAAGCACTTCTTCCAGAGACGGGGCCGGGGAGCTGGACGGTGGGGCGTGGCCAACATGAGGACCCGTCGCCGTGCCAACCGCTCCTCACCGGAGCTGTGGGATCGACGCGATCCCTCGCGCTCGCTCCGACAACACGTGCGTTCGCTCCACAAAAAAAATCATGAACGAACTAAAGCAATTAAGAATCAGCATGAGCAACTTCACAGATCTGTTATGTAACGCTCAGCCTGTGGGGCCGTGTGATAGGAGATGGCGGCAGACAGGCCTGCGTTTGCGTGCGTGTGCGTGTGTGTGTGTTTTCCCCTGCTGCACATATATGGCCATTAATCACGCTCGGGCTCTTTTGCTCTTTTTCTATTTCCAGAAAAGCGCGGGGCCCGGGGGCGGCCGACCTACGGCGCCGCGGCACGTGCAGGCCGGACTTCAGCATCACTGCAAATGTCACACAGCGTTAGCTCGCGCACCGGCGGGCGGCGGGCGGCAGGAGGCGGGCGGCGGGACAACCGCAAGGAGAGCCTATAAATGGCACCTCTGCGCCCCAAAACGCTTTCTGTGGGCGTTCTCTTGCTTTTCTGGAGTCGCCCCGGCTTTGCGTGCGAGGGAAGCGTCTGCCCCGAATAAATGCAAAAATACACCGGAGGGTTGAGCGGTGCAAAAACACCAGCTGCACATCCACCACGGCGGCGAAGCGCTGGGAATGCTGATGAGTCCAGGTATTTGTGTGAGCAGACAGACGAGCGCAGACAGAGCCGGGCGGGAGTGTGACGCACGAACAGGTATCCTGTGTGTTAAAGCTGCACAACATAACACATCTCTTCCCCCTTTTCTTTCCCTCTCCCTCTCCCTCTCTCTCTCTCCTTCTCTCACTCTCTCTCCCTCCTTTCTTGCTTGCTCTCTCGCTCTCTCCGGTGCATGAGAGGAGATTTCTGCAGGGTGTGTTGGAGTGTGAGTCATCATCAGTGCAGAGAGAGAGAAGGAAGGGAGAGGCATTCTTTAAGTGGAGGGCTTATGGCAGCAATGCAGCAAGGAAACACTGTAACCCCCCCCCCCATACACACACACACACACACACAAAAACACACACACACACACACACACACACAGACACCACTCCCCTCCCACCAAAACATTTCTATCTTTCTAGTGTCTCGCTCTCCAGATGTTTGGCTGCGATTATAAATTGTTGGTCAAGAAAAACTCTCGCACAATTTTGACACCCTGAGCGCTGAATAATTGAAAATAATGAAGAAGCATGAAGCAGCGGCCTCGACAACACACACACACCTCATCTGTTTAAAAAATGATAAAAATACATCTGCGCATGCAACTCTTTAATCACCAGAATTGTGCGGTTTAAAGCATTTTGTAGCATGCAAAAAATCATATATCAAATTGAGTCTACACTTTTCAAAAAAACCCTCACGCTTCAGCAAATAAGGCTTAAATGCTTCAATAAGCATCACTAAATCCATCTTTCCGACGATTAAGATTAACATAATATGGTTTAATTAAGCAAACAAAATAGGAAAACAGATATGAAAGGTGCGAAAATGCGCTTAAAAATGATAACCGGTGTCTTTTTTACTTCTACATTAAAATAAAACACGCTTTACACTTCTGCGAGGCTAATGGAAAACCAGAATAATGGGCAGTTTTCGCGCCCCGGCCGAAACATCAGAACGGGCCAAATGCACTCGGCTGTCTCGCTGACCACATGAGCGATCTCAGCCATCGATCCTCCCAGCCACGGCCTTACCTTCTCCCACACAGAGACGGTGCAGGCCTGAAAGACCAGCTCCCTCATGTCCACACAGCGGCTGACGAACGGGGGCTGCAGGTCGATCGTGGGGGTTCTAGAGACGTCCGTCCGGCGGCGAGTCGGTCGCGTCTCGTCTGGCGGGGGTTTGCGAAGCGGCAGCACAAGTCTGCAACCCGATCCTGAGGTTCAGCCGGAGTCCATGATGCTATCCAAGCCCGCTGATTAAATTACTGCCGCCAGAGCTCCGGCCTCCCAATGACACACCGTCACCGGCTCCAACTGATAAGCACTGCGCTTTATACAGTAAATTAATATGATTTTGGGGCATCACGACTGAGCGTGTCGGAGGACGGTGCTTCCACGCAGGGAGAGCTTTTTTTCCTTCAACATGAACAGGTATTCATGCAGTCAAATAAGCCTTTACTAACCGCAATATTAGCAATAACCCGGTTGCGTGCTGCCATGTAAACACCAAAAACCTGATTGAATAACCGGAATATGCTTATATTCCAGTTTTTAAAAAAACCCTGAATATGGGTTCCTCCTTTTCTAACCCGACTATTTGATCATGTATACACCTGTCGCGGTTTCCCCCGAAAGGAACATGATTTGTGTTCCGCACATGTTCTATCAGCAAGGAATCTTGGTCTTTGGAGTCCAGGAACTCCTTGTAAACATGGCCAAAGGCGAGAGCAACACCACACCTCACTTTTGGAGTGAGGAGGAAACCAATCACTTCATCAGTGTGATGAAAGACACAAACATCCTGGCATTTGGAGACGCTAGAAAGTAGCGGGACAGACAGATCCACAAAAAGGGGAGCGGGAAGTTACGCCAAGCAGGGTTTGTAGCAGACCTTCTCCGTGCGTGGCTCCTTTGATCGCCATATCACCATTGATTACAATCACCATGGAGACAGGAACAACCCTGTTTGCTCACCATGGAAACGCCTTATTCACAATGTTTCAGTACCTGGAATATGGACCTTAACCCCAATATTTACCGCATTAAACGCCACTCTCTCAATGCCATATTTTTCTCAGCAAAACCTGTGTCAGACTAAGCTCAGAGGTTTAGTCGCAGCTCTGATGCACTGGGAGCCTCTCTATCTCTTTGGGATGCTGATAAAAAAAAAAGAAAAACATCAAAAAAACACCCGGTGTGTTGTTTTTTATTTTTTTCTTTCCGCTCGGGGATTTCGCTGCAATCGGCACATTCGCAAGACTTTCCCCGGTTGATGTGGAGAGGCGGGGGGATCCTGAGCTGGCTCTAATTTCCAGCTGAAAGCCTTGAGATGGCGGGGGAAAAAATGAGAAGGAGGCAGCGGAGGACAAGGAGGAGGAGGAGGAGGAGGAGGAGGAGGAGGAGAGACGCAATCTAAGGAAACGACCCAGAAAACAACCTCTTTCCTTGTGAGCTCATTGGACACAGAGTCGTGTTAGCAGCGTGACTCATCCCGAGTCGGCCTGTCAGGACCACTTGCCCCCCTCGCACTCAACCCAAAAGTACCTACTGAGAACAAAACACACACAATGATATCTCAAAAGCAGCAAAGTCGCGGGAGAGTAAACTTAGCAGTCAGCAACGAGCTCCGAGACCCCAAAAAAACAAAAAAAACTTCAGCATAATGCTCCGATGAGCAGCGTTCATGGCAGAGCGGTCCGGGTCGGGGTCAGGGAGGGCCGCGATAGTGAAAACTCCAGACGCGGCTCATCCCGACTCTCGCGACGCAGCGAGTGGCCGGCTTATCGGTCAGCTCTTCTGTGTGTCTGCACGCCGAGCGCTGGCAGCCATCGTTGGCCTTTAATTCCGCACAGGCAGCGATCTAATTAAGGGGCACTAGACTGAGCACAATCGCCCACCTCCTGATGGTTTACAATTAGAGGAGGCTTTAAAAGCAGAGCCAGCTGTGCGCTCCACAAATACACATTATGCATATTCTTAAAAAAAAACAAAAAAAACAGCAAGAACAATAAAAGCAGCAAACCAATTCCTAACGCAGTATAGGAGTTTCCGTGGCAGTGAGCAGGGCTTTAATGTGTAAACTGATCCAGGGAAATTTTCCTTGTTGCATGATGGGAATTGTTGCAACGTGGGCTTGGACGGCGGTGAAATCTTTGCGTGGACAAACTGCATCAAGGACCGGATCAGGTGTCGTGTCCTGTTATGTAATCCACAGAGACGCATGCAACATTTATGAAGGCGTGTGTGTGTGTGTGATGCTGTCTGGTCATATTTTGTCATGACATCAATCTCGCAATCACATCTGAAATATGATGTACAATGTCACATTATATCCCATCGTAAAGCCCAAAATCCCACAAAAATAGCCAAACTCTTTTTAACACCATTCTCCACATGCTCCAGTGGCATTAACGTGCATCCTCGGTGATCCGATCACAGGTGGGGAACGCAAACTGGGTCAGTTCAGACTCATTGGAACTCGTTTCCATACAGTACACGTCTCACTTAACTGCTTGAGATCAGATGTCACTTTTCCGCTCCGTGACATACAGGCCATCGAGCCATGACGGCCATTGGCAACTTTAAGGTGGAATGTTGCTCTTACAGGATTCATTGATGTTACAAACTGGTCTGCACACCTTAAATGTGTATATTACCATTTGATTTTGGTGGGGTGGGTTTTTTGGGGGGGCGCGGGTGCTGCACTGTGATCCCCTTATAGATAGTTTTGTCATCAAAACCACAATAAACCGAGAAAGTATTTTTGTTTATTCTAGAAAATAGGTATTTTTCTGGACTCTGAGTCCACACTGCTTGGTGCACAGGCAGCTCTTTCGACTCATTGCGAGCATTTGAAGCTTTTTTGCTGAATCAAATGTGGATTTGTCAGATGAACGTGGCTTCTCAGTTGAAATCTGATGAAGACAACGTGGGGGAAATAATCAATCTAGCAATGATTGGACGTGATTGGTTTTTGTCTAAAAGGCTGGCAGAGTGTGGTGTACACAAGGTCTACTCAGGCGAGAAAATGCCTTTAGGGTCTGAGATGAGACCAAGGCCCTCAAAAAGTGGTCCAGGTTGGGCTCCCCAGTACTATAACACCTGTAGCCGCCCACTTGCTGCCGTCTCTTCATCAAAATACTTGCATGATGGTCCGAACGGGCGAGAAATTCCAGCAGGTAACCAGGATTGACAATTTTCTTTTGGTGCTTAGTAGCCCGCTGTCCCTTTAACGTGCTCCTTTACTTGACGGAGCAGCTTGGGGACTTTGGTGACAGCCATTGTAATTAGCCACCACATAATGGGAATGACTTTATTAAGCCCCCGCTGGGTCACAGGCAGATTTAGGTTACCAAAACACATGCACCGCCAATTATTCTTTTTTATCAGGTGACATCACTTCATGGTTTTTTTGGTTTTTTTCCTCTATTCACTTTTATCTCCTCCAGCGAGGGCGCCGCAGATATGCAAAGTCAGAGCTCTCTTTAGGAGCGGGTATCAATATTTATGTGCCCGAGCGAGTCCATAAATACCAGTGGCCGGTTCGAAAATCAATGCACGCCTGCTACATATTTTAATCTTCCTATGAAGGTCACATTACTCCAACAATGGCTGAGAGGGCGAGGCACACACACACACACACACACACACGCGGCAAAATCAGCCGGCGGCACACACGTCACCCCGAGCCCGCCCTGGCCCGGCTAATGTTACCAGACCGCACACTGTACTGGCGAGTACAAACACAAACTGGTTGGACGTAAATGGGTTATAAAAGCCACGGCGGCGGCGGCGGCGGAGCGGCGGCTGAAAAGGGCGAGCGTCTGCAGGGTTTTCGGCGCGGCGCAACTTGTGTACATTATAGATGAGGCAGCGGAGAAGGGGAGTGTTCACCCAGGCGCTATCAGTTACCAGAAGGCCAATCTAAATCTCCCCCCGTCGTGACTAACCTCTACTCCACAGCCGCGGGGTGACACAGCAGCCTTGCTCCCGGGCACGCTGGAAACGCACACACAAACACACAGCGAAAAACAAAACAAAAAAATCTCACGCTCAGTTCGAAAACGCCGAGCGGCCGCCAAAGTGATTCCCAGCCATCACATGAATTTGTCACTTTGCTAACAGGGCTTATGAAAGTTAGATGAACATTTTACGATCTTGTTAAAACCGGTTACATTATTAAAAGGGCACATTCATCCTGCGAGGCGAGGAAGGGGAGCCCGTGGCAGATTGAAATTTTAATAAGCTCAACGCAGTGGCGGGAGATTGGGGGTGGAGGGGTGGTTGGGGTAAGGGGGGGGGGGGGGCGTTGGCAGAGATTTAGCTTTAAAATCCCCGAATATGGGCGCGAGGTGATTTAGCCCCATTGTATCGCGCGCGCACTCGAGCGGGTCAAAAGACAGGGGATTCTGCAAACCTGTGATAAACCCATTAACCAGCTTAGCCCGGGACACCTCCTCCAGCGTTTAATCTGTCATATGAAGCAACGTCTCTACAGCTATTTTTAATGTAGTACCCTTTTATTCCCTTGGCATCGTAAAACACTTTTAGAACAGCAGATTTTAAAGATCTATTACTCAACTTTACTGTACCTGGGCATCTGTTCTTTTATATACAGTATATAAACTCCTCAAAGAAAGTTTCAGTAAATCATTTCTCTACTTATAGAATACCAATTGATGTATCTTATACCGTTGAAACGCCTGACTTATCACCTTTGAGCTACACCTTGTAAATATTGTGCATCCATGAAATAAACAGCTAAACGTGTGGGTAACGCCCCAAAAAAGTGCCAAAATCCCTAAAACAAAGTTCGGAAATGTTATTTCGGTCAATCATTTCTCCCCTCTAATAAGACCAATTTTGTTGTATTTTATACCGTTGTAAAGCCTGATTAGTCACCTTTACAATGAGGTACGACTTGAAAGGATCATGCATTCATGGAATGAGCAACAAAGCTAAATGTATGGGTAACGTCCCCCAAAGAATTTGCCTAAATCCCTAAAACAAAGTTCGAAAACGTTAATTCCGTTTTTGGAGAGGGGGGGGAGTCATGAAGGTGGTCAGTGTCAGCGTGCTCGCAAACACCCGACCCCGGAGGAGACTGGAAAGGACTCTGGGCTGCTATCTGCGATGAAGCCGTGATAAATGTTATCTCGGCATCGTGAGTGTTTACCGTAATCTGGTGAGGCAAAGATTGGCCGTCGGCTGCGAGGCGGCTCTGTATGTCTGAGGCGGACGCTTCTCGGCGGCGCCGCACGTCCTTGAATCGGTGACGGGCCTCGCTGCCGCGGCACCGCCGGCTCAACTCTTTATATGCGATTAGAAATTCATCTCTGCATTTGACTCATCAATCCTAATATTTCCCCGCCTCCTCCCTACGCAAACCTCTGTATTCACGGCTAAAACGGGCGATTCATCTAAATAATGCACTTTTCTGCGGGCGCTTGCTTTTTTGTATCGCCAATTATGCTCTTAACTGTAAGCCGGGCTCCTGGGAGGACGCGCAAACGGTGTAGTATTTTAAGCGAATCGATAAAATGTTGATTAGAGTTTGACTCGCACCTTTGAAGAATGAGTCTGCGTTTGTAGTCATTGCGTAACGGTTCACCCGGGGCAGATGGAGCGCGCAAATATGAAACAGAGGCGTCAACGGTGGGAGAAGGTGGACTGTTGGAGGAGGTGCAAAAAATCATGGCCAAGCCAAAGAAGGAAAAAAAAAGAAGAAACTTGATCTGTAGTCAACAGCATATAAAAATCTCCTCATTTATTCAATCTGCACTGCATTTTTAAAATCTTTTTGCTATCCCATTTTCTATTTATTGTTAATTCTTCATGTTTATCCAAACATTCCTGTGTGCAATCAGCCTCAAAGGAATGATGAAAACTGCAGGAAAAGTGGACCCAACATCTGTGTGCGGTGGAAAGAATAAAACAGCTCATCTCCTTTAACTGCGAATTTGCACACACGCAAACACACACGCACGCACGCACGCACGCACACACGCACACCGCCTGCACAGTCTTGAGCTTTGTGAGTCAATTCAGCTGCGCGCGGCGTCAGCGAACGAGCGGCGCTGCCACCAGGAAACACGCGCGGAAGGAACCTGGATGACCCCGGTGCTTCTGCAAGACAACGACGGATAACGAGTGAGTCCGGTGGAGAAGCACAAAAGGCCGGCGAGCGAAGCGTGCGCGGCAGAGGCGGAGTGCGCTCCTCGGTCAGCCGGCAGCATCTGAGCGTTAATAAGGGGAGTAATTGAATTAGGGGATCAGTGGAGGCCTGTAGTGTGGGCGCCACGCGGCTCTAATTTCATTACAAGTGATGTAAACATGAGGTTGCCGCCCCCCCACAACACACTCCCCCACACACACATACAAGAGACCTCCAACATCAATAGATGCACAAACACACACACATAAAAAAAAAAACAGGATGCTGACACAAGGAATTACAAAAGAGAGTCCTGTCGCATCACACGGACGCTGCCGGCGGTCGAAGTTCTGGGTGTGAACTAATCATGGTCATAATAATGGATCAATGAGGACTGGTGTGTGTGTATGGGGAGGGGAGGGGGGGTGGGGAGAGAAGGAGGGGGGGGGAGTAACGCAACAGAACGTGTCACATGACTCAGCAGTTCCGAGATCAGCACATTTCACGGCGAGGAGATTAATGAGCGAACCTGCCCGTTTCCGTGTGAAAATTTCCGCGCTCCAACCTGAATCAGTAATGAAGCGGAATAAATCATTAATTTGGGAAGTGACGCTGGCAGAGAGCGAGCGACACACACACACACACACACACACACACACTCAAGAGGAAACAGGACGGGAACAGCACAGTCTATGATATCCATACCGAGAAGCGACTGTTATTTCTCCAATCTGTGCGATGCATATTTATGAGCCGCGCTCGGATGTGCGTCGGGCGGATGATTCAGCTTTTCTGTGCGAACCTGCCGGCCTGACCGTGGGCAAACTGTGACGCCAAGGAGAAGCTGGTAAGCAACTGTGAGGATGAGGGGTCACATCCTACTGCTAATCAATACGCTGGTGGGCCAATCAGGGCGCCAAACGCCACGGAAACGAGCGCTCAATCAGTAAACATTCGCTCCACTTTAAACGGCGGCGCGTCGGCATGCAAATGGCATCTATCAAACGCCGCTGCAGGGGGAAAAAAAAAAAAACACTCGCACCGAACAGGGCTTGACGGATGTGCCCGCTTTATTTTTCTGACACTGGAGAAAGGCTGCAAACGCACCGGCGAAGTTTTACGTCTGCAGCGGAGCGAGGCGGAAAACAGGCGGGCGAGGGCCGTCCTGGTTCACCGACTCCACACTTCCTCAGCCCCTTCTGTCAGGTTTTTCCAAGGCAAGACGATTAAAGGGATAGTCCACCAAAAACAAAAGTTATCCAAGCGTTGTATGAGTTTTCCGGCATCAAATCAGGCTTTCTATATAATTGAAGTAACTGGTGAATATGTTCCAGAATAAAGAAACGAGGAATTTTTTCTCAAAGGGACTTGTTGGCACATCTGGACACTTTGGATGATCAGCATGGAGGCATTTCATGGATCTATGATGGGCTTTTTTTCACGTTTGTATCCCAGTCCCCATTTACTTCATTGATATGGAAAACTGTGATCGCTCAACATCCCATCAGCACTGGGATGAGAAGATTTTTTTGGTGAACTGGTCGATCCTCTCCGTCCCGTTCTCCACCCTTACACCGCCAGTTTCAGGAAAATCAGACCAGTAGTTTTTGCATAATCCTTCAAAAGGCGGCACACTGAGATTAAAGCGACATTAACATGAGTTCTCCCTTCACCTAACCAGGTACAAAAAAAATGGTGGATGAGGACATAACCTCTGTGACAGAGCTGATAAAATAAAACTCGTCTTTTTCAGACACAACTGTACCTGCTGGATATAAGAGGAGCGACGAGCTGAGCTGCTGCTGTTCTCTGACATGTTAACTCTGCTCTCCCTGTGCTACACTCACCGCTATTACATAACCCTCACATTTGGAGGCAGTGGCTGCTGTTTGGCGGAAACACTGCAGGATCAGTGCTGACAGAAAGCATAAAAAAATCTGCCTGGTTGATTAGCTGAAGCTTTATGGTCTGCTGGTTTGGACACACCGATTTCACAACTCGCAAATTAGCATAACGGGAGGGTAGCGCTCGATATGTGAAAGAGTGAGGGAGTGTGACTGAAAGATAAAGGGGAGCTTCGGATTATTATCTGTCAGGAATGCAAACTGCCACTTTCTCCTGGCGGCTTCTTTGATTTAAAATAAGAGAGGAAGCGTCAAAGAAGTGTCAACTTGCGCGCCAACATCTATAAATCAGTATCTGAAATCCCCTCCTCTGCGCTGATTTGCATTTCTAAAAAACAGGCGGGCGACAAAGGTAACAAGAAAAGTGTAAAGCGTCACGTTCGCGGAGAGCTCGTCCCGGGGGGAACACACACACACACACACATGCCACACAAGACGGAGAGACGTGACGGCTGCAGACAGCTGTGTACACAGGGAGGATACCTACGACTCTGGTTTGTTGATTGCATCTCCATCATAAGATAACGGAGCTGCGGGCTAATGGTGCTTGCTGAGGAAGTGCCTCATGCTCTGTCAGTTTTTCATTACCACTTCGCCCGCTCTTACGTGGGGGCCGCGCACTGCTGGTAATTACTGACGGCACGCCAATCTTTCAGGATCCATAATCGGCTGTTTTTCCACTTCAGGGAACTAATAACACCACCTCCAGCCCTGCCCACCCCCTTTTCCAATACGCCTGCTCTTAGCAGTCTATTTCTCTGTTGACTGAGCGGTACAAAAAAAATCACCTAAATGACACAATAGGATGCACGCAGACTGTAAAAGCACACGTTTCCCCAGCAACCATTCCAGGTACGAAGGAAGGCCAGACCACTCAAGGATGCTCTAATTATGCGAGTATAGTATATTAGGGCTGAATGAAGTCCTACCTCCAACTGTTCCCCACACAGACTAATGAGAAAATATCCAGGAAGTCTGACTTGCTTTCTTCACATTATTCACATATCTGGAAATGCTGGTGCACGTGACAGTGGACGCCGGCGAGGCCCTTGAGAAACTCTGACAAGCTGTGTAATTATCAAGCATCCCTGTCACAAGCGGGTGGGGAATTTAAAAATAAAGTTCACACCACCCTCATTACTGCAAATAATCACAGTCACTAGTGCTAACGTCACACCCCCCTATAGAATACAGCTGGCGGACTGTAACGTCTGCGGGAAGCCGACGCCAAAAGAGATGATGATCCCCGTTGAGCCTCGAAAGTCACAGATTCTGCAAGTTAATTCCACCGACACGGTCCGGCCAAGAGACGACACTCACAGCGTCGCCTCTTTGCTGAGTGCTGAGCAAACACATGCCTGCACCAAACCATCTACAAACACTATTTCCATCACAGACTCGCGCACATTTCACAAATACACCTTCAAATTAAATAAAAATAACCACAGCTCAACCTAAGAATATCCCAAAATATGGCGATTTACATTCATTTTCCTCCCACAAAAGGGGTCGGCTCACTGGCTACAGTAACATGCAGTCAATTATTGGGGTTAAGGTACATATTCCAGTTATTGAAACATTGGGAAAAACCCTTTTCCATGCGTGAGCAAACAGGTTTATTCCTGTATACATGGCCATTGTAATCAATCGGGATATCCCGTCTGCTACAAACCCTGCTTGACCCAACTTCCCGCTCCCCTTTTTGTGGATCTGTCTATCCCGCTATTCCAGCGTCTCCAAATGCCAGGATGTTTGTTCTTTCATCACACTGATGAAGTGATTGGTTTCCTCCTCACTCCAAAGGTGTGGCCTTGCCAATAGAACATGTTCCTTTTGATGGGAATATCCCAATCGGCATACGATCATATATTCAGGTTAGAAAAGGAGGAACCCAGGGGTCATATTCAGATATTTACAAATTCAAATGGGAGATTGGTTTTTATATGGCTGCACGCAACCGGGTTATTGCTAATATTCTGGTTAGAAGAGGGTTATTTGACTGCATGTAAACGTAGCCAATGTGACTGGGAAAGTAGATTTACACAACATGCAGACTACATGAACACACCCACACCCACACACACACACAACTCATCCCCTCTGCGCAAGCACCTCACTGAGGTCTAATCGATGCAGCTCATTCATATTGAACCACAGACGTCAGGGAAAGCCGGGGGAATTACAAGCAGCCTCCTCGGTGAGCTGGCGGCCCGGAGGAAGCCTGAGGAAGACGAAGCCATATTCAATCCGGAGGCACTGCTGTCCGCCGCGTTTCAACAACATGGCTACTGGGGGTCCCTGCACCACGGGAGGCGGCGGTGATTACATCGCAGCGGTAAAGCCATACTCAAACATCGCTGTGCCTTTAAGTCCGACAGCAGGCACCTCAAAACGAATGTGCACATCTCCATTACTTAAAAAAAAAAAAAAGAAAAGAAAAATGATACATGTCTGATTTATCGTCTAAAAATAAAAGTAGGTTATGTTAACCCACAGGCCACGCACTCAATCCTTGATGTCACAGGCCAACATCCTAAAATATTGTTTCTCATCTTCGCTCTGACATCATCTACCACCAAATACTGAGAATACTGCAAATTTCACTTCAAAGGACGACTCAGAAATGGACAAGAGCAGATTGGAAACCGACTCATTTCCAAATTAAAGCAGTGACCGGGGGGGGGGATCATTCATGGTGCGTGTGTTCACAATCCAAAGCAGATATGTGTGTGTGTGTGTGTGTGTGTGTGGGGGGGGGGGGGGGGGGGGGGNNNATATGTGTGTGTGTGTGTGGGGGGGGGCTGAGGGTGGGTGCATGAAAGCTAGACAAGCGCTAAAAGCAAAATGCCTCCGCAGCGAGTCTTCAACCGCTCCTAATGGTCCGTGCCCAGTGCAGCATCAACAAGACTTTATCTCCCTTTCACACAGAGAACTCACCAGCAGCTTCTGCTTTAGCCTTTGGTGGCTCAGGGTCTCCGGGTGGAGTCTCAGGGGTCCGCTGTGGTTCTCTAGAAGACGAAAGCTGTCGAAGCGTTGCACGCCCGGGAGCTGCAGGGGCGAAACTTCATTCCGTAGCTGTGGAGACGGGAGGAGAGGAATCATTGGAAAACGTTTCGGCCTTGTTAGGTGGTAAATACTCGCTGACAATCGCACACACGCCGGCGGTGGAGGCTGCAGGTTGCGCTCGACAATTACTAAGCCACCCGCTCTACCTTTTCCTCTACCTTCCCCCAATATGTAGGTTTTTGACTAACTCGAGTTCAAACAGCCATTCAACGCCGCCGCCGCCACCACCGCCGCCACCGTCCCACTGGTGATAAAATCAGCTCCCACTCCATGGGTAAGTGTAGGTGAGAGCTCGCTCCGGGAGCCAGCAGGTGCCGGTGAGTGGAAAACCAGCTAAAGAGACTCTCTCCTCCCTCATTGATCGTCACAGTTGAGTTCGCGGGACCTGCCGCTCACCTGCTGCATTTCGTTGTGTGTTTGAATAGGTAAAAAAATGTAATGGTTAAAAAAGAAGGAAAGAAAATGAGCGGGGTTGTTATGTGGTCAGCGCTGTTCAGGTGTGGCGCTGAACTGTATCCTGGGGGATCGGATTACAAGTGAATGCTGTCAGAACACATCGTGGAACTATTGTGGAGACAGCTCTCAAGGCCAAGCTGGTATGAGCCAACCTCTTTTTGTAAAGCTGCAAATCCTACATGTATTTTCAAAAATCCTCGGCCGCCTGATATTCCCAGTGTGAGATGTATGGCCAAGATGTATTAAGAGCATTGTTTTCCCTAAATCCTGGATGGTCTGGTTTGGCTTTAACAAACTAAACCAAAGATGTAGACTAATGGGAAAGAAGAAATGGCAAATGGCAGGAATTTAAAGGGGTAGTTCAGATTTTTTGACATGAAGTTGTATGACATCCTCACCATCAGTGTCGTACCTCAGCAGGGACTTTTACCCCCACTGCGATCCGGCCTGGTTTCAGTGTTGCAGAAAGTAGTTCTGTATGCGTTCTTAAAGTCAGACCTGGCAATCACCCGGCACTATTTTCCCTTCTTTGATATCACTGCGTGCACCTTTCCATCAGCTAAAGGAGGCAGAAGGAGACCGCTGCAACACGAGAGAAGACCGCAGCGGTCGCAGTGATACGAAGGGAGGGAAAATAGTGCCGGGTCGGACTTTTTTTGCAGCCATGACTTTGTGATGTAAATGGATTTATCTTTTGAAGACATATTGGTTTTTGGAGCAAAAACCTTTATCCGCGTGACCGCAGCAACTAGACGGAACTACTTTTTGCAAAACCGAAACTGGGCTGGAATTCTGCTCACGGGACGCAGTGGTGGAAAAGTCACGCTGATGAACGACACTGATGGTGAGGACGTCAGCATTCGTATGTAGCGCAGAGAGATGACAACCAATCGCTTGTGGTCCAGAAGCAGAGTTTAAACTCCCCACCTGCGGAGGGATCACCTGAGCCCCGTGTAGCGCCCAGCAGAAACCGAGTCAACCAAATGCTTCGCAAACCACTCCTGCGAACAACCGAGGAGCATTCGTCCAAGCGTATCAATGAAAAGCAACACTCCGGCACTCATTCAACCAGACACTTACAAACCCACACGAGTCTGAGATGCCAACGAGGTAAAATAACATCCTCTCTCCGTGTTGGACCACTTAGCCGGCCACGCTGATAGCACTACCCAAACTACTTGTTATTGCCAAGCTAGTGGAGCCGGCTGGAAATAATAATGCATCTCTTCAATTATTCACGGCTCCAGTCAGGTGGAACCAGATGCTGCTTTTGTGTCGTGGAGGGAGAGCTGTAACTCGACTCAGGCGTGGAAGGCCGCTGCCGCCGCCGCCTACGCCCACGCCGCCGCAGCTCCCTCGTGGAGCAAGCATGGCCGCTGCTGGGCCGCCAACAAAGCACAGGGATGTCATGACACGCGCTCTGCGGGAACCATGTGACATTTCAACCTGCGAGTGCTCAGGCAGGGTACGACGCTCTGGTAGGTGGGGGTGGGGGGTTGCTGGTGTCCCTTTGTACCCCTCGCTGACATTTGCAGCCATGGCCAGAATATGACCTTTTTTTTCGGTCCATGCCTTAGTGCCGCATACTAATGCTATGGTGCCGTGTGCCCGCCACTCATGGGAACAAGCAGTGCTATTTTTAGCCGCATGTCCCCAGCTGCACATCTCCAACCCGGGGCCAATGGGCAATTAGTGTTTGTTTCTCATGGCAGGAGGCAGCGCCGTAACCTCCGTAACACAAACAGACATCTGGACACGGGCTGTCCCTGCCCTGCCCCGAGGCCTCGCCACCGCCGCCGCCAGCCACGTCTCCTGGAGCCACGTGCTCCTTCAAGTCCACCTCAACCTTCACAGTGGCTCAGAAGCTCCTCTCCCTCTCTCTCTCTCTCGCCAGCCTCGGATGGCGTTTCTCCTTGAAACTGACCGATTTATTTACTTCCCTCCCCCAAACGACAGCGCATGACATTGGATGGGAGTGAAAGTATCCTGCATTTTCAGACGCGCAAGCCGACTCCTTGAGCACGTGGTTGTGGAAAGAAATTTGGTATCTTGAAGAATAACATATTTTGGGTGATTTGGTTGATTTTAATTGAGACAAAGACGAAAAAATTGGAACATTTTGTTGCTTACATTTGTTCTTAAATCAAACATCAAGACGTTGAGCCTGATAGTCTTGTAGTTGATCCTTTGATGGACGTGAACTGGAAATTTGGTGGTTGGTGGAGCACTGGGCCTTTGCAGAGCTAATTTTTCTGATACTTCGAGTTTAAAAACCCCAAATTCCGACGAATTGGAGAATCTTGTCGAACAAGTATCCCATGCTTTAGCTTTAACCTTAACCCACCACTCTTCCACTGGACCCAAAGCAAGGACGAGCACTGACGGGGTCTCGGAAAACACAACAAAGCAAAAATGCAAAGGAGGATTTGAGAGGGGAAGACAAATAAACAAACCGCCGTGGGGGAAGTATGCAAATAATGAGTGGGAGAAAATGAAGAAAGAGTGAGCAGGAGGGTCGGCGCTGAAGTGCGTAGGTGACATCTGAGGTAAATGTGCTGGTATTTCGGGCCCTTTTGTATCCCAGACAATTTTTCATTGGCTTTGCATTTGAAACAAATAACAGAGATGAAAACCTTGGTTATTCACATGTTTGTAATAACCGGGCACCACCGGTTGGTACCAGACCAACGAGAGGAAGGAGAGCTTTTGTGCGCTGCACTCTACGCTTTTGTGCGCTGCCTCGGAAAATGAAATGTTTTGGTACAAGGATAAGAAACACGCCACAGAAAGTTTGACATCAATAAAAAATCATCTGTAGGCGGATCCTCACAAGAATACTGCACAACCAACAGGCCTTTTGCACACAAACACAAATTCCCAAATACGAGAGACTCTTAGCTGGCTAGAAAAAGCGAGCTGCAATATTTGCCAAAGAGGGTGTTACAAAGCGTTTGGTGTTGTCCAATACTTTTGCCCATCCAAGCATTGGCGCATTAAAAAAAGATCTGGTTTTAATGAATGAAATGAGTGTTTTTGTTCGATATGCAGCTTAGTTGTTAAGCTTTTGTTGTTATTCATTGAGCCATGATTTAAGTTTTGCATCCAACTCAATGTTCTAGCATCTCCGCCGTGCTGGGCTGGTGAAGCTATCGGGATACGGAGAGCACACTTTTCCAGCTGAGTGGAAAGGTGTTCTTCTTAATCGTCAAGGCAAGAGAGAGTCGTGGGTTAAAAAAGCAGCAAGTCAGAGTCAAGTTTGTCGGGGATTGTTGGATCAATGGCGGAGGGGGGTTCGTGTGCTCTATTTACACGGAAGCAACATTCTCAAACATTTCCTGGCTGTGTGTGTGTGTGTGTGTGTTTGCGTGTGTGTGTGTGCATGGCTGGCCTCCCCAGACACGCACAGCGGATCAGAGCGAACGGCATCTCGGCTCATTATTTGTTATAACTGTCAGGGCTGAGGGTCGGCTTTCATCCATTTAAGGGCGAATATTCATGCAGGCATCCCTAATTAAGCAGAATTAGACGGCGTTTAGTCTTCCAGCGGACGAGCATTCGCGCCGGCTCACGTGATACAGTCCCGGAGCATCATCTCCGCCATCACGCCACGCACGAGTATCATGATATATTTGGTTGAGCAGGTATAATAAGTCAGTATAGGAGTCTGTCTGTCACGGCCGCCTCTTTAATTCATTTTAGCCGGGGCAAAGCTAATTCAATCCACCTTGTTACGGCTCCTTCATGCAATTACCCCGCACCCCTGCTCGATGATGGGTCAGCGTGGAGGCAGCGGATTGGACAGGACGCCCCACCAGCCCCACAGAGACATGTAATACAGGACAATGTAGCATGTTAACAAAGATAAATCCCTGCAAAAGAAGAGCGGCAGCAACTGCACAGCCGCACTCTTTTTTT
>CAESWR010000394.1:515846-528040 GCA_903171835.1 Mullus surmuletus
CAGACACACACACAGGGGATGTTCTTAGTGATCCACTGGTTTCTAGCATGAGAATGACTTAAATCACACATCTTCAATACCTATATCAGGTTAAATACTGACATGTGGCAAGATTTGCTGACAATTGATAAGATAAACAGCACAGTGCAGAGAAAAATATATTTTTATTATTATCTAAGAATTGACCATTTAAAAATACATAGGCGCATTGGCAGCTGCCATCTTGGATCCATCATTATTTCCACGGTCGCAGAGAGGGATGCAATGCACCTATGCACCACCTGTGGCAGAAATTCACCTGGACACTGGTGGCAATCATGTTGCCACCCGTGAAAAAAACCAAAGGAAGTAACAAGGAAACAGTAGTATTCGGAGAGATGGAATGGTCAGCATTTCTCCATAAAGTCACCATTAGTTGAGGCCAAAAATACCTATTATTACACACAGTTCCTTTGAGAAAATTAAAAATCTCATGGTTAAAAATGATTTATGCCAAGTGATTTACATAAAGGAGATCACTCTATGTCTCCAGAGAAAGCCTGACCCCGCTCTCTATGTCTGCTGCAGATATTGTTGAGGGAATGGTCAACAAGGGCATCTTCCTGAACGGGGATAACGGCGGCACCTTCCTCCACTTTGGAAACTACCAGAACTCGTGCATTAGCGACCCGACTCTGTGCGGCCCGGAGGGTGAGTTCCTCTAATTCCGGCCTGGATCGTAATAACAGAGCGATTCCTGCACTTGCGGCTTGCATGCGATAATTTGGTAAAAATGCGCATTGGTGAGTGTAATGATCCCTTCATCATTCAACAGGAATTACCTTCTCCTTCTTTTGGAAAAACCATGAACCCGAGTCACGTTTCGCCGTGGCCTCCGGAGGGAAAGTCATCTCCAACGGGTTCTCGGTGTACACCAACACCTATGTAGGATACGTGGAGTTTTACACTCGAGGGAACAACCACAGATGGAAGGCCGACATCAAAGTTCCAGGTAATGTGAAGCGATTGGACTTCCTTCATCGAGCTGGAGTTCTCTGAGGAATGTATTTTGGTCTGGGAGGTTTCTTTTGTTTGTTTTCAGCCATAAATTGTTAGTCATGTAATTGCATTCATGGTTTGTTTAACTGAAACCAGATGTAGCCGCAGATAGTTGATTTGGCAAGTCGGGGATAAATTTCAGAAATACACAACATACAATTTTCATGGGTATGCAGTGAGATGTGGTCATTTCCCATCTTAAATGAGATCATGTTGCCTAGCTTTGGCGAACGGCAGAGGTCAAGATAAACAGAACGTGAAAGAAAATAAATTCACAGTGTGACCGATGGCTTAAATCAAGTTCTGAGCATAAAATTTGTATTTTAATGAGATGAAATTGTTTACCAAGCAGTTCTGGTGAAATCAAATACTTATTTGAGAAGTTAAGCTATGCCGAGATTTACAGGTCAGTCTTTCGCTCTCAAATGACTTCTGTCATCTTATTTGTGTCACAATTTTGACTCGAGTTTGTGTTCACAGGGCGTCGTAACTCGATTTCCATGCGCGTGTTGGGTTACAGGGGATCAAACGTCATCTGGTTCTCATACACAGCGACATGTCAGTCTCTGCACTTGATGTCAAAATCTGTCAGTTCTCTCTGTTACGTTTCACAAGAGTAAAGAAAAAGCTTTGCGGGTAATAAGCCTGGAGGGCCCCGTAAGCAGAGTTATTACGATGTGCAAAGACGGAGAATGTAAGAGTTTGCAGAGAGATTTTGCTTAAATTGAAGTGTGAGAACTGAAGGGTTGTGAAGTTGGGTCGTTCTATGGCACATATGGTTCATATTCTAACCACAAAGGCAGCAGTGCTTTAGACCGTGAATGTGTCTTTTGAGACTCTGCTGTCCGAGGTCAGAACACTCTGGTTTGAACTTGAGAAGAAATGAATCAGTTGATTAACACGTAACTTGAAAGAAAAATCATCAACAAGAATTATTGCTATTGTCTTTAGTATTTCTAACCGCACAGGCTCCAGGGATGACGGATCATGGTGTTCCGAGAAGTGGGCACAGTGCTGCTTTGAACTAAAAATAGCTAAGAAGTTCTTTTGTTTGAGACCTTTAAGGACCTTCCGTTGCAACCTTTTGGCTTCTTTATGCCTTGGCGGATCCTGGGAAACTTCAAACTAGCTGCTGATAGATGAAACCGGTCAACATGTGTTTGTTTGGACTGGAAGTAACACAAGATGCAAAGATCTCACATTTCACCAATGGATGTGCTCCAATCTTCAGAGCTTCTTCTGTCCACGTCCTCTTGTACCACTTTGCTTCTGCCAACTGGACAGAAAGCTTTAAACTTGCCTCTGGTCCATAAACACCCTTTGCTAACCCACTCAAGTTGCACGCTGCAGGCGTTCAGAGGGCTGATGCCGTGTCAAAACGATTACGAAACCGTTTTACGGTTGCTTGGAGAGTCCAGCAGATGAACCACTTGGCAGGTGATATGCAGGAAGCTCATGAACTGATAGCATCGTTACAATATTTCATCAACTTCCTCCTCTTCACCTCTCAGGTCCTTACTGGACACACATTCTCTTCACGTGGAAGAAAGCTGAGGGCCTGAAGGTCTTTATCAACAGCAGCCTGACCGCTTACGACCAGGTTGGCAGCGTCTCAGAGAACTACGGTGACCCCTACCCTGACCTGGTCATTGGAACCAACAACAACAGGGCCTACGGACACTATGTGACCGGCGCCTTTGATGAGTTCGTCATCTGGGAACGAGCCCTTTCGTCCGATGAGATTTTGCTGTACTACAATGCAGCTATAGGTAGGTACGCCGCGCTCCATTGGAAAGTATTTCCTGTCATTCTAGGATATGGCTCGTCTGTAATAATGCCTTCCTCCCTGTTGACTCTGCAAGGAGGAAATAGGGGTTAAAAAGCAATTTCCGTCCTCTTCGCATTCCACCCACTGCATTCATGCATAACAACAAGATATTAAACCGTACAAATACTCGCCGTCGTCTTGCCAAATCGGCTCCTGCACCAAACGTTTTCGTGACCTTTTCGCAATATAAGTGCTACAGTGCACATAGTTCTGCCTTATAAGTATTTATAAGTGTGCAGAGGCGTGTTGGGTTGCAGGGGGCAGATCATTTTGATTTAATGTGACAGCTTATAACACGCTAGGACAAGAAAAACCCAGACTCTAATATGTTTTTGTTCTCTCGCTATATACCTCCTTCAGTTAGAATAAAGCCATAAATGGACAAAAACAATTGGACATTTATACGTTTTTAGAAATAATATTATTTCGCTGCATGAACATCCATAGTAGTCTGAAAAATGTCCAAAGCTGATGAAATTTAGCTCATTAGCCGGCCAGCCGGGTCGGGTTGTGTTGTTCGCTCACCGGGGGTGCAGGTTGCCGCCCCAATTGTGTATCAGGTGTGTTCAACTGGGCCTCAATGTGAGAGAGTCTGCCATGATTTCTTTGTTACCAAAAGCATAATATATTCCACAGACTCAAATAGCCCCAGTGTTATGGTTACAGAAAAATATTTTTACCTCTCTGGAAGGCACCTATAAAATGTTGTATTAAACCAAAGAAGAGCAGGAATGGTTCACACTGATATCGCTAGCATATGTCCTTATATAGGCATTCTCCGGTAGTCGCTTAGCACTGCTTTTATTAAATGACAGCAAAGTCATAAAATGAAACTTTAAGTTAGTGGCGGAATATAAGATTATTACCCCACTTTTGAGGTTGTTGTAATCTATCCCCTTGCTCGGCTGGACAGTAGCCAACCTTGTAACCGTGAAAGCGGTATGGTGATAAAATCCAGCTACATCATAGCAGCTAGCAGGTCCAACTAAGGCCACATAACGGGAATACCTCTCCAGTGGAAAAGAGGTCAGGTTGTACACTCCGCCAACGTCTGTTTGAACCGTAGTACATTCAACCGAGTAAACTCCAAACGTAAATGCGGGTCACTAGCATGGTTCCTGTCTGGTTTCAATGTGCTGTCTTCTGCAGGTGCGGATGTTGTGTCTGCCACAACACCCAGTGTCCCCAAGGAACCTGCTCTGACAACACCAACAGTGGTAAGTTTGACATCTTTATGGGTTCAGACTTGAATATTTTGTTCATAAGAACTTGAATGGCCTTCCAGTTTTCCTCTTTTTTTCCAGAAACATTTCATTGCAAGCTACTATGCTAGGTTTGTTTGTGTTAGCATTGCACTAAAGTCTGGTTACATAGATTTTATCTGCCATTACCTTTCCATTGTGTGCTCCTTTGTTTGGACCCACCATGCTAGACAATTGGTTGACGATGTCGCCGCCCATTGTTTCCTGATCATATGCTATTGATGGTGTCACTGTTGCCCCTTCATGAACCAAAACAAGTGTGTGTGTGGCCGGGGTGGGGGGGGGTATTTTGTTTATCAAGGAAAGCAGTGTAAGGTTATGTAACTTTGTGACTACAATGGTTAGTAAGACCACTGAGGTGTTTATGGCTGAATCAGGTGTGAACACAACTTCCAACAGTGAGCAGATGTATTTTTTGCTCTTACTTATTGGGAGACCAAGATGTCTCTCCGACATCAACCTACACCTGGCTTGTTTGGCACAGTGTCCCACCAAAGATTGATTTGTTTGGGCAGAAGCGGATACAGAAATTACACTGTGATGTCAACTTCAACCTTTGCCAAAAAAAAAGTGGTGGCCTGCATTCAAACCCTGGGGTGTTTAGGCACACACTCGTCCAACCGCAGATCATCTGATCCTGTGTGATGATATTCAGGATGCCAATATTTCCATGAGATAAGAATATTGTTTAATTTAGGTAAGGCAGTTTCACAACATATGCTGTAATGGTTTAGGTGGGAAACTATGGCCTGTATGGATGGTTTGCGTTATGTTCTGGGTCTAAGCATTGACTACGGCAAACAGTGTTGACCTTTTAGTGGAAACATGAGCAATGTAAATACCCATTAAAGGAATATGAACTGAAATGTATCCAGGAAGTGATCTTGGAGAGGGTGTCAGAATCTACCAATTTTACCTGACCATTGGCAGCATGGCACCTGGGATACACTATAGAATATGTGCACAAACAACAGAATCAGAACAAAGCAAACAGACCATGAGAAAATTGTTTGAAAAACTTCAAAATGGTCACAGTTAAAATATCAACGAGGTGATCACAGAAGAGACAGGCCTGTGTTTGAATCATAAGCAAACAGTTCCTTTTCTCACGGAGCAATTGTTTCCTTTTGAAGATTGAGGAGCTGGAGGAGGATATTGGGAGCACATGTAACGACTGCTGTCTTGTTTATGAAAGAGCTTTGGAGGTAGAAAACAGATAAAGAAACACAAGAAAGTGGAGACAGCTGCTCTAAGACTGCACACAAGATGGCTCCCTGTAGGGCACTGGCCTGGAAAAGAGCAACACTGAAGCACTTGTCCGGGATGTATTCCCCCAAAACTCTCTATCAGTCACACTTAACATCCTGTGTATGTTGGAACTTGGTGCTTCTTCGGAAATGACCCCCTGAGAGTCAGCTACATCTGATGCCTGTTGTGTTTGCTCCCCAGAGAGCGCTCGAAGCGAGCCCTCCTGTCATCAGCCAGCCCGAGGAGGTCCGAAACTCCCAGGACCTGGAGTCCATGCCGGTTTTGAACTTCCTGGAGGCGCTGCCCAACCAGACCATCCCTCAGAACGTCGCCAGCAACCTCACGCAGGTCTTGGAGCGCAGTCCCGGCACACACTCTGCGGGGCCGCACGCACACAATGCCCACCCATGTGCGCATGACGCAACAGTTCCGTGACGTCCTTTTTCTTCTTCTACTTCTTTTCTTCCACTCAGGCTTTTCTCAAAAGTGTGGAAGAAGTCCTGTCCTCTCCGTGGTTGCCAGAGGTAAATGAGTTCACACAGTTGTTGTGCAGCGATCCAATATGACATCATGTAACATATGCAATTTGGTGAATACTTTAATCCAAGTCATTAAAGAGATGCATGAGTTTCAGGTTCTAAGGCTGCCTGTTTTTGGTGAAAGCGATGCCAGCAGCCACAACAGCACCGGGACTGCAGGGAGCGGAGAGTCAAATACAGCGGTGTAAATTGAATAAAACGGCACTGCTGGCTACAAATCTTTCCGCGAAACAATCCTCTCGATGTAAATTTGTAGCTTCCTGTCCTGTAGATCTTGGCCGAAGACCCATGCTCTCATATACAAACACATTGTTGCCAGAAGAAAGACAATTCTGAGCAAGTGTGTGGTTTCAGGGCTTTGAGTGCCGAGAGCGAGCCCGCATGTTTTCGTAGTGGCAAGCTGAAACAGATGTTCACATAGGCAAAATGCGAAAACTTGGACAGAGAATGCAGCGTTCGGTAAATCCCCTCGCTGTTGCCTCCCCCAAATCTGGTCAGAAAATGTCACTCTTTATCACATTTTTCACGGAGGACATGTTTGTAACACCTCACTTGACCTCGTGTCGCTCTCCATCTATCTCAGCCTTTGCTAATTCAAAAAGGAGGTACTAAGACCAAAAAGATAGATTTGCAGCAGTGGCCGAAATATCACACCATGGTTGTGTTTGACCCTCCCTGTCCAGAGAACATACGACTTTTACATGCCGCTTGAAGTATTTTGGCCATTTCTTTTTTGGTCCTTTTTTTACCAAGAGGGATGGGTAGCCACGCCTTTCATTCGTACGTCTATATTTAGTATGTTTTCCCACGCTAAATTGAAGTGGGTTTGATTTTTTTCTCTAAGTATCTACACTATCTGCTCTGTGTTCTCTTCCAGCTTGAAGTTGAGCACATTGTTGTGAACAGACACAGGTCCATCTCCAACTAATACATCCGTTTGACAGAAACATTTCACAGGGCTTTTAGGGTTCTTGAAAATAGCCAGTTTATTTGGCACTAATGGTGTGTTCCATTTACCTCGGAAGTCAGAGCTTGGAGCTGGGAATGACGTCACACCGGAGATATCGGCGTTCCCGTGACATGGCTTGTATTTAACACTACAACAGCGTTTCCAGGTATAGATGTCGAAAAAAAATACTATCCTTACATCCCATTTAGTGCAACAAAAACTAATCAGAAATGCTACATAAATAGAATATCAGAGGAGTGAGGGAACTCGGGGCCAAGTGAGGATACTCCAACTTTCCGAGTAGGAATTCTGACTTCGGGGGGTGTTGTAGTTGAAAATTCCGACTCGGAACTCGGATATTCCAACTTCTGAGTACAAATTGTACCCTTGACGCACACCTTGCATATCCCTCGTTTATCGCGCAGTATCGCTCCGCACCGACCATTCAGAGTAAACAAACCACGTTTAAACCTGCGTAAGTAATTCAAAGATGCTCCGTGCGTTTTTCCACACTGTACGCTGTATCCGGAAGCCCTCACACTTTTCACCGCGTTTCTGAGCGCAATATCGGACCTGAGCAGGTGTGGCTGACGGCTAGCCGTCCCACAGACGTTCCCTCTCTCTTCAGTCCGGCTCAGTTTCCATCTTCCAGAGTTGTTCCTCAAGGAGCTCCGGTTCATAGAGATCGCCTCTTGTTGCCAAAGTCAATGGATAATAATGACTTTTTATTAGCGTCTGCTTCACACGAGCAACTGATGAGCGGATTGATATGGCGCCATAGACGCGGTCGCGCGGAGGGATACGCGACGTCTTCGATTAGTGCCAAATGAAACTGCGATTTTCAAAACTTTTTCTAGAAGCACTGGGAATGTTTTCCATATGCCAAAGAATCAGACGGATATATTGGTTTGAGATGGAATTGCGTGTAGACCGTGACGCCCCGCTCTAAAACTGGCTCCCGTCTGCTTCAATGTTAAACCTGCTGCTGCTTCAAAATGGATTTGAGCCAAGAGCTGGTACACATGGCCACTAAGTATACGAGATGCAGTACACGGCTCTCTCCTCTCCCTCAGTAAGCTACAATTGCTCAAACTTTGGGAGGCAGAACCAGCCACAAACAGGGAAGTATTGTGCCTCTCTGCTGTCCACCGGAAAGAATGTGATTCCTCTGTTATGGAAACTTGACTCACACTCTGCTGGTTCTTAAATCCCAACAGGAGATTACAAAGGATGTCATTCACCTGTTTTCTTGGCCTAAATGTACAATAGTGAGTATTTGTGACGACTGAAAGCGGTAATTGTGCGTGTTCTGTCGGGTCTCCGCCGAGCAGCAGTACGACCCGGTGGTCAGCGGCCTGATCGAGACCGTGGACCGAGTGATGGAACACATGGTGACGAACCTGGAGCCCGGCCCGGACTCCCTCATCTCCCTCGGCGGGACGTCCTTCATTGCAGGTCGCTGTTGCGTCAGCTCCGTATCGTGTGACTCAGTGTTTGTAGTTTGTGTGGTTGGGGATGGAAGGGGAGCATCACGTTGACATCACTCTCATTCGGAGGGTAAATGCAGGTCACATAATCAAAAGTGCCCCCTCCCGCCCCCAACCCCCCTTGGTTTTGCCTCCTAGTGGTTTGTTTTTGCATAATATTTGCTTATATCTCGCTCCCAAGACTCACACATCTTTGATCCACCCCTGATAAACCAGCCAGCCAATCTTCTTGTATCAACACTTATCTAACTTCTGACCCCCCCACCCCCCCAACCGTCTTTTCACAGATTACTCCCTGATGAAACTCCCACAAAACTACAACCTGCCGCATTATCGCTTCCCCATGCAGGGGAAGAGCTACATCTCCGTGCCCGGCAAGGCTTTCACCATGCAGTGTGAGTGCCCAACTCTGAAAAAAACACACGTAACGCACCTTTCCTTGCTTGGGGATTCTCTTCGCCAGGAGAAAATAGTCCAGCTGGGAGGCTCTTGTTATTGGCCAGTAATTTACTATACTGAGATTTAAGAGTCCGAACATAGTGCAAGGACTGGGGTGCCATGAGGGCCTTTGTGCGGCTTTATGGCGCGCCGTAGAAATCCAGCTATGACTTTAATGTTCGCTGTTTTTCTTTTTATTCAGAGCAGAAAGACAGAAAGAGGGGGTACTTTTTCTCCACTTTCCTCGGCCATTAAAAAAAAAAAGGAACGGACTAAGTGGAGGGAAAGTGAGAGCGAGTAATTACGTCCCGGCATTAAAACTCTTGTTTGTTTGACTTTGCGTTCAGGTCAGATTCCCCTGGCTCCACCTGGCCGCTGCGTGCCCCAGCGAAGCAGGAATAAAACGCTTTAATAATTCATTAAAAGGGCCATTATCAGAGATGGAATATATGTTATTACTGACATGTTGGAGCCAACTTTACTCACAGGCCTGAATACCTGGCGGAGGGAGACGCTCCGAGGGCAGGTTTTACATCCTAATTAGAGAGAAAGTGCTGCACATTTGCGCACAATTATAATTTTTTGTGTGTGTGTGTGTGTGCAAGCTAGCGATCTGTTGCGGGCTTCGACGGGAGGCCCTCTGTCCAAACAACGTTTTGGACGTTGAAAAAAGCCCGCCTGGCCGCAGCAGATTTGTGTGGACGTCAGCGAGCTCTGGTGGAGTCACAGTCAGCCGAGCGGCCTTTGAAATCGAGGAGCGGGACCATTAAGGATTTCCTCTAGTTTTCATTGTTTATCTTGCGGCGCTGAGGTGGGACCCGGCTGGACGATGGGTCCAGATTAGCTGAAGTCATGGGGAGGTTTCATAAGATTTCCCAACAAGCACATGGGGTTGTTTTTTTTTTCCCGCAGGGGCCTTTTTACCCTTTCACCGTCGTGCGAGTGTACGGCGGTCCCATTAGGCTGCCGGTGCCAGGGCTCGCCGGCGAGGTGGCGTTAATTAACTTCCCTCCTTTGTGAGCATTTTAGCGGCGCCGCATCACATTCCCGGCCCTCCGCCACATTCAACTGTTTGCTCCTCTCTGCTTCCGCCCGCAGCCCAGACCACCATCGTCGGCCTCTTCTACCACAACATGAACAACTACTACAAAGAGATCAGCCCCGTCAAAACCAGGTAATTTTGATTCAGAAAAATAGGAAGAAAAAAAAGAACAAGGGTTTCTCTGCCTGTGCTTCCTGTGTGGGAATCGGGTCCGCTGAGGCCGAGGCGCCCCGGCTTCCTGGACGGACGATGCCCGGGGCCAGAGCCTTATCTGTCCTCTCGCTTATCTCACATCTCACCACTCAACCTCCACTGACTGATACACCCTGCCATTAGCTCTGCATATCCATTACCCCCCCCCCGCCCCCCCCTTCCTCCTCCTCCTCCTCCCCCTCAGTTATTGTCTCATCATCTGGCCATCTTGTTCCACTAAATTCGCGAGTGTTTATTTTTTGCCAGCGCAGCAATCGAACGGCCGTTTTTGTTTTTTTGGTCCAGATACAAACAGTGAGGCGATCGTTCTTTTGCTGTTGCTGCTTTCAGACTGTGGAACAAACTGCCCCCCCCCAACATTCACACTCTACTCTATGTTGATCTCGGCCTTTTCAAATCAAAGCTGAAGACCCACTTTTATAGATTGGTGTTCAGTCTTGCTTTTTGGTATACTTGTTTTATCTGTTCTATATTATGCACTACTGGAACCTTTTAATACCCTGCAGCAATTTCTTATTGAATTTCTATGTGTTGTCTTTATACATTGTTTTATGACTTTGTTGACCATTCAGTTATTGTAAAGGGCTATACAAATTAATTTCATTTGATTGGATAGAAATGTACGGCAGCAGCACACAAACCTTCTGTGTGTGTGTGTGTGTGTGTGGGCGGGAGGTGGGGTGGGGTGCTGTGTATCATCATGGGGAGGTGCTGCTTGTGTGATCTGGATGCCACATATCAGATGACCTTGAAATGCTATCGATGGCACGCTGCCGGTTGCTAGTGTGATTAACTTTATCGACAGGTGATCAAAGTGACACTGAAACGCTACTCAGTCTTTGCTTTGATTCTGTGCCGTTAAATCAGGTTTTTTTTTGGTTTGTTTGTTTGTTTTTTGGCAGGATTAACGAAGCCACCGATTTCAAGGACCATAAGATCCAGGTTGCGAGCTGCCTGATCTCCCTGAAGGTGGAGCCCTCACCGGCGCTGTCGGTGAACCTCTCCGGGGCGCCGCTCATCAAGATCGTCCTCACCCACGTCCTGGTGAGGGTCGACTTTTTCAAACTTTTCTTTCTCCTCTCATGACTCATGTTTTATCTCTGGTCAGCTCTCTGAGTGAGTCAGTCATGATGGGAAAATTAAAGTTTTCCAGCCGGTGGGTGTGGGACTCCCACCTTATCGCTTTGTCCACGCAGTAGCCAACCCCCCCCCCCCACCACTACCCTCCTCTTTATGAAATCTATCAGCTCTATTTCTGGTGCTTCCCTTATGTAAGTAGATAATGGCTGTTTGCGGGACAGCTGTGGGCACTGACCAGCACAAGAAGCCCAAAACCTGCTTTGGTTTTCATTAGCCTGCTTAAATTTTCCCTCGCCGAGCGAGCATGTGGCTTCCAGAGAGCGAACTGATTATGGACATTTGAACTGTGGGCTCGGGGGCTGCTTTGAAGGGAACAATAACATGCTTTTATGAACAACTTTTTTTTTTTTCTTCTTCTGCGCTGCTTTTTATGGCGGGCCGGTGCCAGTTTTCCATGGGAAATGCAGTCGAGGCTCATGATGAAAATGAACTTGCAAATGTGCATCGCGTTGGCTTGCTGACACAGTAAAGGCAGAAACGCGGCGCTGTGCGTTATCCTTCGCACAATGTCTGGATTGTGAGGCAGATTCCATTCATTTTGATCCCTATATCGATCACACAGTAGCCATAAAAAGCCAGCCGGCGCCCCTCTCCGATCAAATCCAGTAACAGTACTCGTCAGCCGTGGAGGATTTCTTCTCCTTCTCAAATGAAAACCACACAGCTCTGTGAAACCATGGCAATGCTGGTTTGTTTGCCATCATTTTCCTCGGTGAAACAAATGTTTATGCTGCAACCCTCTGGCCCGGGTTCCTGTGACGATGATTGCTGTGTTTGTTTTAGCGGACACCATGGAAGAAGGCTTATAGGCTTCTTTGTTATGGGGAGTGCTGGAGATGCTCACCAGCTCTGCTCTCCGTCGAGTCAAGGTGTTTCTGTTTGACTTGGACGGCCTTCACTCCCGATTCGTACATTCTTCCCCCCTCTCAAGCCCATTACAAATAATCTGTGATACTTATTACTTACATACTTGCATGGAGGATCGAAGATGCCAGCAGGTTTTTTTTTTT
>CAESWR010000394.1:550854-572167 GCA_903171835.1 Mullus surmuletus
CTTCATGCATGTTGTTTCAAAGGTTTGAGGCGAGCAGGAGACATTGAGCTCAACCTGGAAGTCGCTTCTACTCTGCTGCATTTGCACCTTCAATGCTGGTTTCCTGCAGGAAAATGAAGTTTTTGTCAAAGTGAAGATCCTTTTATGTCAACTGCATGTGTCAACTGCATAAAATAGGTCCACAACAAATGCTACTTTACATATGTATATTATATGTTGACTCTGCCACTGTGGGAAGAGGCTGCTCTCAAAAATCTTGCATGTTATCTTACTTCTGTGCACAAATTCCCACTAATACTGACATGTTATTGTCATGCATGTAATGGTGTCACTCCAACGCACCATGGATCTCGTACAGTAGGTTTCATAGACTTTTCTTCGGCCCATATTCGTAAGATTGTCAATATTAGTTGGTATCTCATGGTAAGAATAGCGTATTTCCTGGTGACATGACATGAGATCCATGTAATGGTGTCACTCCAACGTAATGTTTGAGCACCATGGATCTCGTACAGAAGGTTTCATACTATTTTCTTCGGCCCATATTAGTAAGATAGTCAATATTAGTTGGTATCTCATGGTAGGAATAGCGTATTTCCTGGTGACATGTTATTGTCATCCATGTAATGGTGTCACTCCAACGCACCATGGATCTCGTCCAGTAGGTTTCATAGTCTTTTCTTCGACCCACACTAGTAAGATTGTCAATATTAGTTGGTATCTCATGGTAGGAATAGCGTATTTCCTGGTGACACGACATGACATCCATGTATTGGTGTCACTCCAACGTAATGTTTGAGCACCAAGGATCTCGTACAGAAGGTTTCATAGCCTTTTCTTCGACCCACACTAGTAAGATTGTCAACATTAGTTGGTATCTCATGGTAAGAATAGCGTATTTCCTGGTGACACGACTCCACCTCACGTATTTTTATGATGTATTATTTCTGTCTCCGTGACCACAGTGGACATCCTATGTTTCAGTGATCGGTTTGCGTAATAAGATTCTAGTCTATATCTTTAGAGGTCGAGATGATATTAATGGCTGTTTGCAATTCAGTATCTGAATGAAAGTATAATTTTAAGCCTCATCATTGGTGGATAAACTTTCCAAGAGTCAACACGATGTGCGCTCTTTGAGCTTTTGGAGACCCTTTGGCTCATTCCTGTTGTTAATCTCAATGAACACCTTATTTTTCATCCTAAATATACTTTTCAAGGACACATGAGGCTGCAATTCGTTCGAAAACACCCAGTCTTGTTGTTTCTCCGGCCCGTGGAAGTGAAGTTGACCTCAAATCTGCGCGCCGTACTGTATTACATAATGTATTGTCCTTGTGTTGAGAAAAAAAAAAAAAACCCTCTTTACAGCTCCTGTTTCCTCAGCAGCGAGAGCACAGATTTTACACGGAGCCGGCGCGAACCGTGCAGGGAAGCTGCGTCTTTCTGTCCGCGGAAAGGGAAAGCTAATCGAAAGTGGCAGTTTTGTTTTTTTTCCCCTCCACAAAGTTTCATCTTTACTATTCAAGCCATGGAGCTGGAAGCCGGCTGGGTTGTAAAGCATGAGTCTGCGGAGCTGCTCGCTCTAAAATGAGTCATTAGTACTTGAGAATAAATGCTGAAAGCCACGAAATGATGGTTTGCTGGAAGCCGGACGACATGATTGCGCTTGAAATCTGGGATAGCGCTGACGCAGTTGATGGAACGCTTACTGGCGGAGCGCTGATTTATCATTCAAAACCTAAAGATTTTCAGTCGATATTGGAGAGCCAAGACAATCTGATCACATCATCTCGCTGTCTGGGAATATTTTGTGTGCTCCTAGCAAATATGGGAAAGACTAATGATAGAGGTGTTTGTTTGTATCTACCTGTTGCGTCTGCTGCCATGACGACAGTTCAGTGATTGATGTTGGTCGTATTCAGGCACGGGAAACAATCATTGCTCCGAATTTGCTATGATGGATTATATAGTTGCATTTTTATGGTTAAAAAAGAGTTAAATGAGTTTTCTACGACTGTCAAATGCTTGAGACGACTTCCTATATTGAGGGAATTCTGATCGTGTAGTTTCGGTGGCAATTTACATTAGTTTTTTCCTTTTTCTGAACTGTGCCTCGTCAGAATCAGCCGCCTGTCAGACTTCTGCGGCTGCACCGTGACGCTTTATTTCTGTGACGAACGTTGCTTGAATGAAGTTCCGGTATCAGTTGCCTTTTTAACTGAATGCGCGGTGGTTTTTCTGTCAGTGGTATCGCACCTTTTGCACTTCCTACGAACTACATATCTGCTCTTTATCAGTTGGCTGCAAAGACGAGACTGCTCAAATTTGGGCCCGTCGTTGCACTTTAGGTAAACGGACGGTGATTTGGTGCTTATGGCACTTATGGCACTTTGATCGTTGGCTCTTTGAAAGGTTGTCAGATCTGTTTCCCCCCCGGCGGCGACCCATCAATCAATCACAGGATTGCCAAAAAGCGTCTTCACTGTCTTTGGTCACTTTTTTACTCCAAAAGGGACATTGGTTTCCAAAACGAACACGGTGCAGATCCTCCAACGGCAAAGTTAGAGCTTAGATATTGCAACCGACCCTGGAAACGACCCCTTATTGATTGCCAAATGCCAATGTTGGTATCAAATGTTTCTGCAAAAGCGAAGTTAGAGCCACGGCATTTACCGGTCTACCATTGTGAACCGTTTTTTGGGGGTTTTGTTTTGACAAATTGGGGTTTCACAAGCTTGCAGAAAGACGGGTTATGGTCGCTCCATCATGTCTGTTGTTTCTGCAGGTTCATCTCGGTACATCAACGTTTTGTACAAAAGTTACATAAAGTCTGCCTCCCCCCCCAAAAATATCCCTGCTCTTCACTTCTTTGTGTTCTTTTATTTTTTCGGAAATTCTTTTTGGCGAGCCTGTGCTCCCCTCAGAGGCAGCCGGAGTGGGCGACGTGTCGGCTGCAGCCTCCTCGCACTCGTCTCCGCCGCGCTCCCTCTGTGAGACCTGTGGTTTTGTGTCAGTTGGTCGGTCTTTGATGTGCAGCAGTCAGAGAAAGTGGTGCAGTGTGCGCTTCGTGGATGCCACTCCGTGTGAACTTGAGACGTTTACAAAAAGGAAAAAAATCAAATCACACAGTTCTCTGTCAAGCATTTTGCAGTGTCACCGCACTGCCTCATTATGTTCTATGAATCCCCACAAGCGTCAAACAACATAAGAACAAGTGCGGAAAAGAATGTGTGGAATATGTATATTTTTTTTAATCATTGAAAAAGAAAAAATGGCTCTAATGCAAATTTAATCTCTTCTCGTAAGTGAATAAACATGCAGTAGTACTTTAGTAGTTTTGTGAGTCAGACTGATACTCCGATTGAGTTGACTGATCATCATTGCAGCAGTTAATGAAGACTTTGCATTTTTGATTTTTTTTTGACGAGCTCATTTAAACTGCAGTTGATTTACCCAGTGGTGCATGTAGATTTAAAATGATTGTAATACATGTGCAGTTTTGTGTCATTTTTGTGCAACTCCAGGCCTCACACACCAAAATAGTTCTATCTTTTTACACTCTGACAGTGTTAACTCCTTGTTGAGCGCGTGTGTGTGACGCTAATCGTGGTAAATCTGCGGTTACTTCAGCTTCACCTATCCGGGATTATTTTTGTCGTCACCCAAAATGATGGTCTTCACTTTGAATTTCAGTTTGCGGTATGCATAGACTAGTCTCGGTTCATTTGATATGAGACATTGAAATAAATGTTAAAAAAACAATATCTTTTGTGAGATGATGAAACATGATGCTGGACATTTGCTGAGATAAACCGGAACTGATATCACTGGACACGTTATATTTCAAGGCTCTCCAAAAAGGAAAGATTTGCAGAGCCTGTGCAGTGCCACCATTTTGAAGTATGTAGAGTATTTTGTTTTTAAAATGTGCCCTCTATCACGCCTTTTCTTGTACTTTGCGTATTACAGAAAGCGGTTTGGCAGTGTTTGGGCGAAGGCGGTCGACTATGACTCTGTGTCATTTTCATAGCAGGACTATTTTTGTTTTCAATAGCCTCTTGTTGGCACTGCGGCTGCAGCGCGTCGACGCCGCACGCAGCCTCTCGACCCGGGCCTCCGTCCGAGCACCACCGTCTGCTTACGCAATCACAAGATCGCGTATCGCCCTCTGTGATGATGTTCAGAGGCTGCTGAGCTGTTTCAGCTCGCCCACACGAAGAGTTAGATCATTGGGGGGGGAACGCTGCTGAAGTGGCTCGCGTTTGGAAATACCTTTTTTTTCCCTTTAATGTTTGGAGAGATTTGTGAGTGTCAGATTTCACCTTTTGTCCAACACCGTGTCAAAGTTGGAGAAACCCAACAGACTGCATCTTATTTGGACTTTTTAGGAACATGCAGTGTAGATCACGCTAAAAATGTATTTATACCGTGTCTGTTGTTCAGAATTTGCAGTACTTTGTGCAGTGCTCGAGGCTGATGGCTGCCCACCGTGAGGCGAGTTTTGTGCTTAGGCTTCTTCTGTTGAAGGTAATTTTTTACCTTCTGCTCTTAACAAGTGTCATTGTTATGTGTATATAGTGCAATGGAGACACATTTTTACTAAGTAATCTACGTTCAACTTTTTAAAAACAAACATTTATTCATTATTAATATCAACAGTGATTCTCGCCGCAGCAGAAACACTTCTTGAATCCCCGTAAACTGCTACTTATAAATGTGACAGGGCAGAGGAAACACTCCTGAAGAAACACAAATAAGCTTTTAGAACTCTTTTCTTTCTCAGTGAGATTATCAAACAGCAGTGAATAGTTCCTTTACAGGATTACAGGATTCGTCATTTCGATATCAGCGTGCCGAGGCGGAAGTGCATCATTCCACTTTTAAGTGGAAGACGACACCCTGATAGGTTCACTTTTGCATCCTAAACACACACACGCACACACATGCAGAACATTCATTAGAAGTCTCATCAAATCCCCCTTTGCGCCTGACTTTGAGGCCAGCTCATGCACCACTATGCGCTTGGATGCCTCAGACACGCCTCCCAGAAGGCACTTGAGGCCGTCTGCCTATAGATTGTTTGAAATGGGGCGTTAAATGCGGAAGCGTAAGCGCTCGCCGCCACCCAAAAGGAAAGTGGTTTAGAGTTTTGAGGCTGCTCTTTGCCAGCGGTTTGAGTCCTGACCCTGTGATCAGGTTCTGGGTTTTGTGGATTGTACTGATGCCCGCCGCCGCCCGTTGCCATCCACTCTCCCCATCTCGCCTCCTTGACCTGCCTCGCTTTCTCAGCCACCGCCGGCGTTCGTCTTCATGCTGCCACGAGCCCGCTCTCTCCAAATGCCACCGTGGCTCCCATCTCCATGGCAACCCCATCTGCCTCTGACATCAGTGCCGCCACTCAGCAGCCAATGAGGGAGGCGGCGAGAGAATGAGAGCCTTGACACTCTGAAATCCTGTTGTGCAATTCAGAAGGAGATGTAATTTGGGGTGATTACGCCTGCCAAGAGGAGCGCGGTGACTTCTGGTTCAATGAGCTTGCGAGACGTGCATGCACGCCGCCGTCGGCTTCATCAAAGCCTGTGCGGCTGCTCATTGAGGCCTGACAGATGCATTTTATTCATTAATGGTTTGCTGTGGTGTGTTGGCCTCGCATGTTTGAAAGTTGGAGGAGGATGAGGAGGAGGGGCCACTTGGATATTTGATGGCGTCTCATTGCTTGATGGAAGCACACCTGCAAAAGTCAACTCGGCACACACAAGTGCGCTCGTCAACTCTGGACGTTTGACTCATCCCCGAAGTCAAGTAGAACTAATGTGGGCACAATGCCGGAGCGGCCGATGTGTTCCCCCCCCCTCGCTGCTCCAGCTCTCAGGGTTTTGAGCGCACTTCCCTGCAGCCGGATAAAAACCCCTTCTCCTAACACCAGTCATTGGAGATCACCAATATCGAGAGGATTAATCAAAATAATCAGTTTTATGTGTCAGTCTTTTAATTATTGAACTACTGTCCCGATTAGATATTGGTCAGCAAAATAAAAGAGTATCGGATTATATCGGCCTGTGTCTAAAAGCTCCGATATAAGCACTCTGATAAAGCAGTCCATTCCAGACTTCGCTCCAAGCAATTCTAATTAATGGGTCAGTTTTTCTTATATCTAGTGTTGCTGACGATTGTTCTCTGTTTGAGGAATATCACTTGATCAAGCCATTTCTTATATTCCATACTACAAAATAAGTCATAAAAGTATGTATCATATGTGTTGATATCATATCAGATCGATATCGGCCAATACTCAAGGCTGCAATATTGGTATCATATTGGAAGTGAAAAAGTTGTATCGAGACACCCCCATTCAACAGACTTGGTACTCAAAGCGAGAAACCCGGTGATCATATCCAAATGTTTTGTTTTTTGCCTCACGTGGAACTGGGTAATCTGGTACACGTTGGTCACCAGCGTTGTCCAACTGTTGTTCCAGTGCACAGCTTGACAGTGACGTCGACGATCGCACACTTCTGACTTCTTAATTAGACACACGGAGGCGGCGGAGAGCAAATGTACGAGGAAAAGATGTGTTCATCTTCTTCTGTCCACTTGAATACGTGATTTTTGACATCGTTTGTATGTAAAGATCCGCGTTCCTCCCGGTCCTCTTGCCGGCCTCCGCGTACGGATCGGCCGTCCTGGATCGGGGATACGGGAGGCTGCCGCGCTCCGCTCCACTCCAAGCAAAATAATCCCCTTCTGGATCTGGTGGACTGTGCAGACTCTGACCTTGCTGATAACGAGCTCAAACACTGATAGCGTCCAAGTGTTTGGTTTGCTCCCAAGAGGTTACGCCGCCGTTGAACATGGGAGTGGCAGCATTCCTCTGCAGTTGTGTGTCAAAGTCTGGGCGCCCTCTGACAAATCACATATTTTAGAGAAATAATAGCTAAAATACAGTAAAGAATGGTTATAAAAGGTGCAGACATTTGGCAGAAAGTGCAGCAAAAATGTTTTAGTTGGAGGCATGATGGTCCAACAGATACTGTGTGTGTATGTGTGTGTGTGTGGCACACTGCTCTCATTACCGATATGCTCCAGTCAGCAGCTTTGCCCTAAACGATCAGCCTGAATCATTTGACCTGCGTATCAGATAGAGGTGACATACATTTTTAAAGGTGCATAAAGGGGTCGACTGTTTTATGAAGCAGAGGGGACAACTTCCCTCCTCAGCTGCTGCAGCATTTGCTAGTTTCCATGAAAATACACCTCCAAAAGTACTTGAAACACACAAATACTCATTAATGGAGAACAAATGTGAACTTCCATCGAATACTTTTCCGCATCAGCTAAATAATAGAAGCCCATGTCTATTTAGCGCGTTGTTTTCAGGCCTGTTGTGTAATCTGGTTGCTGTGCGGAGAAACTACCAAAGTGAAATGATTCCGGGCTGAAACTGAGTCACAATAGCAGCTCGTGTGTAAAACTGACGTCAGATCGCCGGTGAGTCTTGCACAAGGCACTTGCATGTATTATAATGTAGGACCGGATGAAAGGGAGCACAGGAAACTTACAGAGAGGAGCAGAATTATTACAATTAGTTGTATTCTTTATCAGTGCAAGATGAAGCAGGTAAATGGAGAGAAGCTATTCCCACATTAGGACTAAATGATACATAAATTTAAAGACAAAACAATACAACGATAGATTTTCAAGGATGCACATCTTCAAAATAGTTGATTAAAATGAGAAAACCAGCGGCGATCTGAGTGAAACACACCGATCTACCGATCACCGATGCGATTGATAATGTGCTGCGACTTGGTGCCACTCTGAATTAACAACTGTAGCTTGGAGTGTGTTTGTGAAAGCCTAACCGCGTGCACACACACACACACACACACACACACACACACACACACACACACACACACACACACACACACACACACACACACACACACACACACGGCTGCATGCGAGGGTCCGCCGCAGAACTGTCGTTCCTGCGCAGACGTTCCTTTCTGGACATTCTTGGCTTATGTTGCACTTAGCCCCCCCCCCCTCCCCTCCAACCACCACCCCTCTTCTTTCTTCAACCCAGCCCCTTGAGTGTTGTCACGGTAACTACCCTATTGCATAACACAGCGGATGCAGTGTAAAACCTTGTATTCCCGTCTCCTTGGAAACAGAGCCCCCCTCCTCCTCCTCCCTCCCCCCCCCCCCTCCATTTTGCACTGAGCATGCTCAGAAAACAATGCAGAAGTGGAGGAAACGGGGAAAGGCGACTCGGAGCAGATTCAGTCTCCTGCTTCATCACAGAATTAAAGTGTTATGATTGACACGACGAGAGAAGGTTTCACTTTGAGGTTGCTGCGTTCATGATCAACCGAGGCTTACAATGTGGAGTTGGTGTTGCTTCTTGCAGCTTCACTAGAGGTTTTAGATGTTTGCCTTCACTTGTGATTGTCCAGTGTGATCTGCTGGCCTCATGAGGAGGGTGTCAAAGATCTCTGAAGGTCCACGCGGTGATGGAGGATGGCGGTGCACCATCGATTATGGCTTGAACATTGCATCCTTCGCTGTGCCGCCCCGGTTCTGTTAGCCCACCGACTCTGTTTTGTCCCAGAGCATGTTGCGCCGCTCTCAGATTGTCGCATCGCAACGAAATGCACCACACTGTTGCGATAACCATGTTTTGAAATTCAGCCTTCGATCGTACTTCCTCATGGTTGCATTGCACGCGCTGATTTATTTGTCACGTACGAAGCGAATGCAAGCCGTCAATAACACGTTTCCGTTGTGTTTGTGTTTACAAGCGGTCCTACTGTGCTCAGGAGAATTGAAGCGATCATTTAGAGGGCCAGACTTCAACACATTTTCCCCCACTGTGATGAGCAAATTTCATGTTTGACTGGTGTCGGCATCAGCTGGTGGCATTAGTACAATTCACACCCGCGTCACCTCGGAGTCCAAAAGTCTCAGAATCAGTGAGAGCAGCTTTCCCAGAAAGGGAAAGTCCACCTTTGGCTGATAAGGCCGAGCAACATCAATGGTCAGACACCACAGCTAAGCAACGTGTGTGTGTGTACTTTGCACTTCCTTAAAGGTGCCGTCTGTTGCAGGCCTGGACAAATAGAAGGAACTAAGGGGCTTGCCTCAGCAAACATGTCGAAATCCAAGCATGGGGTCATCAAACTGCTGATCCTCAACTTGTCTGTTTACTTTCGGACTTTGCAGAGATTTCATGGTGTTCCTGATTTATCTTTGCCAGTATTTATCTACATATTTAGATTTTTCGGAATTATTTTCTATTATCGCTTGTTCTCATTTTCACAACTGCAATGAATCTGATTAGATTTTTTGCTGCTAAACACAGATTCTGCTTTTGTGGATGCTCCCCCGTGTGTTTATGTTGGCCCAGATTGCTGGTGCCGCTTCGTGGTCGTCATGCTCATCAAATCACAGCTTTGTCCTGTGTTTCCCGCCGCTCGCTCACTCGCTCGCGTCGAAATGTCCGGTTGGAGGCTGACGGTTACAAAAGCGCTATGAAAATCTGTCTGCACCAGAGCGGCTCTACCCTACATCGGATTTTCGGCTTTCGATGAATAAGCCTTGTAGCTCCCTGTGTCTCTCTTGTGTGTGTGTGTGTGTGTGTGTGGGGGGGGGGATCTGCTGGTGTAGAACAGTTGCCTCAAGTACAGTTTCCTCCCGCACACACAGACACATTCCTCGCACACAAGTGGAAAGGAAGGTCACTCATATTTCCCTCGCAGAAGCCTGGCACACTCATGTTTACATTTCAGTCCCTGCACCCCCCGTCACTATAGCAACTCATTTTCTTATTTTGTCATACTATGTGGGTGTTTTTTTTTCTTCTCCCTCCTCCTCTTCTTCTTCTTCAGTCGTTTCTCTTGTTTGAAATGTGCAGAAATAAAATCACCGTTGGCCGGGTGTTGGCGCTGCCTCTCGGGCTCCCAAGGAAACCATTTATAATGCAGCTTTGATGGCAACCAAAATGCAAATCGTTCTGGCATCTCCATCTCTTGGCAAAATCTCGCCGGTTTGGATGATATTTTTAACGTGTCTGGTCGGTTTGCGGCACCAGAGTGAAAGCGATCTGCGTTAAAAGCCGTCAGATGTATTCATACGGATCTTGCGTGCGCTTGAAGGCGACACTCCGTCTGATCTTTTGTGCTTTTTAAGCTGATTTCTGATGAGGGAGGCAGGTTTTTTTTGTTTTTTCAAGCGTTTCGGGATGCATGCCGGGCCCTCCTGTGGGAAGTTCCAAAAGCTCTCCGTCTGGGCGAAAACCGCTATGAGGAACCCAGCATCACAATTTATTTTTTTGCAGAGGAAATGTAAAATTAGTCCCACAGCTGCGCATTTATTTTATTTTTTTGGTTAATTTGATATGTGCCTTGGAAAAATCCCCGACCTCCTTCATAGAAATGACCCTAACATCATTACAGGAGCATCCAACCCGGGCGAGATATTAGATTTACCGCCCCCGCCAGCTACACACCTGAACACGCCATTGACGGGAAAACCTGCTGCTTCAGCACGGTGACCCAGTTTTGCGCCGCCAGACATGCAGCACTCCCAGGAGAGCGAGGCATCAATGAACATGTTAACGCTTGTTGATGCAAATGAGTAAACAGGAGGGAGCAGAGTTACGGGAAGTGAATGGGCTGCTGGTTTAAAAAAAAAAAAAGAAAAAGCAGCCAAATTCGAAGGCTTAATTTTTCCTGGCGGCGCTTAAGTCTGATAACATCTTTTTCCGTGTCATTTTCGTGTCGTCTGTTGAAGTGTTGTGCTGCCCTTTTTGTCTCCTCATGAAACGATGAGTCAGATTAGCAACAGTGTGTGTTTGTAATCCAGATATTGTTGCCAATTAGACCATCTTTTCTTTGCACATATACTTGCACTTTCTTTTAGGGGTGTCCTGAGAGAACTTTTTATGAGTATCGGCTGATATCGATCCGATCCGATATCTGCATGAATCATACATGCTACATATTTTGTAGTATGGAATGTTAGAAAAGGCTTGATCAAGTGATATTACTCAAACAGAGAACAATCGTCAGCAACAGTAGCTATGAAAAAAACTGAGCCATTGTTATTAACCAATGGCTTACATACATTTGAACCTTGAACATAAGAATATTCTACAATTGAATGAAATGAATAAGAAAGAAGTAAGAAGCCCCTGAAAAATTACCTCAATGAATCCTAGCAGTGCTGGAGCAGAGTCTGAAATGGACTTCTTGTATCAAAGTTCTTATATCGGGGATTTTAGATGCAGACCGATATAATCCGATACTAGGTTTTTTTTGCTGATATCAGACCGATATCCGATATCCTTATCGGTTCGGGACACCCCTACTTTCTTTAGCAGGATAGTTGACTGAAAAAGTACAAAAATGAACCATCAAAGGCTTCTGCATTCATTTATTGCTCCCAATGTGGCGTGCCTGACAGACTTTTACCGTTTCCTGTTTAGATTAGGATTTCATTTACTTGCAACAAAGAGCGCTGCTTAGATAATACCCACTCAGCAATATGAGCATCGGCAGCGTCGCTCGGAGGGATTTTTGTCAAGGAATTCGCTAAACACGCTGCTGTTTTAGTGAGATTACATGACTTTTACATGCAGAATTGAACGTGAGAGCGCAAACAGATGTCAGCCCACCCCGCTCTTTGCACTTACAGTGATTGTTTTAAACCCTAAACTCATTTGTCTCATGTCACATCGCATCAAATGCCTCAAATTCCTGTTCTTCAAAGTAGGTTTTAAACTAAAAATGCTGCGTTCCGTGTTCGTAAATGCGCAGTTATCTGCCTAAATTCTGCAAAGTGTTGTGCATATACAAGAAAAAACACCTAATTATGATGTTTTTTCATTCATTTTTTTTTTTTTTAGATTTAAGCTCAGGGCTGCTTTTCATCAAATGTTTTTAAGGCCGCACTTGGAAGCAAAGCAAATAAAAATATGTTGTGTTTTTCTTGAGCTGAGCCTGAGATTATTTTCCGATGCTTTTCGGGGGGAAACGGGGTGCGGGATGTGCTGCCTCCTCCGCCTATGGCAGAGCGGCTCAGCAGGGCCCAATCATCACACCCACCAACCACGCTGTCGCTCGTACGGAGCAGCGAGCTTCACAGTTTAGAGAAAGTCAGCCGATGGTGCTCGTGGAGCCGCGATTCGGGAGTTCTGCTCGACTCCTACGTTCCTGTTCTTACTTTTGTCTGGCAGATGCTGCAGCAGCCTCACTGTTCCTGCTATTTAATTTTATTTTCGTGTGTGTGAAGGACACTATTAACACTAACCCAACGTTTCCTGATGCAGCCGCAGGAAGGAAGCAGCCTTTTGTCGCATGTTGACGTCAGCTCCTGAGCGCTTTGCTTCGATTCAAAACGGTTTGCGCGGCCACATGTGATATCATCTCCTTTTCTTTTTTTTGATAGAGCAGTTTTCAGTGTTTCAGAGGAGGAAACGAGACGCGGTGTTGTAGGAAGCGGCAAACCTTGCTCTGACTTCATTGAGCTTCTTCCACTCTTAAGTCTGTCTTCCTGTGGCTTTTTTTTTGTTTTGTTTAGTTTTTCTAGTGGCATTGATTCAGCCTATCAGTAAAAAATAAAACTTTCAGCAGAACAAACTGTTCTCACATAAACTACATTTTTCATTAGCGAGTGAGACTTGGATGGCGCACCTCTTTGGTCACCTCATGCACAATTTATGACATTGCAGATTTTCGGCCATAAAACACACAAAAGAACACTATTAAATGTGGAAATGTAGGAAGCAAAGGTCAGTAAAGCACAACTAGTACACAGGACCACTCAATGTGATTTACAAAGGATTAGAAACACATTAGCATCATACACTGTAAAAAAAAAAAAAGCGATTAAAACAAAACGGGAAATAGGAATTAAAATGATTAAAGAAATCAAATTAGGATAAGAACATTTAAAAGTACGGGTGTCCCCTACTGTAGAATATTCTTATGTATGTTTAAGGTTCAAATGTATGCAAGTCATTGGTTAATAATGAATGGGTCAGTGTTTCTCAGAGCTACTGTTGCTGACTATTGTTCTCTGTCTGAGTAATATCACTTGATCAAGCCTTTTCCAACATTCCATAATATAAAATAAGTAATAAGAGTATGCATGATTCATGCTGATATAGTTACTGATATCAGTATCGGCCAATAATCAAGGCTGCAATATCTGTCATATCGAAAGTGAAAAAGTTGTATCAGGACATCCTTATTTGATAGGCTGGAATAAGATGTAAAATCAAACAATATAAAATCTTGTGTAACAGAAAGCAAACAAAGCCATTCTTCCCACGTTATATAGCTTTACAATTATTTACTCTGTGTTCCATCACACCTGTTTTTACCCGCTGCTCTTCCTTCCGTCTTAACATGTCATTCCTTCCTCTTTTTTTCTGTTTGTCTCCTTCGCAGCTCGGCATACGACCGGGACAACAAGATCCGCGTGGCCATTAAGAAGATCAGCCCCTTTGAGCACCAGACGTACTGCCAACGCACGCTGCGAGAGATCAAAATCCTGCTGCGCTTCAAACACGAGAACATCATCGGAATCAACGACATCATCCGCACGCCCACCATCGACCAGATGAAGGACGTGTATCCTTTAAAAACACCAGCTGTTAATCTCGCCAATGGGATCTTATGAATGTATTCAAAGAGGTGTTTTGTTTTTTTTATTTATTTTCTATTAGTGAGCAAGACCATTTGGTGGCGCTGGTGACTGATTCTGGGTATTCAGAGCTTAACTTTCTTACATAATCGTCACCTTTCAGTACACATTTAGCAGCAGCGCTCCTCACTGTAGCAGTGCCGGCTGTGCAAAAAAAAAAAGTGGTGAAGCGGCGGCGTCCGCACTCGCAGCCGGTTGTGTAACGCGTTGTGAAACGGCCGTGACTGGAAGCCTACAGCTACTCCGCTCGCTGCTCCCCAGATAACACGAGCATCCACACAGACCAAAATAAAACCCAAAAAAAAAGAACGCTTAAAACGCTCCTCTCAGACACCAGCTCTCCTTCGCTAGACGTTTAATGGGCCCAGACGCGGTTTTGTTGTGTATTTCTGGCTGCAGAAGGTCAGAGCGGAACGAGCAGTTGCCCAGAAACTGTCCAAGTCAGCGTTTTGGTTGTGTTTTTTTTGGGGGGTGAGTGGGGGGGGTATAAGAAATTGTATACGCGGCTCCAACACTGGCGTTTCAGAGCACTTCCCCTAACCAGGCGGCGTGCAGATACATTGTGCAGGACCTGATGGAGACTGACCTGTACAAGCTGCTGAAGACCCAGCACCTGAGCAACGACCACATCTGCTACTTCCTCTACCAGATCCTACGAGGACTCAAGTACATCCACTCTGCCAACGTCCTTCACCGTGACCTGAAGCCCTCCAACCTCCTGCTCAACACCACCTGCGATCTCAAGGTCACACATCTGCTTTGACAGACCTTTGCTTTTTACTTACAATCAAATTTCCTAGGGTTTTCCCTTAAACCTGGTTTCAACAGTTCCTAAATGTATATTAGCATCAAGAAAATGCCCCACTCTCTCATTTTTGGATGGATGGATGGATGGGTGAATGAGTGGGTGGGTAGATTGATGAATAGGTAGGTCGGCAGGCAGGCAGGTAGGTACATAGATAGGTAGGTATGTACATTGGTAGGTAGGTAGGAACATAGGTAGGTATGTACATTGGTACGCAAGTAGGTAGGTAGGTACATGCACCTATGGATAGGTAGGTGGGTAGATGGATAGATTGGTGGGTTGGTAGGTAGGTACGCACGCACGTAGGTAGGTGGGCAGGCAGGTAGGTACATAGATAAATGGGTAGATATGTAGGTAGGTAGGTAGGTAGGTACGTGCATAGATAGGTAGGTACATACATACATACATACATACATACATAGGTAGGTATGTACATCGATAGGTAGGTAGGGAGGTAGATGGGCAGGTTGATAGGTAGGTAGATGGATGAGTAGATTGACTGGTAGATGGATAGGTCGGTAGATGGATGGTTCGGTAGGTATGTAGGTAGGTAGATGGGTAGGACAATAGATAGATAGGACAATAGATAGATAGGACGATGAGAAAGAGAAGTAAAAGAAAGTAGAAAGATATTTGCATTTCCAGCAGCTTGACGGGAAGAGAACACGCGGGCATGCAGGGTTCAGAAAAGAAATGCAGTACTAAAATAGATACATAAGCGGCAAACAAGGTGCCAAACTATGATAAAATAAGAGATAAAAATACAACATAAAATTCGGATCTGCAGTGCAGTTGTGCAAAATGACAGTGTGTGACATACAGTTGTGCAATGGGCAGTTTGTACACACTTGAAGAGTCCAACATATACATTTGTGTGTGTGATATGATAAAGAGTGTAGGAAATGTTTTAGACTGTTTGAATTTTGCAAGAGGGTGCACCGAAAACACTCAGTTAAAGGTTTTCTGAATATGGATAGGAAACAAATTGAACCTCATTTGAGAAAAAAATGATTTTCAGCCTTCAAATTAGCATAAAATGACACATACTGGAAGCGTATGTTGTTTTATTTCACATTAGCAGGTGTGTGTATTCATCATATAACACATCTGCTGGTCTGTACACACCTCAAGTACTGTTACATTTTTCATCACTTCCTGTTTTGAGGTTTTTTCCATTCTTTCCCCAATCAATTCTGAGGGGGTTTTGGACTCTTTAGTTTATCTGAATGCCAAAAATGTTGATTTTAAAGCTAAAAGTTAAGATCTTTTGACGTCCGGCCCCCTCGTGCACCCTTCCACAGATCTGTGACTTCGGTCTGGCTCGCGTGGCCGACCCAGACCACGACCACACTGGTTTCCTAACAGAGTATGTCGCCACCCGCTGGTACCGAGCCCCCGAGATCATGCTCAACTCCAAGGTAAGATCAGTTTATAACCCACAATACCGAATTCTCCTTATGGATTTAAAAAATTATGTATTAAAGATGCACGTCTGCCCCTCTCTAACCCATCAGGGCTACACCAAGTCCATAGACATCTGGTCGGTGGGCTGCATCCTGGCTGAGATGTTGTCCAACAGGCCGATCTTCCCCGGGAAGCACTACCTGGATCAGCTCAACCACATTCTGGGTAAAAGAACGATTTGACAACTTTTGAATCTTCACACTTGCCATTTGAAGCAGCGGCTTCCTGGGTGCCAGGCTGTAGATAGTTCTTCTGAGCGATTAAAGAAAAGAAAAAAAGTTCTCTTTGTGTCTGGGTGCTAGACCACATATTGCTTCTCCCATCTGTGGATTTTGTGGTCACGCTCAAACTGTGTCATTGGCGTCTTTCTTGCAACAAAACTTGAAAAGAAAAAAAAAACCTGGTAACTTTGAACCCTGAGCTTGAGCTCTCTGACGAGGATTGTCCCTCTCGCTGCCCTCAGGGATCCTGGGTTCTCCCTCTCAGGAGGACCTCAACTGCATCATCAACATCAAGGCCAGGAACTATCTGCTGTCGCTGCCGCTGCGCTGCAAAGTGCCGTGGAACCGCCTCTTCCCCAACGCCGATCCCAAAGGTCAGACGGGACGACCTCCCGAGTTTATCAGAGTGGAAAGAAAAAAGAAAACCAGACGTGACAAAACATCAATATTTATTTACTTTGTGTTGATTTTACCTGAAAAGCAAAGTACAGGAAATGTGTGTTACATCATCTCTGCGGTTCTGCAGCTTGAAACCTGTTTTTAATGAGATTTAGAAGTTGGGTGAGTGTAAGGAATCTGCGCAGAGCAGGATTCATCGTGCAGAGATGAATATTCACTCAAATAAACTCTGCTTTTCCATGAAAATGATCCCTGTGTGCCCTCTAGTGGACGACCCACTTTACTGCACGTGACAGTTGAGATGAGGTCACCAGCATCAGTGGGGCTTTTAGGGCCCGAGCCGACTTTGGCGAGGACCTGTCGTGTTCCAAGGCGTATTTATTAGTATTGTTGTTATTATTATTTAGTCCTTGCCTTCAACTGCATTTTGACCCCTGAACATGCTCTTTTTTTGTTTTGTTTTTTTGTTTCGCTTACTTTCGTTTGACACCTGTGCTGATCTGTGCCACAGCTCTGGACCTCTTGGACAAGATGCTGACCTTTAACCCCCACAAAAGGATCGAGGTGGAGGAGGCCCTGGCACACCCTTACTTGGAGCAATATTACGACCCCACAGATGAGGTAATGACGCAAGCAGCAGTCACATGACTCGGGAAGCGGGGTGTGTGTATGTGTGTGTGTGTGAGAGTGTGTTAGTGTGGTGGGGGGGTCGCATGTCGCACGCAGTGAAAGGAGTGGAAATAACCTTGTTGCGCCATGGCTCTTTACAAAATTTGAAACCGATCCCCCCCTGTCACCACAGATGTCAGCTGTTATTTTCTTTGGCTCTTTCAAAATAAAAGTCAGCTCAGGTGTCTCCAGTGACACCGACCAGTGGGACACATGCACTTCACGTACACACTCGCCTCATAAAAGCCTTCCAATTAACCAGCTGATTCCTTTGATATTTACCGCAAGTTAAAGATTGTTTTAGAGTGTAATTGTGTCTCCTCCCCGTCCGCGTGCAGCCTGTGGCCGAGGCCCCGTTCAAGTTCGACATGGAGCTGGATGATCTACCCAAAGAGACACTGAAGGAGCTCATCTTTGAAGAAACCGCACGTTTCCAGCCGGGGTTCAGATCTTAACGTCGCACACGGGGTGAGTCCACGCACGCCAGCGCCGCGCTCGCACACCAGGGAGGAAAAGCTGCTCCGCCTCCGCCGCGCCACAGCTCTGAGAACTTATTTAAGCTTCAATTTAACAACTTGGTACTTATCCGCGAAAGAAAAAGACCCCTTAAGAGGACTTGTAACCTCACAGCCGACCAATTAAAGCTAGAATGTTTTTGAAAGAGTCGTGATGAGGATTAAAAACCAGCAGCCGTTTCTGCTTCGCTGCACGGAGCGACACTGCTAACACTCGGCTGTTTGCGCTGCTGTTCATCTGTTGTCGCAAAACACACACACACATGCTCGCGCACACACACACACAGAATCCAGAGTTTACATGCTGACACGAGGACAGCGCTCCGGTTGCAGGAAGCCTCATTCATGGGAGTTTTTAATTAGAAAATGACTCATGGGACACAGTTTTAAGCACCTAAGCGACACCGAATTATTAAAACTGCACTTCTGATACTCAGGCTTTTATTTTGAAAACCAGACTTTGGGGCTCATTTTGAGAGCGTTTCCAGCTTTCTAAGCAGCTCCATGAAAACATGAAGCATTCGCTGCTTCTGTGTTTAACGGGGAAGTGACGCCAGCCGCTGCTCCCTTGCAATACCCATCCTGCCACGTTTCATTTGCTCGGTGTCGATGTGTGTAATTAGCACGTTTCCTCTCAGCAGCTTTGTGACACCGCCGAGAAAGAACAGAGTGTGAAAAAAAAAACGAACGCATCCCAGCCTGTTCCAATTTATCATCGTGATTTTTATTCATAAAAGCAACCAAAACTACATAAACGTTTGAAATTAAAGGTATTTTAGACGTGAATATTGCCCCCAAATTTTCTAAACTGTGAGAGAGATCGAATAAATAACATAATAACATGAGCAGTTTATATGAATAATCTTATAAATGCTTTTATTTTGGAATTTCATTGATATTTGTTGGATGTTTTTGACGAATTTCCTGATCCATTATTTATTGTTATTTAAAAACATTCAGATTATTTAAATTATTGATTATCAAATACTATGCTTTTACTTTGGAATTTCATGTATGTTTGTTGGATGTTTTTGACAAATTTCCTGACCCTTTTTTAATCATTTTTAACAAACGTTCAGATTATTACAATTATTGATTGTGAAATACTAAAATGTCTCTAAACTTGCTAACGGGGAAAATCCTTGAAATGAAGGGATTTGGATGGGTTTTATTTTGAAAGTGCCTCATGTAAACCTTTGTTGTTTGAAGAGAAGGTGTGACGGCTCGCTCTGCTTCCCCCTGCAGATGATTCTGTGGAACCGGCTTCTACGTGTGTTGCCACTGCCCCCCCCTCGCCCCCTCCTCGCCCCCCCCGCCCCGCCTCCACACTGTTGCTGTGATATCTTCTTTTTTTTTCCCCTCCCCGTTTTATTTCTTCTTCTCTGGTCCACATCACCTGGATTCCTTGGGTCTCACTCGTCAAGTCCACTTTGCTCAGGAATGGCGTCAGGAATCAATCACGTCTCTCTCTTTCTCTCTCTGTCTTTCTCTCACTCCTCTCTCTCTGAGGTGAGGGGCGGGGCTTCATCACAGTTTACAGTGGGGGGGGCGGGGCAGGGGGGGGCGGGGTTCATACGTGTTTTAAGCCAAGATAAACAATTTTTTTGTGTGTCTACAAGATGTTTGGCTCTGGCTTTTTCCCTACTTTCTGCGCAGCCCGGCGATGGGTGGCGGCTTCGCGCTCAAGCTCCGCCCCCATCGCAACAGTAGATCACTCATCGCAATCATCCATCGAAACAAACAGGGGGAAAAAAAAGGCCTTTTGAATTTTCTAACCTGTGCCGCACTGTTACAGAACTCTCCCTTTTTTTTTCTCTAAAGAAAAGTTTAAATTAGAATCCGCAGATTTATGCAACGTAAATGCTCAGCCGGAGAGCTCGCGGCCCGCTAAGCCATGGCGCCGTGTTGACGAGGATCTATATTTTCTCGAAAACAAATAGTATTTTAATCCTTGGAGACGCTCACACGGACGGCCCAAAGTGCAAATAAATACCTATAAATATGAGTATATACATAGATATATATAGCCGAAAGAGTCTTAAAATATTTTAACGGCAGGAGTGATGACAGAAGGGGAATCAGATGAATTTATAACGTTTATTTCTTATCGGCTCAGTAAGTCAGCGCCAAGTTCAACGTGTGCTTTTTTTTCTTTTTTTCTGCCTTAGCCGTGAGGAACTAAAACCCGATTATTTCACACACAAGTCTGTATGTACAGTATGATGTTTTTCACATGGGGGGGTGGGGGAGGGGGGGGCGGGGTTTGGTGGGGGGGCGGAGCTTACTGACAAGAATTCACGCCGAAAATGTCGCTGTGCCTCCCGTTTGTTCCTTCTTTTGATTTTTTTTTGCGTTCTTCTGTCTTTCTCTATGTCTCTCTCTCTCTCTCTCTCTCGCCTTGTTAGAATGATACTGTGCCCTTTTTGCATGACTGTTATAAGCTCTGTATACAAAGACGACGATGTTAAAGTGCCACACGAGCCGAGCCGGGCCGGGCCGGTTCCCTCTCTGTCCAACCTTCGGTGGTATAATCACACTTCCCGATCACATGGTGCTTCTTGTCTCTTTTTTGCTTTTTCCCCGCCTCCTTTTTTTTTTTTATGTGTGCGTTTCATCGCCACCGTCGCGCGTGTTTTGTTTTTGTTTTTCAGCCGACCTCCATCTTGCACGCTAGGGCGCCTCGTTGTCGCAAAAAACAGGAGAAAAAGCATATTTGTACCCGTCACACGGCCGGCAAAATTGGAATAATGCGCAAATCTGATACATTCATTCGGCCCTTTTGTACTTTTAGTTTCTTAATTTTTTTCCTTTATTGCATGAAATTGCACATTTTCACGCTGATGAGTCGGCCGCACTCAAATAAACAAACGCAGCAGCAGGTTTTTCGCTCTCTGCCGGTATTGGAAGACTGTTGAATTTGAAGAATTCCCCCCCCCCCTCGCCGCCGTTGCCGTATTTCCGCTTTGTTTACACGCCGGCCTCTGGCGGCGCCTCCAGCCTTCAGTCACGTCGCAGCTCCTCCACAAACACTACAGTTACAAGCTACCTGATTTCTGCCGGCACTTGGCGCGGGAAAACCGGAGATGAACGACGGGAAGATCAAAGGCCCGACCAGCTCTGTGCCACAAACGTCAAGATATTCGAGTTTCTGTCCCAAGACGAGTAAAACCAAAGCCTTTTCATTCGTCTGCTGCAGCGAGGGTTGTTTTTCTTCTTTTTTCCAGCTGCTCTGGAAGCAGGATCACTGGTTGGGTTAAACTTCAGAGAGCGGAGCCACTTTTGTCCATTTTTGACATGTTTTTTTGGTAATGCTCAGAAATCCCATCAATTTGTTTTTATTCCCAGTTAAAATGGAAAAAAAAACTCGCACAGTAATCACTTCCCGTAGAGAACAACTTTGATTTGTGCAGCTTAAGTAGCTTCAATGTAACCGTTAATGAGCGGAAACAAAAGAGTCTGTGTGGATCAACGTTATTACAAAAGAAAACAATCGAAACACAGATTTAGTAGTTTTTTGTTTTTTTTTT
>CAESWR010000394.1:572886-589807 GCA_903171835.1 Mullus surmuletus
TTTTTTTTTTTCTCTCATTTTTTTGGGGATGTTTTTGTGCAGATATTTTTATTGTAAAATGAATGTTATGTTTCTATCAGACACTAATCTTGTTTGAGTTGTCTCCAGTGGAACTACTTCACTCTGTATGTTTTGATCAGTATAAACCTTTAATTGTGTAGTTAACATTTCAGAAAGAGGTTTGAAAAAAAAAGAAAAAAGAAAAAAGGTCTTGGTTGTATTTTAAAGGTTTCTGTTTGATTTCTTTTTTTTCCGGAACATTTGAACTGAACGGTCAGTTTTGTTTTTGCTGTCGTGTGAAGGATTTGACTTGAAACGAAGCATTTCTTTGCTATTATTAAAAACTGACTGCCACTTTGAAAACAGTTTTTTTTTTAGTTTTAGTTGTTTTGTTTTTTTGCAGCTCTGCCATGACATTTAAATAGAAATTCATGAAGACATCCGTGTACTTTCATTAACACCTCTGTGAATTCTCTCTGTAAGCCAAGAAAACGACATTCAAACTCCACCCGGCATGTTCACGCTAGTTTTGATTTGAAGTCAGTAGTCGATACAACTCATCCGCATCAATCAGTGCACACACAATTGCAAACAACAGTTTCTCGGAGCGACCCATTACTCAATTTAAGTGTATTTAATTAGAAAATTCTCAATAAAAAAAATGTGTTTTACCCCAACAACGTGTGATGATCACTGTCTGTCACTTCTTTCTCTTTTTTCCACTCTTAGTTTTCACTTTGAAGGAAACACAAATAATCTCCCACGTCTCTTCTGTGTGTCAAACAGTTCTTCCTGGATGACATTTTTGCTGAGGAAACCAAAGATGGCTTCACAGAGTTTAATTAAGGACGTTCCGGTGATGAGCTGTGATTTAAAATAGACATAATTCTGTCTGCTGAGTGTCTGAAATGTCCTGATTGCGTTTAAGAAATTCTCCATCCTCAAGAGGGCGATGTTGGATCATTTCACATCCTCTGCCGTCCATCCTTTGTCCCTTCAGCAGTGTTATTTAGAAATTCTTGTTCACATTTCTGATTTCTGACGACTACTAATTGTTTTGTCTATAAAGTTGATGGGTTCTCGTTAGAATAAGTCATTAATATTAAGACTATTAATAGTTCACTCAATCTTCACTGCTGCTGCTCACTGAGATCAAATGAAGTACTTTATTCAATGATTCAAGATTATTATATTAATTATTGCACAAGAAGAATAAGTTCCTACTGAACAAATATGTAGCTGAAGAACTAATTTAATTTTTCAATATTTTAAAAACAGAATCTCTTCCTGGAAACCATCTCAAATCCCGGATCAAGGCGCGCAGCAAACATCTCCCCTCGATTGATTTTGCTCAGGTTTTGTTTACTTGTTGAGCTCCGACCACGTGTTCGTAATGCGGCCGCGCATGCGCGCCGCGCGCTGCTGACGTTTGGCACGTGTCTGCCTCGGCGGCGCGCACAGCCAAAAACAACCGCGCGCAGTCGAGCGTCTGGCCGCGCCTTCATTGGCTGAGCACTTGTAGCCCCGCCCACCGCCGCGCCGGATTAGACAGACGCTGATCCTGCTCGCCTCTGATTGGACGCTATTTGTAGAAGCGGCTGTGTAGCTAGGCTACTGTTGCGTTCAAGGACCGTCTTGAAAATTACCTTTCTGAAGGCTTTTTGTTTTGTTTTTTTAGCTGGAAGGCATGTGCTCTGTTGTTTTGGTCGGAAATAGCTTCGAAACGGCAACTGCAAAGGCAGCAAGAGATGTTTTTATCGGTGCTTAATGAGTTTCGTGGGGAAAAACTTTTAAAAAGATACTAATATGTCTTTCTTAGTTGCTGTTGATGGCGATTTCTTTTCTTTTTTATCATTTAAATAGCGTGCTACCTATTTTTTTTGTATGTGTAATAAAATAAATAAATAAAAATAATAATAAAATAAGTTACACTGAGAAAACTTTCATGTTTTCTCTTCTTCCTCTCATTATGTTCTTAAAAAGCCCCTATAATATAATATTCTAACAGATCCGTTATTGCTCAGATCGAGGCTTGTTGTCAACGGGAATGACGTCTTTGTACCTCATGTGCAAAAAAAATCAGCAAGAAAATACAAAACACAACAAGTAGTTTTCTGAATGTTTGATATTTTCACTGAAACAAAGAAGCGATGTCGACTCTGTGCAGAAAAGCAGTGAAACACCTTAAAAAGCCTCCCCTGATATTTAAAACCACGTGTTATTGTCCTCTGCTGCCTTTCAACAATATTTCCGTCGACAAACACTCAGATTGAAGTTCCACGTTGCTGCCTTTCCAACAACACTCTCGTTTCCCGCGGTCCCTGAAGGCACCAGCGTCGTTTAGAATAAAAAGCCGCTTTATTTGCACTTTATTTTTTGGCCAACTTTGGCGCCGTATCCCTCCAGCAAGTCTCTCCCGGCTGCGGATCCACGCGTTCCCGGCGCAGACGGAGCATCGTGGAGGTTTTTAGAGTCTCTGTCCCGGATGTTTTGGTGAATAATTGAAAGCTGCGCACCAGCAGCAGCTGATGAGGATCTGCGTATAAATCAGGCCGCAGACGAGACGGCGCAGCTCGTCCCTCAGCAGAGCTGCTCAGACCCTCCAGGCTGCAGGCGGACACGGACATGCGCCCCCTCCCACCCGCTCTCTAACCCACGGATGGGACTCTGTGTGATTTTCCCCGCAGGTTTCAGCAGTGCGGCTCCTAAATGCGGTGAAACCCCGCGCCGAGGAGGCTGATGCTCCGGGGGGACTTTTTTTTATTTAATGGCACCCGAGTCGACCTGCAACGCGGAGCTGCTGCCTTCACGGGACGCTGAATGTGTCTTTATGTCGTGAGACCTTCGCGCTCCTGCAGCCGCCAGCGGATTTGCACGCCGGGCGGTGACGGTCAGCGACGGGGGGGGACGGCCAAGTGTCCGTGGGGTGAGTGCAGACCCCGTCACACACACACACACACACACACACACGTGTGTTTGCACCAGAGTTTGCACCCCTTTATTTTGCATGCTTTCTTCCTGTTGCATTAGGCGATTTTGTTGAGTTTTGCGCAAAAAAAACCCCACTTTCCTGCAAAGCTGCAAAGTTTGGTGGCGGAACGTCCTCGTTTTCGTGCATGGCAACGTCTCAACACCCGCACATCAGCCCTCATTATTGCGTGAGTTGCAACGCCCCCCCCCCCCCCCCTCAAAGAGACATTGTGTGCAATTTGATCCGCGCGATGCGTTCAAGTGCCGCGTCCAGCTGATCGTCACTGCGCCTGTTTGGCTGCAGATGTCGGTCAGCTTAGTGTGTGTGTGTGTGTGTGTGTGTGGGTTGTTTTTTAGGGGAGGGGGGGAGGGGGGGGCATGCCACGTGAACAGGCGACAAAAACACAGATTTCATAACGCGCATGCAGCCCCGCACCTCTGCGGTGCGTGTGCGCGCAAAATGAGGTGTTTACGTGCAGGCGCGCTCCGGAGATGAAGCAACTGTGAGGTGGTGGTGTTGCAACGCGACGTGTCTGGCTGTTATTCTCTCTCTCTCTCTCTCTTTTTTCCCCCCCTTTTTTTAATCTCTCTTTCTCTTTCTTTCACTTTAAACTAAACTGTGCATTATTTTTTTTTGCGCGTGCATGTTGGGGATGCGCGTGCACGACAAGACAACAACAATAACAGCAGCAGCAGCATCCGCGTCCTCTGCTGAATATGAGCCGTGCTGTGTGTGTGTGTGTGTGTGTGTGTGTGTGTGTGTGTGTGTGGTTCGATCATTCATGGCATTATATTTCAGATGTGGGTCTGTCTGATGTCAGCGTGATGCAGCGGTGACAACAACAGTGCAGCTGCAGTGGGAGGAGGAGGATGAGGAGGAGGATGAGGAGGATGAGGATGAGGAGGAGGATGAGGAGGAGGCTGCCTTTGGTTTCATCTGCAAGATAAAATAATAATGAAATACAAAAATAGTCCACCAGCTTTGTCCCACATGGTTAAAGCCTTAAAATACCCCCCAATATTGATCTGTTTCTCACACCGGAGCGACACAGAAGCCTGTGCTTGTTTTTCCCCACATCATCCCACAATATCCATCAGGTTTTGACTTTAAATTGACCTTTATTTGCGTTTGGTGTTTGACTACGGCCGTGTAACGTGGAGACTGTGTGTAATCTACGGCCCGCCATGCTTGGAGAAGATTACAGCATCAGCAAAGCTCTTTTTCCTCAGAGGTTTTAGCCAATAATGACCCTTAATCTGCACACTGGCTCATTAAACTCAGAAATAATTGATCATTTCAAATGCAGATGAAGAAGCCACGAAGGGAAGCGACAGCTTCAGATGGCTACAACAGAGGAGACAGAATCACACTTTTAATGGCTTATGGTGGGGGGGCAGGCAGATTCATATTCTCATCTTGTATTTATTTACACATCCGGGGATCTGAGCGCTCCCTCCCTCCCCTGGTGGGGCGTTCACGACGCATGGGAAATAATCCTTTCAGCAAAAACAAAACTGCACATTTTGGAAACAATGCCGTGTCTCTGCTGTGACTGAAGTGTGATTTAATCTGGTTGTGTTGGGATGAAAAGGACTGAGTAGAGATAATGGAGTGTGATTACGGAAACTTCTAATGTGGCGTTGTCGGGGGTGGGAAGTGGGATTAATTGTTGTCGCCTGTCAGACAAATGATTCCAAGTGACCTTTTTTTATTCGGACACTTGGACGTGGACGTCTCTTATCTCTGCCAAAAACAACATTATTAAGAATGCTCTTTTCCATCTCGATGAATGGATCAGCTCTGGAATTCCTCGGCTCCAGCTTCGCCAGCCTGGTTGTCTTTGCACATTCCTGCTAAGAGTCAAACAAACAACACTGCAAAGCAAAGTGGAGTCAAGAGCAAACATAAACGGGAACTCCAAAGCATATTGAGGCAAACAAAGTGGAGATAAAGGGGCTTCAGATGCTTTGCAAAAAAACAATTTTTAGGTTTAATGGTTGGCATTTTGCAGCAGCAGATCAGGAAGATCTAGACGTAACAACACGTATTTAGTGTTAAAACATGTGAAACACAAAGAGACGTACGAGCAAGTGTAAACAACGGTGAGCTCGAATAAAGAAAATAACAAAAAAATATCAACAACACAAAGCGTTCCGCGGCGGATGGACCCGATCCCCGCGTTTCCCACGGGAGCCTGAACGCAGCGCGGCCTCCCGATTGGCCGCGCGCGCCCGTCACTCAACGCGCTCAGCTCCCGCCCACACGGTGACGTTTCCGTGCCAAAGTAACCAGGCCAGTCCATTACGCACACAAAAGACACAACAAAAGCCCGTGTTGGGAAAAATGAGATCCGTCAGCGGCCAAAGGACACGACAATAAGTTCCCGGCTGGCGGAGGAACACATGGACCTCAGCGCGGGACGGCGGCGAGCCTTCATTTAACACCAACAAACAACAAATAAACAACAACAAAAACACCCCCGCGCCAGCTGGCAGCCGCTCCGGCGGCGCTGCGTCCCGCTCAGAGCCGAGCCGAGCCGAGCCGAGCCGACCCGCGTCCAGGTGGGGTGAGTACCGTGTGTGCCCTGAGAGCACCGGGCTCGGTTCCGGTACCGGGGGGGGTTCGCGACGCTGTTGCGCCCGCAGAGGAGCAGCAGAGGCCGGCGTCGCTGCTCCATCAGAGAGACGCGCGGATGGAGCCGCGACGTCACAAAGAGGCAGAAGTTCGCAGCAGAAGCCCAGAGATGGGGGGGTTCGGGGGGGTTCGGGGGCGTCACGGTGCGCGGCTTTTTGTCCCGGACGCTCCTTCCTGTTTGCAGCCTCTTTGTTTGGCGCACACTTTCCGACTCTCTCCTCACCGGGGGCTTTTATCCCCCCTTTACAGACCCCCGAAATCCCCCTTTATCACCACGTTCCGACTCCTGCAGGCCAGCAAAGTGACACCAAGTTCACCAAGCGCAGGGAAATCCATCGACACGCTTGGTGACACTTTGTTGGGGCTTTTTTTCCCAGCGTTTCCTGTTTAAAAACATGAAAATAATCAACAACAAAGAATCTTAAAGCAGCTTTTTCAACTGGCAACAAACATGTGGTCAAACAACCTGCAGTCAGAAACCTGATTCAGAGAGCAAACACACTGTGCAAACTTCCTTTTTTGGCTTTGGTGTCGAGAAGTTGCATGTCAGTGTGTGTGTTGTGTGTGTATATATACATATATGTGTGTGTGTGTGTGTGGAGGAGGGAATAAGTAACAGCATTCTATTGTGCGAGTGCTAATGACAACGTCCCTTTTCTCTCTTGAGGATGCACGGCACAAATCCCCGCTGACACACTTCTATACAAGCTCTTGTGTGTGTGTTGTGTGTGTGTGTTGTGCGCACGTGCCGCCGGGGTTAAACCGAGCTCATTCAGAAAGGGGATTTTGTCCTTTTCATGTGGCGGATTATACCTCAGGCACCTGTGCAGATTAGACAGCAGGCCTACATATGTAAATATGGCCGGTCTGGAGGCCACGGGGTTGCGCACCTTGTGTGTGTGTGTGTGAGTGAGAGTGTGTGTGTGTGTGTTTACAGCAGTCATGCTTCACATCAGGGCTGCTTCCTGTTGAGTTGCGGAAGCTCCTTTGTTTTCTCGTCTGGCTGCTGGCTGCTGTCTCGGCGCTGCTCTTCCTGTTGCAGCACGTTGGGCTTCACTGGAAAGTTCTAGAGCTGCTGCTTTTCATTGTTCCACATCTTAAGAATGCCGTGCTGTTGTTTTTTTTGTGTGTGTGATTGTGTGTGTGTGTGTGTGATTGTGTTTTTGTTGCATGCCGCAGCCTTTGTTGTGTGAGATTCAGCCTGCAGGGATGAATACACACGTCCACGTTTGAAACAAAGCACGGCAACAGGTAGTTTTGCCTCTGCTCGCTGCTGAAAGAGACAGAAACAGAGCCTCGTCGTGTCTCTGTGGCCCTTTTTCAAATCCTCACTTTCAAAAAGATCGAATTCTGTGTATTTCCACCCTCTTGACATCCTCAGACTGCTTTCTCTTACTGGTTAAAATGTGTTTTTTGTGTTTTTTTCTTTCTCTTTGTGGAGCTCCTCATGTGTGAGCTGAGAAACTGCTCCCCCTATAGACGGTCCGCTTCGGATCAACAACAAAGGATGTCATAGTCCCGCCCCCCACACGCTTTGATTGACAGCCGCTCACTGAGAAAACTGCATTTGTGGCACAACAGTGATTCATAACGGCCAGTAAAAGCCCGGCGCTCGGATAAGCTGTGAATAAAACACTCTGCTCGGCGTAAAATGACAGAGGTGATTTTTCCTGCTTTATTAAAATGGCACCTTCTCTTTTTTTCCCCCTCACTGAAGTCAAATCCGCAAAATAAAATATTATTTATTTCTCAGGCTTAACGACTTTTCCCCTCCTTCGCTGTAAAATCAGCTGTTTCCACATCAGAGTCACGTGTACAAGTGTTGTCATCGCCGAATATCCTCGTCCGAATGTGCATAAATATCAATAAAATTCAAAAGAACGTCATGCAGCACCTGCGTCATTACTGTCATTATTTCTGTTTGGATTAAATAAGAACTTTCACACTGATATGTTTCTGCTCATTGGCGGCCACTCTGGCCACAGGCCGCCACTGCACGATCATGTTAATACAGTTTGCAAAAGTTTGGGCCTCTTTCCCTTATCTTTCCCCTCTGAATTATACAAATGAAATGGAATAAAAATAGAAAATACACATAGATCCACACAAATAAAAGGGTAAAAAATACATGATAAAGTACACAATACACAGTAAAATTAACCAAACCATGCAAACATAAAAACATGAAAACAATAGTTTCAGAGAAGTTGGTGCTCTTTATTTAATCATTTATTTAATTGTTTTTGCATTGTGTTTATATTGCTGTGATATCTGCAGCAGGGGTGTTGCTGAGTACTGACGCTGTGTTGCATATGTGAGAAATCAACAGGAAGTGCACCTTATTATGTGCATAAGGTGTTATTTGTTTTAGTTTTGCCTCAAAATACTGATTAAAAAGAACATTTTAATACTTCATGTCGCCAGTTATAAAGAGAAACTGGACCGTGCAGCAACTGAAGCGAGCAACAAGTATAACTCAACAGTTTGTATTTGCACAGTTTGCTCTGCTGCCCCCTAGTGGCCAGAAAAACATTGAAAACACAGGAAGAAAGGCAGTAATTCTGAGTAGATTGTGACTTTTTGAGTTGCTGGAAAAGCCGTAGAAAGAAGAATTAGCTCAGCAAAGAGGCTTTTCCGACCCCACCAGCTGAGTGAAATCCCCTCCGGAGTCTCCAGGATGTTTGAGCCGATCAATATTTTTAGTGTCAACAGAAACGTTAGCGTCACCTCTGATAAGGCGTCTAGACGGCGTCGCGCTCGGTGGTGGGCGGAGCTCCTCGCGCCGCCGAATATTTGCCGTTTTGAAGTGTTGAGATTTTTGTTTTGTTTTTTTTGGTCTCCACGGCCGTGAAAGGTCACACAGTCGTTGTGTCTCTGCTGCATTGTCTCATCGGCTATTCTGGTCTGTCCTTCATGTGGGCTGGTATGTGAGTCTTTCTGTCCCGCTGAATCCATCAGCACACACACACACACACACACACTTGTAATACCATTTGTTAGCGCTGTCTGCTGCTACATGCGCTTCAGCTTGTTTCCCATTTAAAGGGGAAATTAGCTCTCGGGCATCATTTTTATTGCATATTCCCGTCACATCAGCCGTCAATTTTAAACACACTCCACTTTTTTTTGCGACTGGAGGCCTTTTTTTAGAGCACCGGCTGGGGAGTTTTAAAGAGACCCGAGTGACTTTGCTTGAGAGTTACTAAATGAACTTAACAAACGGCAGAATAAACGCGAGGAACTGTTTAAAGAAAGGCACCCAGGTTGTTCTGACAGTTAATTAATCAATGGTGACGTGTAGGAACATAAAAGTCACAACTACATATTAAAAGGCAGCAAAAATTAGGAGATTTTGAGAGTTCCTTAAAAAAAATGTTCTCAATCATCCCTCAGGACTAAAAACGTCCCCTCCTAAAAAATGTAATTAAATGAGTCAATCTGTTCAATCAACTTCAGCCTGATATATATATCAAATATGAATTATTTGGGGGGATTTTGACCCTCTAAATTTGTTTACATAACTCCACAGTATTTTAATTAAAAAAAATATTCAAAAACTCTAATAATTTCCATAAAATGCAATTCAAGGCGGATTCAATTATTATTATTGTTTTTAATATTAGTGCCTCAAATGGGTTTTTTCTTTTTCTGCAGTGAAAATGGCAAAAAAAACTGGTCTGGACAAAAAGTCCCCAGGAACTCTTAAGGGTTAAGTGAAATTACAACAACATAAACACCAGCCTTTGATACTGAAGCTAACAGTGTTTCACGGAGCTGGAGCCCAAACAGTTAAAGGGAGGGATTGTTTGAGCTTATAAAATGATTTCCTTCCTTTATGTTTTCGCCCGCAGACTAAATGCAAACAGCTAAATAACTTTAATCTCGGGGAACCATCGCGGCCCGGGTGGGCTGGCGGGCGGGGGGGGCAGCGGGGCGAACAAACACGGCCCTGTTCCCGTCAACCGAGACCAAACAGCGATCAACTCATATGACGGCGTCCGCTTTATTGAACCTGTGGCGACGCGGCGTTACATCAGCGCGCGGTCGCCGTCGACGACAATGCAGGACTGTAATCACATAATAGATGATTGTAATCAAATGATTGCTGCGGCAAATGAGCCGTGTTGATATTGGAAACGCAATCAAGATCATGAGCTCTAAAAATAGGAGGTATGGATGGAGCGTGTCTTTCTCCACATTGTCTCATCATCCTTTTCTCTCCGTCCCCCTCTGCCCCCCCCCCACCCTGCAGGTCTGATTTTCTCCCGTGGTGTCTGTGTGGAGCCTGCCACACACCCACTCCACAACAACGACGGCTTTTGCTTGCATCTTCCAGTGTTTCTTCTGTCAGCAAGTCCAGCAGAGCTGCAACTCTTCCAGTGCCAGCCCTGACGCCAGCGAGGAGCCCCGCCCCACTGACATGGTGAAGATGACCAAGTCCAAGACCTTCCAGGCCTACCTGCCCACCTGCCACCGCACCTACAGCTGCATACACTGCCGGGCGCACCTGGCCAATCACGACGAGCTCATCTCAAAGGTACCACCGCCGCCCCCCAAGCCACGCCCCCCCTTTCTAGAGCTGGACCAAAACCCATATCCCAGAATATTGATATGTCGGGCTCAGCCGACTCGCACTCTATACCTTTTAGGTATCGACTGAAAACAACCCAGTACCAAGTAGTACTGAAACGACCCGGCTATCGGTGGTTTTTGTACCCAGATATAGAAAAGGGAGACTGTTTACATGGTTTTACTCGCAGCCAATCACAGCGAGCGTAAAAATCTTTAGAATGGGGAAGAGCGGTGACGTTTGCACAACTGATTGCTTTCCATTCACATGATTAATATGAAATAAAGTAAACGAATGAAGTACTGGTGTCGGTACTGGTATCGAAAAACGATACCCAGCCCTATTGATACGTGATATATATCTTTTCCACAAAGTGAGCTAAATGTTCAAAGTTCAAAATATGACATGTCACAAGTAGTTTTATTGAAGCCAGCTTGCAAAAACAAATAGGTTTCTTCACATGGTTCAAACTCAGCTGTTCAAATAATTTCAACATAACATTGACTTTATAACAACAGGAGTAACTTTTTTGAAATGATAAAACTTCATGTAAGGAGTTAATGTTAAAAAAACATCTTAAATAGAGCCAGCCCCTAAAATAAACATCTTTTTTTGAAATAAATAGGAGAAAAGTAAAATATCTGCCAATTTTTTTACTTTAGTTTGACAACTGAATGGCTTATTGAAATCAAATTATGGATTTTCTTCTCCTTTATAACAAAAATACTATATAGGGATATAATCGATGTAAACGATACGGTCTCACTCCATATCTCCTTTAAAAAAAAACAATTAAAAAAATTGATATATTTTTTATATGGATCTATCGCTCGGCTCCGCCCCCTCGCGCCCGTCCATCCCGCAGCCAGCTCTGCCCTTCCCCACGCCGCCGCCCCGCAGCGCCGCACGCCATGACATTCACGTCTTTATTTATACTCGCTCAAAGGAGCTGCGAGCGGCTTTGTCACAAATTTCCCAGCAGTCACGTTTGGTGCCACGGCGAAGGTCAGCGTGGGGGAGATGATCCAGAGGAGAAGGATGACAAAAACAAAACAACAACAAAAAAACGATATGCGCACCAGCGCGTCTGTTATGAGGAGGGAAGTCATTTGCAGCCTGTTTTGCAAACATAAAGAGACGGTTGTGGGAAAATGAGGAAGCTGCGAGCTGGCGGGCAAATAAAGATGCTCAAAGTTTTGCAAACAGAAGCTGCTTTGTGTAACTTCGAGAGACATTTCGACATTTCTAGACAGTTAGCGAGCGCAATCTGTTTGTCTTTTAGACGGAAAACAGCCTGACAGAGCGGAAAAATCCCAGTCATTTTGATATTTGAAGAATTATTCAATGCAAAATGGACGGAATGCAGAGCAGTTTGCATTAAAACACTCTAATGAGGACACGTGCGGCTCCCGAACGACATATTTCACTTTCATTTGTTCAGTTTTACTCTTAAGCATTTGGCAAATAGCACTTATCTCCTCCCTGATAATGCAGCTTCCAAGCAAGACGAGTCCTCGTTAGCAAATTCCAAGGTCCACATGTCAGATAAGAGTGTATTTTTAAAGCTCTGATGTAGTTTAAAGGTACATTAACGTACTAATGTTCTCTAATGATGGTGCGTGGGACATTTCCCGAACAAAACCTTTGCGAGCAACAGGAAAGAGGGGAAATTCCACTGTTTTTTGGCAGAGTTAAAACCACCGCCGGCATCTAAATTGAGGTAAACTGCTGTTTTTATCTCGAAAAACGCAAGAGATGAATCCGCGTCATCGGCCTGGATCGTCTCCAGACTCATTTGGAAATCAAAACATCTTTCTTCATCCACTTAATCACATTTTACGCCGACGTTTGCGGGCCGGGGTAATAAAATGTGACAGTGTGCTCTTGTAATATTGGGAAAAACGTGAATCTGCCGGCGGGGCGAGATGGAGCCTCCGTGCTTTGGTGTGTGTGTGTGTCCGAGTGTGTGACGGCCGCGCGGTTTTCCTCAGCGGCGTGTTTTCCTCGGCGCCGTGCTTTCCTACCTGCTTGCTGCTGCGTCTGTGTTTTATTGCTGCAGCCGCCGAATTCCCAGCGTCCTCGGCTGACAACCAGAGCTGCTATTTTTACCCTGCTGCTGCTCAGGCTTCCAAGTGTTAAATCTCCTTGGCTATTTTTGTTACTGTTTGTGTTTTTTGTGTGTGTGTGTGTGTGTGTGTGTGTGTGTGTGTGTGTCAGTGGTAAACGCTGAGAGAGAGAGCTCGGCCCGGCGTCTGCGCTCACCTCTGAGGCTTCTTTTCAAAATCAGAGGACGGGGCGGCGGCCTTGCTTGGAAGCTGCATTATCAGAGGTTGGGGTGTCCCGATCCGATATTGATATCGGATATCGATCCAATATCAGCAAAAAAGCTAAAGTATCGGATTATATCGGCCTGCATCTAAAATCTCAGATATCAGCACTGCGATACAAGCAGTCCATTCCAAACTCTGCTCCATCACTTCTATGTAGAATATTCTTATGTTTAAGTTTGCACTGTAAAAAAACTTTTTTTTAATTGGATTTATTGAGGTTATTTTTCAGGGTTTTCTCATTTTTTTTAGAATATATTCTTATGTTTAAGGTTCTGATATCAGATCGGTATCGGCCAGTATTCAAGGCTGCAACATCTGTATTCGTATCGGAGGTGAAAAAGTATCCTGACACCCCTAATGCCGAACCTGCCGAGTTCAGTGAAGAAAAAGGACAGCGTTGTTCTGTATCTGCGCCTGGTTTTTAAAGTGCCGGATAAAAAATTCAATTATTCTTGAATTTTTGTCAGTAGTTCCATGACGTGAGAGGTGTGTCAACTATTTAATCGTCTGCGTTCGAGGGCAGCCAGACTGAAGTGCTGGCTGGCTTCGGACCCATCAGATGAAGCTCCGCCGCGGATCCAAGTGACAGTTTATTACAAGGGGTCACAGAGACTTCATCTCCCGTAATTCAAGGCAAATGTCTGGAAGCGGCTGCACAGACGAATCTCTGAGGGGATAAAAAGTCAATGTTCTTTAGTGAAAAGCATCAACACCGAGGTTAAAGAAAAAGCTTTGCTGTCATTTAGTCTCTCTGCTGGAAAAACCTTATTTTCACGTGTAGTTTCTGTTCGCAAAACCTCCGTAGAATGGAAATCCAGCAATAAAAGGCAATGAAACGGGGGGGTGAATAAGATGTGAGGTGTTTTTAATAGGAGCCGAGTCGATGAGCGTGCCAAGAAATGAGTTCCTACAAAAGACGAGATAATGATTGTTGGCTTTCGGGTGCAGAAAAGGGCGACATTTGTGAGCTGGAAACGGCAAAAATGCAAAACAAATCGTCCTTTTAGTGTCGGGGAATGAGTGTTTTTTCCCCTGATAGAAGGAGACAAACACCTCATCTTACAGTCGGATCACACAGTGGGACGGCGGAAAATTTTTTGGCCCCGTCCGCCCGAAATGAAATTGCCCTGCCAGGTTTGGACATTAATCCGCCCACTGAGGGAGAGAAAGAGCGAGAGAGAGAGACATAGATGCAAAGAGGGAGAGAGAGAGCCAAAGCTGTTACATCCTGCTAGAGAAAAAAAACGCCAAACGCCACACTCTTGTTTGTTGTTTTGCGGACCACGCGTCGGCCCCCGCCGCCGCTGGGTCGAGTTCCTGAGGGGTGAGGCGACCCGGCGGGCCGAGGCGCTGACCTTTACGCGTGATAAAAGGCTGGTGACGGCGGCGGAAGGTGGCAGAGGATGACCGATTTGCGCACTTTGTGTCATCGAGACTGTTTTTCTCACTTTAGTTCTATGAGCTCATCAGCAGTGACCTTTCCCCCACTGCGTCCCGTGAGCGAAGTTCCGGCCAGGTTTCGGTGTGTAGAAAGTAGTTCCGTCTAGTTGTTGGGGTCACACGGATAAAGTGTTTTGCTCCAAAAAACAACATGCGTTCAAAAGAGTAAACCATTTACATCACAAATTCTTGGCTGTGTAAAAATGAACTTGCAATCACCAGAGACTTTATCTGTGTGACTCCAGCAACTACGTGGAACTACTTTCTGCAACAGCGTAGCCGGGCCTGAACTTCTCTCACAGGACACAGTGGGGGAAAAGTCACAGCTGATGAACCACACTGATGGTGAAGAGCTCATACAACTTCATGTCAGAAAAATCCTCTGAACTATCCCTTTAACATGGAACTGTGATGGCTCAACTGGTTTCTGCAGCAACTGGTTTCACCTTCTCTCTCTCCTGGCTGCGCCCGGTGGAGCAGCAGGTTCTGCTGAGTAATGGAAACGGGCGGTTGGCTGAGGCGCAAAGCCCCGCCCACCGTGGTTGGCTGAGGCTCAGAGGCCCCGCCCACCGCCCCCGGCTGCACCAAAGTTGGGTTTCGGAGGCTCTGGCACTGGAGTTCCGATCCCGAGTGGACAGCTGGGGGACTGGGAGTGTGTGTTTGTGTCAGTTTACAGCTGGGAAGGTGTGTCGGGTGGTGTGTGTGTGTGTGTGTGTGTGTGTGTGTGTGTGTGTGTGAGCTCTGCATGCAAATAAATCAGAGCAGCCGTGGTGGCGTGCCAGCAATCAGCTGACTGGAAGGTTTTCTTGAAGCCGTGACTCAGTCAACACGCCTTAAGTGTCGCCATGACGACTGATCATTGGTGTGTATTGGTTCTCCTGTGTGATAGTTGGACCCTGAAAAACATAAAAAAATAACTTTCAAAAGGGTCAGTTTCTTCCGCTCCGTCTCTCTCTTTGAGATTTTTATTTTTTTCCCGCTTTGAAATCAATAGACTTGATTGATCGGGCCATCGAAGGTCACGGCAGCCTCACAAAAACAACCTTTTGGATTACTTCATTATGAAACAGTGAAGGTTTTTTTTCTTAACACTTCTTTCCACTTTAAATGAGTCAGTCTTTTTAATCAACTTCAGCCTGAAATATATATATATATTAAGATTTTAACCATTTTAATGCCAGTGTGTTTATGTAACTCCACAGTATTTAATTGAACTTCAATAATTTCCATAAAACGCAATTCAAGGAGGATTTAATTATTATTATTACTATCATTAGAGCCTCAGATTGGTCAGTGATTAGCAGCAACACTGAATTTGAGGCATTCTTATTTTGTCTGTAGTCAAAATGGCTTAGAAATAAAAAGTGGTCTGGACAAAAAGGTCCCCAGGAACTCATAAGGGATAAAAGTGTCACTGACTAACTAATTTACAGCTGATATAAGTATATAACTTTCTCTGATGAACTCGGCGACGGCAGCGTTTGACCTCTCTGGTTTTTCTTCCGACCTGTTGCGACATCGATCGCTGCCTCCGAAGTGACAAATAACTCGATGAGAGCAAGATATTTACGAGCCTGCAGCATCACGCCTCACTGCTGGCTGCGGCGCCGCACGGTTCTTCTTCTTCTTCTGCTTTTTTTAAAGACGCGGCTGTTTGTTTGGTCCCCCCCCCCCCGTCTAGACATGAGAACCTCTGCAACCTCTGCGTCTTATTCTGGGATGTTTATTAGGCTGCGTGTGGGTTTGTTGTGGTTGGAGGGTTTGATATATACGTCGACAAAACAGCCGGCAGTTACCGCGGCAACCTTTTTTCTGTGAATACGGGATGCTTTGGAGTTTGAGTGTCGATATAAAGGTGTTGCCTCCGTCCTTCTGCAGCCCAGACGTCTCCTTTTTTTGGGGGGTTGTTGTTTTTTTGGGTAGAGTTAAATAGGTTGTGGTTCAGCACTGGCGAGGTCCCTTTTAGTGGGGGTCAGGGGGGGGTGGGGGGGGCTTTATGAGTCCAAAAAGGTCCGGCCTCCACCAGAGAACATTTGTCACTGCAAGAAATAGATGTTTGGATAAAGGGACGACATATTCGGAGTATAAATGGTTATTTTACTGCCTTTTGTAAAAGTACCGAAGCTCAATACGGTGACATATTAGCATTTACACGGCGACGAGAAAAAAAATGACGTCATTTTCTTCCTCTGCTGGAGTTGAATGTGCGACATTGATGCAGCACCCACTTAGGCACAAAGATCTCAGCGGAGGGGAATATTTAAATGATGATTCTTATTTCAGATAGTGTCGCTGAGTGACAGGAGTGATTTAAAATGTCTTTTTTTTTTTTTTTTACAGCTTTAAGTGCTCCAAGGCGGGGGTGGGGGGGCGGGGGGGGCATTCATGCTGAAAGAGGGATTGGCAATTTAAGAGGAATGTAGCGCCAGGGTGTTAAAGTTGGCCCCACTGAGCCCGTACGGAGCAGTGGCGCTCATGTGGATCAGCGTTTCTCAAACTATGGTCCGCGGACCGGCAGTGGTCCGTGGCGAGGTCCCTGCTGGTCCCTGCTGGTCCCTCCACGGTCGTCACCCGCCGCCTCTGGAGTGAACGAGACTCACGATGTCTCACAGGAATGAAATAGTTGATGTGTAATTGAGGACCACAATGCTGCGTGGTTTTCATGAGCAGAACTGCAAACCCAGAAAGACTTGCTGGTTCCCATCAAGACCAGTAAGAGAGGAGCTGGTCTGTGTTTTTAGTAGCGATTTCTGCGCCGCCCATCTCAGCACACTTGGCAGGTGGTGTCTCTGACCTCTGACCCCCCAAGGTGAAGCTCAAGTGCGGCGGCGAGCGCCGGCCGGCCGGCCCGACTCGGCCGGCTTGTTCATGGAGTTAATTCCGGAATGTGACTCCTGACAGTTGAGCCGGCGCTCTAAACAATCCACTTAGGAAGTAATGGGATCAAATGAGAGGATCTTCCTCAGAAGGTCGGCC
>CAESWR010000394.1:637158-652351 GCA_903171835.1 Mullus surmuletus
AATTAGCTTAATGACAGCCTCTGTATGAGTAAGAGCTACCACCTCGGCCTGGACACATTTCTACCAGCTCATAATTAAAGGGCACTGGATGAGTTTTAAGCTTCTTTTGGCTCTAATTACAGTAGAACATTTATCAGTGATCTACAGCACCCTCGAAACACTACAAACAATGCAGTAGGATAAGAGGGGTTATTCAAGTCAAAGGCACCAGCGAAGAAGATAAAAACCCAGAGTCGCCTCTATAGTGGTGGCTTTGCATCCTTCTGCTCTAGTTGTCATGAAGGCACAGACTTTACCTTATGCGTGCCGTCTGACCTATATTCTACGTTCGCTCAGATGTTGTCAGAGCGTCACCTCGGCAGTGAACTCGACGAGTGCAGGCGAGGAAACGCTCCATGCGGCAACAAAAGGGGAGATGAAAAGTAGAGTTGTGGATGCTGTCGGAATTTAATCGGCCCACCCCCCGCGGTTATCTCAGGACGCAGACCGTGGCGGTCTCGTGTCCACGGATGACCTTCTTTGTCTCATATCTGTGTTTATTACTCCTCCATCATGTCTAATTGACTTCTAATGACTGACATCAGGTCAGTCAGAAGCTTACAGCAAGGATCTCTTTAACTGAAGAACATAAAGTCTTTGTACGGATTTCACTTCTCATTTCTGTTCGATTGTTCGCATTACTTTAACGCCGAAGGCTTATGTTTCTTCTTCCTTCTTTTACATTCCTGTGTTTTTAAAGTGTACAATGAAATCTCTCCTCTCAACAGCACTGTAAACATCCTTTGTTCTGCTCCTGAATGCAAGACTGTCTTGTTTTTCAGCCAAGCTCCACATGTAACAATGTGTGTTTGGCTCCCCCCGGTGCATAAAGGGAGTACTGCAGTAAGGGGATTTTGACCGAAAGCTTTTATCAGCTCCCATTCCACTTAAAGGATTAATCACCTACCAGTTGTGAGTCAGTTTTCCAGTAAAGCTGCCATCCCACATGTATTTTTTTGTTGTGGATATTATCAGGCATGACCGAATCCAGACTGGACTGGTCGAATTTGCCGCACATTTCGGAAAAGCAGCATATCAGATTGCAAGGATATTCTTTGCAACCCTCCAGCAAGAATGGATTCCTTTTTTACTACACTTTGATGTAGCATGACATGAATGTGTAAGAATCTTTCACATCACATTTTTCTTGCTCCTCATCTTGACTTGGTTTAAGTACCTTCACCGCCAGGAGGATTACAGTAATAGGAAATGGCTTTTTCACTCGTGTCTACAGCACTGATATGCTCTTTTTCTATGAATATTTTCATGACTTTCATCCATGTATTGTTTTGTGTTTCATTTCATCGCCCCGGCTTCCCTATCTGACAGGATACAGAGTGTTAATAATATTTTCCCTTACAGCATTCAATTTGTCTGTCTTCTTGGCCTGTGGCTCCTTCATTGTAGAGGCCAGGAGCTGATCTCCTTTGTATTCCTTGTACAGCTCAGCTAGGGTCTCTCTGGTCTCCATGTTGGTGCTCTTCAGGTGGTACGATGGGCTCTGCATGGCTTTTTCCTCCTCTGAGAGATGGTAGAGAAATAGACGAGAGTGGAAATCAAACTCAGAGAATCAAACACAAAGACCGTCAAATAATAAGCTAACAAATGAGAAGTCACATCTCACCTGGATCCAACACTTTCAGATCATTTTGCACATGGAAGAAGTTGGAGACATTGAATTTGTCCAAGTGTGTGGGATCCTGCGAGGGGACAACAGTTTAAAGACGGTGCAATATAAATACTACCCACCAAAAGAAAAAAGAAAAACCTCACCTGAAGTGTAATTATGTCTTTTCTGGTAAAGGGCTCATCAGTCAGAAGATCTTTGTAGGTCTTGGTCTTAATGTTCAGTTGCTCAACAGCCTAAATTCAAATAAGGAAAAGAACAAAGTGTCACGAAATGGTAAATTACGATAAAAAATGTTTTTCAAATGAGCAGTGATGACAGAGACAGTGACAAACAGTTGAACAAAGTAAGAAATAGTATCCCGACACTGTTCATTATGTATCAACATTGTTATTAATTATTCTCAGACAAGGACATTTAATCTAACAGATAGTTTTTTGCGTCATAGCTCTCATCTAACATTTACAGCACTGACTGGGACAGCGAAATGAGAACATGACACGGGTTGACAAATTACAACCACACAAGCAAGAGACTGGAGACATTCCAAAAATGTGCAAAGACGACTAGGAAGTGTAGTACTTTATATAAGATGGGTCAGATCTGAAGCGGGTGCCGTGGAGTGCGAGATGAAATGTGCTTGCTTTGCATCGCTGCCTCGTTCATCCCTTCAGCACGCACATTTTAGAAATCTGTCTGGTAAGCAGGACTACCAACACTCTTTGCAGAGTGACGTTCGCAAACTGTCACACACACTGCAGAAGACGCTGCAGGCCCACGTCAAAGCTACTGGACCGGAGGGGTTTAACTTTCTGTCCCAGTGGCGTTGAATATTTATAAGGTAACTATGAAGATTTTGAAGACCACAAAGCTCTTCACAAGAAGGCCACATCATGAAGTTTTTACATTTATATATAAAACTCAAAGGATTGTTATTGTGTATAATCCTCCATTTTCTTGTTTGTCGCACATCACAAATTCAGTGAAATATAGGACAGCGTGTTGTGAGAACGTGTGGGCTGAGCATCTGCACCTCGTCACAGTGAAAATCAAAATCTATTTCTCTGTGACGTTCGACTGCAAGGAAAAGGAAAAAAAAGAACATTTTGAGAGTCATGACAAAGGTGTGTGTGCAAATTCACCAACCTCATAAGAAAACACGTTGCCGGTGACCTTGATGGCAACAATGTGGGAATTATTTGTGAAGACGTTGTACAGAACAGGACAGTGATATTTTCCTGGAACAAGATGAAAGGACAGTGAAGAGTCACTGACAATCTGCTGCCACAGATGGAGCATTTTATCTCCTCCCAAAGTGAAGGAGCATAGTCATGTCATGTGCTCCCTGTTGAATTTATCAACTCTCAAATCATCCTCCTCCACTTTCTCCAATTTGCTTTTATCCCACCTCCCAATATTACCCTCTTTGGAACCGTTTCAAGGCCCTCTCGCAGAGCAGCGCAGTAAGATAAATGCAGCTTTGACCTTTCGATTCAAAAACTGGCTGCTATCAAGGTCTTCATCGCTAATGATAGCATCACCTAATTAAGCCCCCACACTGTGAAATATCTTATGATTAAAGTACATGGGGGGGAAAAGGCATATTTACCATCACTGTTCTTGGTAAAGTTGAGTTTGATGAGGGACTTTGCTTCCATTTTCTGCAGGGAAAAAAAGACAACTGCAGCTTTACTGTGCAATCCCAAAAATGTAATTAAATATAGACAGAGTTCACGCACAAATAACAACGTAAATACACACTACAAATGACTGTGATCCACTGCAATACTGTAAATTTAGCTTTACAGTGATATTTGGTAACATGTATAAACTATATCAAGACCAGAGCAGATGAAGTGTACTAAACATGCCATGTATGTACAAAGATATGATTCCCATGAATCTCAGTGGCCACAAAAAGCTACTTCCTGATTGAATTAATTCAATCAAAACATGATTTATGTGTGTGGGTAGCCAACACATCGTCAGACAACTTGAATCACTGATGTCCTGGTTAACTCAGTGGCAGTAGGAAACATTATAACACATAAACATATTTTGTGGGCTCCAGTGAGTGTGTAGGGGCTGATTTAGAACATCCATGGTTTCCCTACCTCACCAGAGGTGGGATTAGTACCATACTTCTTCAGCCAGGGAACAATGCTCCTAGGAGATAAATTGGAGAAAAGTGACCTTAATTAGAGGTCATCACGGACACCACAATATGAATGACAATGGTGTGTTGACAATAACTACCAACTATAGAAAGCGGCTTATAGTTACCGCAACTTTTGAATCATTCTGTTGGTTCATGCTATGATTTGCAAAAGAGTAAAGAAGGCTGTGTCTCGCACTATGCTCATTTGTTTCAATTGTCTTCTCGTCACACTGAGAGACCGCTACATGACTGACTGTTACATAACAGAATGTAGTTTTTGGATACAAATACAACACATCAAACACAAAATTCAACTCACATCAGGTCAAAGACAACGCCCTCCTCTGTGCAGTGAGGATATTCAAATGGCTGAAGGGACAAGCTGAAAGGTTTCAGAGAATACGGAGCATGCTGAATGTTAAAAATTAAGATGAGATGAGTTGAACTTCTTCTACAGAGTGAAAATATCATACCTGCAATGATCAAATGGAAGCCGCCTGAAGTTTGCCTGAGGGATTACTGAAAGAAAATGTAAACGTGAACGAGGTGTAAATCTGCATCGAGCATGTACATATATTCTTTCTAATGCAGATTGCAATTTCTTCCTGTGACTGCAATTACTTTTAGAGCCAGAGAAACAAACCACCGACTAAATCATTAATGATCACAAGTGCGCAAATATTCATTCATACATTTTTAAAGCATGTATCATCACCCTCATTAAACCCAATAGATAAACCTGCCATTGTGTGTGAGTGAATGATCTCCCTGATCTTTGCGCCAGTATTATTCGTGCATCACTACAAACCCACAAGGCTCTCCACCACAAGCCCCCCCCCCCCCTCACTGCCCTTCTGCACCACCACAACCCCTCCCGCAACCTCCGCTCCTCCTATGGCAACCTTCTCTCCCCACCACAGCAGACCAAACACCGGACCTGGGGAGACAGAGCTTTTCTCCATCGCCGCCCCCTCCCTCTGGAACTCAACTTCCCATCCACCTCCGTAACTGTCCGGACCTCCACACCTTCAAACCCCAGCTCCAAGACTCACCTGTTCACAATGGCCTTCAATCCCTAAAAACCCACCTCCGTTACTTTGTTTTATTGTGCTTTGCTTCACTGTGTTTCTTTTATTAGTTTGTTTTATTGTGCTGTGTTTCATTGTGTTATTTCATTTATTTATTTCACTGTTTTTAAATTCCAACCCTGTAAAGTGTCTGAGTTTTGAGAAAAGCGCTCTACAAAATAAAAGCATTGTTGTTATTATTATTATTATTATCACTATGACTTCCTTATGCAAATCATCACTGCTAAAACGACATATTAACAGGGTTTTGCTCATAAAAGGCTGTAGATTTATCATTATCCAGAAAAGTAGTAGTAGTAGTACTAATGGAACCAGAAATGCAATAGAAATCAAAGATACTGCAAGTTGATTCTTCCGGTGCTGCTGTGAACTCACCGTTCCGCTTCCCTCCATAGAAGTTCGTGTACTCTGTACACGTGATGTACCTGATACGGATAAACCACAAATATTACACACGATTTAGCAATACTGATAACAAGTCACACTTTTAGCGAGTGTTAAGTTAGCCAGCTAGCTGTTAGCATGCTAACCGCTAACCAGCGCGGCTAACAACAACAAAACCACTTCCGGTGTGTTAAACCCAACAAAGATCGCCTTTAAATACTTACATTTTGTCTTTTTGATGCTGGCGTTTCCCCATGTTGACTCTGTGTGTGGATCCGACGCGTTATCCGCTGTATTAATACACGTAAACGACGTAGGTATGGTGTTCCCCAACTGTGTGTTGCTCTTCTTCGACGGTATCAATATCGGCAGTGTGATTGTGACGTCACCACTCAGCTGCCCTCTAGCGGTGGAATGATGCACAGCTATTCGACTAATAAATAACTCAGTGACGACTTGAGGCGACAAACACGTCTGCTGCCATTATTCTCTATGACAGCGTGGATTGTTTATTAATTCTCAGCTTTCTGAGAATGAAATGAGCTCCAAATTCAGCCAGATTTATGTCTATATTGTGTGGCAACAAAGAAACAAGACAAAAAAACAGCAGGTTCATCTACAGATTTATTTATTTCGTCTTGGCATTTAATTCATTGACGATTTTCTCATATGTATGGCTAATCGTTTATCTCTTCTATCAAGAGACGGGAGCATACGGAGCTGGTTAGAGGCATGAATCGTGGTCAGGTGGTTAGTGAAGTGTGGCAGAAGGTACGTTCACACTGCATGTTTCACACACCATCAAAAGCACAGACACATTACACAGCCTTCATCAAACACCCAAAAAAAGCATAAAACCATATGTAAAAAAAAAAAAAAAAAGGTGGATCCATCATAAGCAGGAATTATACTTCAAACCCAACTCCTCTCTGGATAAAAGGATTGTGTGGAGTGATATGTGTGTATAAAAATACAACAGGGCAGAAACAGCAGCACCGCCTGCATACCTGAGTTACAGCTGTCCTTTATCTTTCATCACTCGTAGCACTTTAACAGCTTATGACGGGAACAGGCCGAGCCCAAACAGAAAATCTTGATAACAAACCTCAGACTTTACACGGAACTTCACACAGCACTTCATGTTGAACAATGAACAACTCAACAAGTGAATGTTCTCATCCTTGGCACTTTAATCTGTCAGGCAGAGCCAAACGTTAATGTAAATGATAAAACAAACATTGGGTGTCCTGTTGTTTATGAGACACAGACAAACATACTTTTTTTTTTATTCACAACAAAAACAGAAGGTAAAGAACAAGAGCACACTGACAGGGACAGGGGGCTGAAGAGCCAGAGGTTTGCCAGACAATTAAGTGGATAATAGCTGTTTGCTTGGAAAGTGCAATAATGTTTTTCTTTTTTTACAGGAGCAAACAATTTTGCAAGGTTGTTCCCTTTGAGAACAATTTAAGTCCATATAATGGTAAACTCATGGCCGGCAGTTTCTCTGTACCGTCTTGAAAACAAAATGGATGTTTTCTCAAATAAAATGTCTCCAGTTTGATAAAAGAGTCTGAGTGTTCTAGTTGGGAGGAGGAAAAAAAAGAAGAAGAAATCACCGCAAATCCATCATGGACACAGTGTCGTCGGAGATGTTGACATGAGCTGCGTGCTGAAAAAGAATTAGATAAGAGTTAGTGTCTTTACATTTAAACTACTCGGAGGCGTACAAGTCATAATTAATTCATTCCCAGACTGTGCAGATGTTTACTCACTGTAAAGAGAGGAGGGTCTTTGCTGTGAGGATGGAAGCCCTTCTGTTTACATGAGGAGATCTCATTGGTTCCTCTATCCGTCAGCCTGAAGTAGCCGATTCTAGAGGAGCAAATCAATTTTCTATTTTAAAACACATTTGACTTGTCGCAAAACAGCACTGCAAACTGAGCCAGCACCTAGAGGGAAGTTTAGACCACAAATGTGCAATATTTACAGTCGTATCAGTTTCACCCCTACAACAAAACTGATCGATCGCCAGCTGTTCTCTGACTCACTCGTTGAACTTCGGTGAGCAGACGATAGCGATGGCCTCTGGAAGCATCATCTGGTAGGAGCAGTGTGTGTGAAGGTCGACGCTGGACAGAAAGGCCGTCTGCGTGGGATGAGTCTGCATACAAAATGTAAAAAAAAGTGGCCAGACCTCAGTTACCACATGTTGAAGAAGAAAGAACGCTTTAAATTAGGTAGCACCGGTCTCAAGACACCCCTGCATGACTCTCATAGCTGCTACCGGCTGTGAAAGTTCATCATTCTGAAGCAGCTCAGTATGCGTGTGCTGCTGATAGTATCACCGTGATCACAAGTACACCTACACACAATGACAAAGTGCAGAGAGTGCACAATACATTCAGTGTTTTAGTGTTGATTCACAATATAACACATTAGAGCGTTGTGTTCCCTCAGTGTGTGATTCGCAAGAGTATTTGCATTCACATCACATAAAATATTGTAGTGTTTACAGTACATTATATATTATGTTAATGTGTGAACAGATGGTCTTTAAAGGCAGGGAAAGAAGCAGCAGCTGATTTGGTGGGAAGGTGACCACAACACAACGGACTTACATGGATCCAGCCCAGGGTGATGAGGTCATACTGGTCTTGTATGAGGAAGAGCTCCTCCTCGTTTTCCGTGTCACAATAGTCGGGTCCCCCAGACTGCTTTGGTACGATGACGTGCGTCACGGTGAACGCATTTCTGTTCTGGAACACACACACACACACACAAACAGCGTCATGCTATTACATTTTGTTAAATTATGCATGGCAACAGGCCGTCCAAGGACGAGCGAAAGTGAACCAAGCAGTGACCGGCGTCTCGCTGGCAAAAATGCTTCGTCATGCTTCTTGCAAGGTTGAAAGAACTTCACAGTGAAAAAATGTCACATTATTCTCGATCGCTGCAGGCTGGGAGGTCAGCTGATGGCTTTCCTTTGCTGTATTTACACATTCATCGTCTGAACTGTTACTGAGAAAATCGGAAACTGCATTGTCGACATCGGAAAAGAATGACGCTAAACTAATTCCAGAGATAATATATAATAAGAAAGGAATAAAAACAACACTGCTAACTCATAAAATAATTTTTGTGCTTCCTGCCGCAGATCCACTCTTACCAGTTTTCCACACAGGATGCCACAGGTTTCTACAGCGCGACTGGTGTTGGATTCTGCCAACCTCAGGAAACTCCTGCAAAGCTCAGAGGGAACAGCCAGCTGCCGAAGGGCATCCACCATTGTATCTGCAAGAACCATGGAGCGGAGTAAACAAAAGCTGCACGGAAAAGTTATATTCTTGTGATTTTCTGAAGCGAGTCATGGTGCAAACAGGAAGTTAAATAGGTCAGGGGAAAAGAAATCAGCTCAGAGGAACAAGAAGGTTCAAGCAGGAGTGGGGGGCAGTTTTAAATCCTCCAAGTCCGGCCCCTTGAAAAAAAGAGATTAACTCACTGTTGTTCCCGGGGCTGACCAGAGAGCCGGGCTTCAGTGAGCGGTCGAAGCTCGGGGGGGCGCTGCCAGGTGTGCCGGCGGTGCTGGAGGGGTAGTTGTGTTGGTGGTTGCTGCCCCCGCCACCGCCAGCGGGGAGGGCACCGGGGCTCTGAGGGAGGGTGGGGGAGACCATGGGCGGGCCCTGGATGCCGGGGATGAGAGGCCCATCGGAGGAAGGCACGGCAGGGGTGGAGAACTCCAGCAGCACGCGCTGCCGCTCCTTCTCCAGCTCCTGGCGGCGGATCATCTCCTCGAAGGCACTGAACTGCTCCTGCTCCCGCTGCCGGCGCTGCATTTGAGCCACACGCTCCCGCTCGACATCCAGCGCCCGCTGTCTGGACTGCTCTATCGCCAAGGCTTCATCCTGGGCTTTCTGAACATTACACAGACATCAGAGCAGACACACGCGTGAGAATCTTAAGTTGTTCCAAAACCAATGGACAAAAAAGCAAGGTATGGCTCGGCTTCAGTTTTCAAGCAGAATAATGTGAGATGTAGGAAAGATCCATCGTGAATGTGTCGTTACTCAAAGACAATACGCACTAATGCTTCACCTATTGTGAATTCTATCTATTTGACTCATATATCTTTTTACTATGACAGTATAACAGTTGGCAGTTTACCTTCTTCACTAGATGCTGTGCGTGCTCTTGCTCGAACCTCCTTAAGAGAGCCTTTTTCAGAACCTCTGCTTGAGGGAATGCGACATCCTTCAGTTTCTAGAGAGGAAACACAATCTTTAAGAATACAAGTATGACTGTGCGGGACTGAATAAAACACTGCATGTGTACCTTTAGTGTGTCCTTTTTCTCAGGAATGTTGGCGGTCTTGTAATCCCGATGCTTAGGAAGTTTTTCTATAAAGAGTCTGTGTGGGCAGGAAAAAAACCCAGATCTTTTTTTAAACTAACTGCAATGTCAAATGCAATGTCAACACTCTGGATAACAGGGGAGAAGAAGCAACTAACGTGATATATTTGTTGTAGAGGACGAAGGCGTGCTCGATGTTGCCCTCCTCGGTGTAGATGTTGGCCATGCGGATCATCTCCATGCCCGAGCGGAAGTAGCGGCGCGGCGGCACGTCGTCGTTGACCTCCACCGAACTGCCCTTCTTGGTGAGGGCGCGGACCCGCTCCTCGGGCTGCAGGCTGACGTCAGTGTGGTCCGCCATGGCGACAGTCCCACCTGAAACACTGAGGCGGCAGATGGAAAGGGTTTGAGGCGGGATTCAGTAGCATCCAGGAGGGAATGCAGCAGCAACGACGCGAGCGGGCAGAAGATGACTCAAATTCTGCTCAGAGCACAACAGCTAACCTTGTGCGAATGCCAAGAATCCCTGGCGGGGTTTATTTAAAGGCGTTCTGAGCGACGGGGATTTCCTCATCCTTATCGATCCGAAACAAATGTGGCAATGCACCATCAGCGCGCTGACCAACAGTAAAAAAAGGTTGTATTGATTCCACCAAAGATTGCTTCTTGGCGAGCTATGAACATCTATATACAGCCAAACAGCCTTCCAAAAAAGGGACAGTTCACAAGTTTTCAACATTAGGTGCTCATGAAAGGAGCTGTCTGTCTTTTTGACTTAAATCATTTGTTTATGGGACTGTCTATTTAAAGCAGCTCAGGTAAAAACTGAGCTTCTGTTGAGTGAGGTTTTGCTGCAACTACTTTTGTGTGTTGGTGGTTTGCAGCAACGTAGATACAACAATTCAATACGTTCAATGACAATGAAATAATTGTGGAATCACAGATATGTCGGACGGGGGGGGGGGGGCAGGGTGGGGGACTGAGAATTCACTGTTCGACAAAATGCGAGACAATGGGCCCTTTAGGTTGAACATATTGAGCAAAATGCGACATAATGTTGCTCTTAAACACGACTATAAACCTGCCAGTCAGCCAGCAGGTTGGTCTGGATCAAAGAAATACATTTTAAACATCTAACTCAGTGCTGTCACCACTGATGACTTGAGATCGACGCCGAGTTAGCTGCAGACTCGGCTAACTTAGCAAAGCATTTGTATTTTGCAGCCCGATTTAAACTGTCACACAACACGCGAACACGTGCGGCTCTATCGGCACCCGTACCTGATCGCGCCGTGAAACGAGGCTCCTACATATAAAATAAATCAAACTTCAATCAAAGAACACGGCGCTAAACTCGATTCCTCCGGCGGGCTGCGCCTCCAGCACCTCTGCACTTCCGCAATCAAAACAACTTCCGCCCGACGCTGACGCAGAGCACGTACACGCGTAGTGGCTGCATCCGGGGTTCCGGGGTGCGTCTCCATCGCCGCCATCTTGCTCAGGGCCCGATGTTGGGCGATAAAAGTACCTCCACCGATTTACTACTTCCATTTTTGTCACTACACTTATCTAATAACTTCATACATCCAATAGTTTGCAGTTACGTATCATTATAAGTCATAAATTACACACAAAAAAATGATGTGCACCGCCATTATTTACGTCATGACGTAACACAGTGAGGCGTTGACTCATTAAAACAGTTTCCTTGTACTGCACTTTCACTGACACGTGTCTCTTGTGATTAGGAGGTGGATTCAACTCAAAGGGCTCTGTCAATTATTTAAAGCAATTAATGAACAGACATCAAAGCTCGTTCCACACGTGCCAACAGTTGCTTGGCACCCAACTGTTGGACTATGCTTAGATTTAAGAGGATGATAGTGATGCCTGATACTAACCATGGAATATGCATCTCAAATATGGCCTGACACGAGCCAAAAACCAGTGAGAAATGGTGATAGTAATTGGAGACAGATTTCACGTCTGTAGACATTAGATTAAAAGTGTTTAGGAATGAATGCATCCCTATCATTTTATATCATCCTTATAGTGTTAGATGATAATAATTGTATCTCAATTATGACTTTTATAGTATTTGCAACAATCTGCTTCTTTCCGAAATGAAATAAAATCAGTTTTAATTAAGGAAACCTTGTATGTATTATTTCAGGAGAAGGGTTGAGAGTTAAACTTCCTCTCACTTCCTTTCAAATGCGAATCTCGTGTTTAATACTAAATGTTTTTGTCATATTTGTTTATCTTTTTTTCCCGTTAAACTTCATTTTTGAAATAAACTCTTCCAACTCGAATTTGCAAAGTATGCGACACATCCAAGGAATTTGTCTCCAGCAGTTGCTATCTCTCCTAAGTACAAAAATATATAATAAAAAAAGAACTCTTAATATTCTATTCGGCTCCAATAAATTGTGATGAAACCAATAATCAGATCAATTGACATACAAACCAACTGTTTCAGCTTCCTTTTTTTTGTTGCTGTTGTAGTATTGTACAACAGCAGTATTGTAGTATTGCTGTTATTGTATTTGACATTCATGTATATTCCATGTATATATCTTTAGATTGATGTATATTGCTTAATAGGTTCAGGTTGTCATTGTCTCTGTGTGTAATGCTGCTGCTACGAAAACATTTCCCAACTTGGGATCAATAAAGTATATCTATCAATCTATCTATCTAGTGTGATTCCCCTCCGCAGCGGTAGGGGGCGACAGTTCCCATTTGCGAGCCGTCACAGTACTGTTACAAAACAGACTGCAGTAGCTGCGCGTGACCGCACGGGGGCGACGCGGCCCCTTCCAGAAAAGCAACGGAGCGCGAGCTGCATACGTCACCACGGAAAATGACCCCCACCACCATCGCGCCGCTCCACATCTCACACGCGTTATCGACGTGCGGACTGTTTGAATGGGAGACGAGCGGAGGAAATGAGTGAGAGCAGAAGCCGCAGCGACTTCCCGCCCTCCGCGTTGTGACACCTTCCCGAGCCGAGCCTGAGAGCCCGCTGCCCCGCCGGGACGTCGAGGCGACGTTTCTCCAGCCCCCAGAGAGCATCACCGGGTAAGCTAGCAGCCCATGCTAGCTGGCTAACAGAGCTGCTCCTTCCAGCAGCTTCAGCAGCAGCAGCAGCAGCAGCAGCAGCTCGCTTTGTTTTTATTTAGAAATGTTGTTTTGCTTCCATGAGGAGCTGAGCATCGTGGGAAGGGGGATGGAGATGCAACTATCTGGCAACATTGGAGCACAAATAAAAGTAAACAACCAACTGGATTGATCCTGAATTGAATGGGAGCAGGTGTTGGGAAGCCCTGATTGGATCCAAATTCTATGCAAATGGAGCTGTGGGGAAGCACAGGCGTGGGACAGACTGTTCCCTCTGTGTCACAACACTCTCGTGTGTATTTTCAATGGTGAAGATGAGAGAAATGACAGGGACAATCTTTAGGACAGTCTCAGTGAAGATGGCTGCTTCATCAAAGACCAAAACCAATGTTGTTAATTAAGGATATTAGATTTTTTCCCCTCAATATATCAAAACTGAGTCCATAACTGATATTTTCCCCTCCCCCCCCAATTGGAGAGTCCATCTAGTTTCTTCTGTATTGGAGTTCTAGTACTGTATTTTTTTTTTGTTTTGGTAATGCAACTTCAAATACTGCTCATCACCGATAACGCGCCAATGATTTCATGCATCCCAGTTTTAATTCCCTCGTGATCATGTGTATTTGCTGAATGGCTTTGATCCAATTTTCAATTGTGAAGGTTGCGTTGACGGAGCCAGCCGTGGAAAAAATGTCATTAAGATATCAGAGTGTCTCCGCCGAGCGTAGTGGAAGTGCAAATGTGTCCCGACATGGCTGATTGGTGGTGCTGGAGGGCGACTTAAACCCTCTCCTGCCGTTCACCTCTGCCTCTTTGACCTCTAAGCCGGCCTCAGGCTGAAAGTGAGGGGTTGAGGCTCGGCGCGTCCTGTCTGAAGCCTATAATTTTACGCCGAGCGCTCCTTTGTTGGACGCACGGGATGAGTGGAGAGCCTGGACAATGCGCTCGGTGAACCAGCACCGTACCCGCAGCCATCAATCTCCTCATTTAATGACAGTTTAGGTTGATGATATCAGTCCGAGGACGGAGCTAAACAGTAATTATGGCAATTGAGCCGCGGTTGGTGGCTCCTCCTGATCTCTGCTCAGACAGTATATCAAGCGTCCGAGGATGAGATGGGTCAGTGTGACGCTTGGACAGGAACAACCAAGTCTTTTTGAAGTCAAAGTTTGATTATTAAAGAAGAAGAAAGGCGTTTGCTGTGTCCATCATCTACTGACGAAAGGTAATGAGTGCTGTGTGTTAGTAGTGTGCCTATTTTGCACATGGTAATCTTTGTGTAACTGGACTCGGAAGGATTACTTTCAAGATAAGTTGCTTCCAACAGGAGCCACCCGAAGGGCAGATTTGCCAAACTGAGAAATGTCATCAGCCTTTTTAAGATTAAATGCGATTAGATATTGTTTTATTTTCCCCACAGTGTGTTGACTCGATTATTTATTAATCCTCTGACAAAACTCCTTATTGAGGGAGTTTATCTTTACACAGTTGTTGCTTTGTGTGCCGCTTAAACGGGTTGTTTTCCCAAGTGTTGCTCACCTTCTGGCTGGAGGGTTTGAGGCGGTGCGAAGCCTCTGGGGGCGCTTCTGCTGGGCTTCTATCTGCTCAGTCAGCTGGGGAAGTTGATGATGAGGAGGGAAAAAAGTCTCTGAGCTGTGTTTACACATGGTTCTAAGATCCAGGAGTGTGTTTTTGTGTGTGTGTGTGCTGATAATACCCGGGCTTTGATTGCCCGATGGCGCAGAATGAAAACGCATGTGATCAGTGTGTGTGTAGTCAGATTTCCTGGTTTTCCGTGCGTGTGTGTTTGCGCGTGTTCCTGTGTGAGGAGCACATGACGGCAGCATCACATCTAGATCTTCATTTGGGTCTCCATGGTAACAGCCGGTCTTCTAGACATGCAGTTAAAGATAAAGAATAGGAATAAGTTACCTTGGGTTCAGTCGGTACATTTATTGCTATGCAGGTCTTTTCAGTTCCTTTTAAAACTGATTGAGAAAAAGTGGCTGCTTCTGTTTTCCCATCACATGGCTCTCATGCAAATAAAATTGTGATTCACTTTGTCCGTAACTCCGTGCATCATTGGATAAAGACAGAGCTCACACTCATTTATGAGGAAGCGTAAAAGACGCAGTCATTGAACGCTGCTCTCACTGCATATGTTAATCAGCCGTCTCTGTTTCGGCTATTCAAATGTTTTTTGAGGCCTGACTGCTGATCCTAAGTGGGTTTCGCTGTTGCAGAAGTGAGATACAGAGCAGGTGCATCTCACGAACTGTTGGGATGCGAGAAACAGGGTTTTTACTTTCTTTGTAAAAGTCATATTTTATAACATGCTGACGGCCTTCGCTATCCTGGTGACGGCCTCTGCTGCAGACTGCCTGTCCATCCTTAATCACTGCAGCTTCAGACAGGCCCTGGACT
>CAESWR010000394.1:668174-678428 GCA_903171835.1 Mullus surmuletus
GAGTTAAGTTAATAACTAATACTTAAAAGGCACCCAAATGAACAGCACACATTGAAAAATAGATTATAAGTGGCGAACATCTAGGCCTTGAATTATTTGGACGGTTTGCTTTTCACCCCTTTTTGCATCTCTTTTTCTTTTCAACATTGAGAACCAACATTCTAATGGTGTCACAGAGGTATTTCATCAAGTGGAATCAATAATCGTAATGGTAAATTATACGGCAGGAGAAGGAGTTAGCCAAGTAAATCAATTAATTCACCCATTATTCTGAATTCTCTGTTCGTCCCTCCAGGACTCGCAGAGCTCCGAGGCGGGGGGACGGGGCGGCAGCGGCGGCGGCTGCTATTGGCTGAAGGGGACGACCTACTCCGACATCGGCACGCTGGCCTGGATGATCACGCTGAGCGACGGCCTGCACAACTTCATCGACGGCTTGGCCATCGGCGCCTCCTTCACGGCGTCGGTGTTCCAGGGCATCAGCACTTCGGTGGCCATCCTGTGCGAGGAGTTCCCACACGAGCTCGGTGACCACCAGCCCTCCACTCCACTGGTCTCGGGGGTCCCTCTGAACACACCCTGGCTCATCTGTCTTTTTTTTTTTTTTGCTCCCAGGGGACTTTGTCATCCTGCTGAACGCCGGCATGAGCATACAGCAGGCGCTCTTCTTCAACTTCCTGTCCGCCTGTTGCTGCTACCTGGGAATGGGCTTCGGCATCCTGGCCGGGAACAGCTTCTCCCCGAACTGGATCTTCGCCCTGGCTGGAGGGATGTTCCTCTACATCGCTCTGGCGGACATGGTCAGTGTTTCCCCACGCAGAGCTGCCGTGTGCCACATAAAGGAAACGTGGGGGGGGGAAATAGGGGTCTGCATTTGTTGACAATTTGTGGTTTTGTGTAAATGCGAATGTGGCAACTATTCACCTCTGTTCATTCTTATCCGACAATGGGGAAATGACAGCGTCCCAACAGCAAATGCATTGAGAAAATTGTGGAAAAAAACAATGTACAAGAAGAGCAATAAATAGATGCAGAAAGTAAGCATAAGAAATAAATACGTAATAATAATAATTACATTTATTTAATTTTAAAAAAAAGACAAATGCAAGTACTGTACAGTACATGAATGCTGCGTGAATATTGCACATGATGACTATTTCACATGAAATAGAAAAAGAAGGATAACTCCTCAGAAAAAGTTTGGAAACGTTATTTCACTCAATCGTTTCTCCCCTTTAATAATGCTGTTGTATTTTATAGCCTGATTAGTCACCTTCACAACGAGGTAGAACTTGTGAGGATCATGCATTCGTGGAATGAGCAACACAGCTGAACGTTTGGGTAACGCCCCCCAAAAATGTGCTAAAATCCCCTGCAATATTCTCGTTACTCTTGTTTTGAGTTTCTGCTTGGATGGGTTCCCCTCAGATGTTACCAAACCAACGAAGAAGATTACCAACTCATTTCATTTCACTCTGTGCTAATTTGAGCAGCAGACCGACCCATTCCTCATTCCGTCTCTGTCGGTTTTTATCCCGTAGTTTCCGGAGATGAACGAGGTGAGCCGGGAGGAGGAGGACGCCGGCGGCAGCAGCTTCCTCCTCACCTTCGCCATCCAGAACGCCGGCCTGCTGACGGGCTTCGCCATCATGCTCCTCCTCACCACCTACTCCGGGCAGATCCAGCTGGCCTAGCAGCGGACCCCGCCCGGACCCCCCACCCCCCCTCCCCTCCCCACGGACCTCGGTGTGGGGAAGCAGCGGGTGCTCTGTGGGGAGGGAGATCCAAACTGCTGTTCTTTTCTCGTCTTCCTCCCTGTTTCGGATTTCGGGGAGCCGGACCGCTGTGCGGCAGGTACGCACACCGAGCCCACCCACCCACCCAGAGACATCTGATCAGCAGTTCCTACATGCAGTAGAATCCAGGCGGAGGAGGCGGCAGAAGCAGCAGCCTTCCTTTGCTTTCTTGTCTCCTGACCGCTGCTCCCTCTCATGTTCTGTAAGTATCAGCGGAGTCGGCGACGATCCAGCGGACAGGAAGTGACGACTGCTCTGATTCACACTGGACTTGCACACTCGTCCCCCCGGCAGATGTTACTGACAAACATCACTGTATCAGACTTCCCTTGACTTCTAAGGTGTAAAATCATCCAGAGTTTTAGTTTTGAGGCTGCGACATCCTGAACTGACTTGCGATACCCAAACAGTTCTCCCCCGCCCCCCCCGTCCCCTCGGTGGATGTCATTGAACCTGCTGAGATCCAGGAGATGCAGAATATTTCTATCTCTAATCCTCTGTGCCAGCAGCGCTTCCTCAGCGGAAGTGACAAGAAGCACAATCAGGTAACCGCAGCTGTATTCTTGACATCCTCGAGTCTAGCAGTAGTTTGTCCCCGGCCATCTACCCCCCCGCCCCCCCATCCCCCATCCACGTCTCCATTCCACTACCAAAAACAACCCACAAACTGGAGTTTTAACCCAAGTGTCAAACTGACTTGCTGTCTTTGTGTGTTGATGTTCTATTTTTTTATGAAACGTGATACACGACGTGATCAGATTTTTTTGAAGACCAAATACAGGCAGACCATCCAGAATGGTGAAGGGCTACGCGGCGACGCTCGGAAGGGCACGTTTTCCTCTGTGTGGGTCCTCACGAAGCCTGGGTGGGTTATGTAAAGAGACAGCGCTTGATCTTAGTTTTACTCGGCGGCATTTCTACGTAGTTTACCATCTGTGCCCTTCATATATATGAATATATATATATATATAGCATTGATATTTTTTTTAATTCCCTTGACTGTGTTTTAGAGCTGAAAGTGCAAATCTCCAGTCTTTGCACGTCCCCATATACTCTTTTCCTCAGAACAATCTATTCTTTTACAGTCAATCAATGATTTTAACAGAAGCTGAATCATAGCTGCGTATGTCGCCCACTTATCTGTGACTTAACACATATTATTAAGGTGTAACAACATGCAAATTAAGATGAATACTGTATATTCATGACTAACGGCAGAATTCAGATTCTCTGAAATTCACTGTAAAAGTATAGCAACTCTTGCGGGTCCTCGTACTTTTCTGTAGGTTTGATGCGATGCTCTTATGAATATGTTTTAATGGTTTTAGCTCCCAGTTTGTAGCGCTCATGTTGTATTTGCTTCGTGGGGGTTCAGTTTTATTTTGTTTTTTTAATATGAGCGAATGTTAATCCCACAATCCTCAGAGATTCTTCTGACTACATGATTTCAATGGTTATTTTCAAGACTTGTAGCACAAACTGGGAGTAGAACGCACATCAGAACAAACGCACACAATGTGGAGAAATGAAGACGCTGTGATATTTCAGATAATTGTACGCACTTTTTGGCAGTACTTTGGAGAGAAACATCTCAACTTTGTCAGGTTTGTTTCAGCTCCCAACCGACATTCTCTGCGGATGAACTGGAACGCCAACTGGACGCAATGTTGTCGGTTTGTGTTGGATCTCACAGAAAGTCGGGAAGGTAAAGGAACAAAGGCTGAGTGTAATTTCAGTATCACACGGTGTACTACTGAACTGGGGGAACAATGCAAAACAGATCATTTTGGATGATATTTTTGGTGGTGATTGTTTTCATTTTTATTATTTTACATCACTGTAGCAACATTTATGTAAAAAATTCCCAGTCCTTTGCTAATTTTAGGTTGGATCAGTGAATAATTAATGAGGGAGATGAAATGCATACATCCTGGACAGCTCACTCTTTAAACATTTCAGTCTTGCTCTTTGCTTCCTCCAGCTCAGCAGACCACCTGAAATGATGCTGATGCAATCACGGTGGCACCAGGAGGCGCTCCAGTGTGACCTCTAGTGGCAGTGAACTTAAATTATAGAACTATCAAGAAAAGAAACCAACCTGTAATCGATAATAACATCACTTTTAGAGTAACTGTGTCTGTTTGGCAGCTTGCTGTTGATACAATTATCTGAAATGATCTGTCAGATGTGGGATATTAGGTCAAAGAAACCTCATAAAGCATCATTACCAGAAGTGAAACACTTTTCTATAGATTATCATATAGAGATGAACATTATTTATTACAAATAGAAGCTGGAAGCCATAACTGGCTTTCACATCGTGCAGAAATATAATAGAAAACCTTATACTCCTGGAGGGAGAAGGCAAGCCATTTAAACGGTTACCATGAGCTACAGTGTTACTGCTGCTTGACTTATACGATGTAATGGGAGTTTATTTATTGTTGTTTGAGCCATAGAATATTTATTTTATGCTTTACATCAATGGTAAAGTAATCTGTTTAGCTTTACACCACAAAGCCATTGCAAAAAAAAAGTCCAGGTTTCTTTTTCTTGTTTATCTGATTTTTGTTTGTTTTGAATAAAGCGACCGAACAGCTGCCAGAACACATGTTCAACCAGTCATACAGGTCGCAATTTGATCATGTTCAAAGCTGAGTCTAGATCTTATACACCCACAGAGAGACATTCAGTCATTTCCAGTAAGAGATGATGGGTATTTTGGAGCATACAGGAAATAACGTATTTACTTTAAAAAAACAAAAGGCAACCAGCACAGCAACGATCGACTGCTCTGCTGTTCTGAATAATTCATCCATGCTCTTTCAGACACGTATGGTGTCATATTTGAAAATGTTGTAATTTATGGGAATCCTCATCCTCCTTTTAAGTGTGTCTCGGGAATTTTTCTTTTTCTTTTTTATAAACATCTTTTTCCAAGAAAATATTGTCAAGTGTCATTACTGTGTGAGGTTTCTGGTTATTGCTCAATATTGCACCAATAAAGTGGAATTCTTGATTAGACATCTACTCAGCTCTGTGTCGATGCAGATGCTTTTTTTTTTATCTCCCATTAATATTCAGCTAATCTATATTCATTTCCAGATTGATCCAGAGTTAAAAACGTAGCTCAGAGATGCATGTGAATATTTAAACTCTCTTGGATCTGTTGGGAAAAGCAAAGCGCATTGATTTTGCATGCTTTGTGTATTAGAATGCAGTAACCCAATTGTCGATTTTTATTTATTTTTGCAAGTTTTATTAAATCCGACACGCTTTTATTGAAATCAGCAGCTGAGATCCGAAATATACGCATTTATATACGCAAACACGTTGCAAAAACGGCCCACTTGGGTGAGACTGCGCTTCCTTTGGCGCCCGCTAGGTGGCAGCGAGCGGCCTCCAGTTGGCTTTTTCTTTCACTGCGCATGCGCGGCGGGGCTGGCCTGAGACGGCAGGCAGGTGATTAGAAAACACGGCGAGAAACAGAAAGTGAGCTGGGAGCGGTGACGCGGCGGCCCGTCGCGCTGTGATGGACCGGAACACTCACCGACAGTCACGTTAAGAGGTGAGCGGGACAATCGACCTCCACTTCCGGACACTAACTGTCGCTTGTTAGCCGTTAGCCGTTAGCTCCCCCTCCATTCATTGACGTGCTGTCATCCCTCAGCGACTCCCCCCTCCGAACCGACGCTCTCTGCGGGCTGACGCGGTGTTCTGTGGGTCGGGTTCGGCGCAAAAAGCGGAACCTCGAGCAGCTGTGCGGGGTTTTAACTCGCCTTCAGCTGCTGGAAGCGTCGTAACGTCGCCACACTGACCCAAGATCTGTTTTTACGCTCGGCGGCTAGCTAGCTGCGCGACAGCGGCCGTAAAGCGCTGCGTAGTGGCGTTAAAGTGTCGTAAACACGTGCCTGCTGTTCCACAGGAGTCGCGGCACGTAAAGTGAAGTAAAGTAGTGCAGGACAGGTTTAAAAGCTTGTAAAACTGTATTACAAAAGAAGTAAAAGTACAACAAAGCCAGTCTTACTCAAACTAAACATAATTTAAAGTAGTCAGCATCTTATTTGTACTTACACTGAGTTCCAGTGACTTACATGGACAGCCAGGCCTTATTTACATCCTGTTTGTTATTTAAGTGTAAGAGACTCCCCACAAATGAGCGTTAGAATGTCTACAATCATTTACTTTTACTCGGTGCCGCTCCGTCTGTCTGCTTGTATTGATTTAAACAGTGCTTTATCAATAAGGCCTTGCTCACAAAATTATCACGTCTCATCATGACGAAACATTTACTTCAGCGCTGGCAAAAGCTTCAGCCTCAGTTTACTTTATTTGTAATCGTAGCAGTCAGGATATCACGGGCATCAGAATTACATAATCAATAGTGTAAATCACAGTTCCAGAACGTAAGCAAACTGAGACGACATTTTAATATCTTTAAAAACCTGTTTGGGAATACAAATAATACTAAGAGCACAAAAATCAAGCTAAAAAAGTTAAATGTGTGGGAAGTCAGAATCAGAATGAACCTTAATGTGTGACGCGTGTGTTCTGGGAGTCGCAATTCCTCAGTAAAACCATGTAATCCAGACGTACTTCACTTGAACGTTCTCAGAAGTGTACTTTAAATGTTTGTCGCTCCGACTGATCAGATAATCAGAGAGCGATGGCCTGCGCTCGGGTGCCACTGGACGAGCAGCAGGTGACGGAGCCCGGCCCGCTGGGGAAGGAGCGCACGCTGCCAGCGCTGGTGAGTGGAACCTCCTCCTTCCTCCACACCGCGAAGCTCTCAGGAAGATCCATGGGAGTCAAACCCTCTTTTTTTTTTTCCAGCACCCAGACAGGAAGGAGGAGCGATGTTTTGTGCCTTACAAGCCGCTGCCAGACGGCGTCTCGGCCGCGGAGGTGGAGGAGTATCTCGAACACGCCAAATTCATCATCGAGGACCTGGAGTGGCTGCTGGCGCTGCCGCACGACAAGTTCTGGTGCCAGGTGAGGACCCACGCCGCTTTGCCTGCGTTTTTAAGAATCCTCCTCTTCTCACCGCATTGTCCTCTTCGCCAGGTGGTGTTTGACGAGTCGCTGCAAAGGTGCCTGGACTCGTACCTGCACCATGCGCCGCGCAGCCTGGACCTCGCCGCCCCCCCCTCGTCCCCGGCCGTGGCTGAGATGCAGCGCTCCATCCACAGGGTCGTGTTCCTGAGCTTCCTCAGGATGGCCACGCATAAGGAGTCAAAGGTAGGATGGGAGGCTCTGTGTGTGGTTTTTTTTGTTCAAATGTATGTAAGCCATTGGTTAATAATAAATGGGTCAGTTTTCCTCATAGCTACTGTTGCTGATACTGTTCTCTGTTTGAGTAATATCACTTAATGAAGCCTTTTCTGACATTCAATACTACAAAATAAAAGTATGTATGATTTGTGCTGATATCCTATCTGATCGTTATCGGCCTATACTGGAAGTGAAAAAGTTGTATTGGGACACACCTAGTTATTTTAAATTAGAGTTGTTAAAAGACCTCAATATGTGTGTGTGTGTGTGTGTGTCTGCTTCTCTTCCCTCAGGAGAACTTCCTCACACCGGCTGTGTTTGGGGAAATTATCTACGAGAACTTTCTTTTTGACATTCCCAAAATTCTGGATCTGTGCGTGTTGTTTGGAAAAGGCAACAGCCAGCTGCTGTTCAAGATGATAGGTGGGCTGGAGTTGTTTGCGAGGGCTTTTAGTGTCACACTCTCGCCGGCTAACCTTCCATTTTCCCTCCTTAGAGAACATCTTCACGCAGCAGCCGTCTTACTACAGCGACCTGGACGAGACGGTGCCCACCGTGTTAGAGGTTAGAGACACAGTCATAGTCTTGTTTGTTAATAAACGTCTTAAAAAGTATTAAAAGTTGATTCATATCAATTTTGGGGACTTGAAAGTATTTTCAAGTCGGGGTCTTGAAAAGTAGTAAAAGTTGATCAATCGAAGTTGGGGAAATTACGACCCTTAAAAATGCGAGGTCTTACTTTTTTGAAGGCATTTTTCTCTCAGAAGAGTCCAAAAAACATTGTAAAAGTGTGAGTTTATTCGTTTGTTAAAAAAACGAAGATGAACCTGCAACATAGAAAAACGACTATTTATGTGTGCGTTTGTAAATTGTGTCTGAATTCAGAATGATTTAGATTCCGTTCTATGATAGCGGTCTATAGACTTTATTGTATGTAAACTAGAAATGTGAAGTTAAAGGTGTCACTGATGGAAACGGTTGTAGCTCAAAGTGGCGGCGAGGTATTAAAAATACATCCAGAAGGTCTTGGAAAAAGTCTTAAAAGGGTATTGAAATTAACTTGTAATCGCGTATCCCGATTTCATTCTTCCTCTGCTCCCCTTCAGGTGTTTAACACAATCCTGGACAAGTGTGGCCTCCATTTCGAAGGAGGGGCCGCAGCCGCCGCCGCCGAGCCGCTGAAGCTTAACGCACACAAACAGCCCACTGCCGTTACCATGAGCCAGCAGGTCCGACACACACACACACACACACACACACACACACACACACACACACACACACACTACCCAGCACTGTTTCCCTCCACCTTGATGTCATCTAAAGCTTTTGTTTTGATGGGTTTTGGGGGGCCGGCGTTGCAGGAACTTGTAGATATTGTTTTGTACCTGTGTGACTCGACCACCACCATACATGCCTTCTTGAACATCTTCCCTGCCGCGTGCTCCATCTTCCACTCCCACGGCTTCCTGGGCAGGTCCGTAACCCCCCCGACCCCACAGCTTGGCCTCCTTTTCTAATATCACTTTGATTAAATGTTCTCCCTCTCCGGGCAGGTTGACCAGTTTTTATGAGACCGCCGTGCCTGACCTGGAGAAAGCAATGAGGAAGAGGAACTTTGACGACAAAGGGTGAGTGTCTTTTTTTAGTGTGAAAAGATCTGCTCCCTGTTGTAGGACTGGGCGATATTACTTAACCTCAATATCAGTCCATTATGATTAATTTTGATAAAAAAGCGCGCGATTAAAGCTGGCATATTTTTTGAAGAAGTGCATATCTTAACTAAGGACACACACAGATTAACTATTCATGTTTCCGGGTTGTGTTTGCGTGGCTTTAGAAAATCATCGGCCAGGACAACAACAACATAGTTAACTTGTTTCCAAGGCGACCGCTTTCCAAAAACTACATTGTGTCATTCAGAATCCGTTGTATATAGAGATGGCGACATGGGGCTGCCACGAGCGCACAGCACATGTACACACACACTTCGGACCGCTGCTGCAACCGGTTGAAATACCAGTGTCGTTTTGTTTGTTTTGTTTGTTTTTTTCCTCCCAAGGGGACAACATGGGAAAGTATTAACCGAAATAACCCATTGTGATCCGATATTGATATTGGATATTGGATATCGGATATCGGATATCAATCCGATACAAGTAGTGCATTCCAGACTCCGCTCCAGCACTTCTATGTAATATTCTTATGTTTAAAGTTAAAATGTATGTAAGCCATTGGTTAATAATCAATGGGTCAGTTTTTCTCACAGCCACTGTTATTGACAAATGTTGATTTCGGTACATTTCGGTTTTGTGAGAATGTGACGACGAATCACCTCTCAAACCTCCCGTCAGTCTCCAGGAGGAGCTGTGGAAGAGGCTGTCGCATTCCTGCCGTAAGATGGTGGAGACGGCTCACCTGCTGCTGCACCACACTTGCCTGCAGCCCATCCTGGAGGGGTGAGTCGCCGCGCGCTCGCCATGCAGTGGGATAAGACGGAGTGTTTCAGGTTGGTTTTATTTTTTTATTTTTTTTGCACAATCACTTATGCTGCTTCGTTACCGCGCAGGGGAGAAAACATCCAAACATTTGCAGAAGAGCTCCTCCAACACTTCACATCGTTTTTATCAGAGAAAAGGTAGGAATGAAGGTGCCTTTTCTTTGAGGAAATTTTGAAACATTATGCAAATGAATCTAATTCAATGTTTTGATTGTGCTCGCAGGCGTCTGTATCACTTCCACATTAATTAAACTGAGTTAATCCATAAGATTTGAGATGCCGTCTGCCGGAAGCATAAAGACTCTCTTCTTCACACGCTGCAGTTTCAGCCTCGCTCTTTTCCTTCTGTGTCGTCTAAGGTTCCTGTCCGACTACGATGAGCAATTCCCCATCGCAGACGACATCAGCCTCCTCCAGCAGGCGCTTCCTGTGATGTATCCTCATCAGCTCTACTTCCACAGCAACAGAATCAAGTCTGAACGTTAAATAGTGTGTGAACTATCAGCAGGTCTCAAAACACTCCCTAAAACTGCTTTAAAATAACATGAGTCAATCTTTTTAATCAACTTCAGCCTGAAATATACACACATATATATATATATATCAAATTAATTATTTGGGCCTATTTAACCCTATAAAAGCCAGTTTGTTTAAATAACAAAACAGCATTTAAAATCGAAAAAAAAA
>CAESWR010000395.1:22202-42352 GCA_903171835.1 Mullus surmuletus
AACCCTCACTCTTAAACAGGGTGGCTGCTGAAGGAGCAGCATCAGCAGTATTTGAATATTTGTAAGTGGTAAAGTCCCTCCTGGTTCCTCTGAGCAGCTGATGACCTCATCTGTCCGTGTGGAATGCAAAGTTTCCATGGAGAAAAAGCAAATTATGGCTTACGAGTCCCAGTGGTGGAAACTGCATGGACGAAGAATGCTCCGATTAACAGAATGGAATAGAATAGAATGTCTTATTGTCATGGTGATTGTTTTGGTGAAGAGCCCTGCCAACTGAGCTGCACAGCCCTTGAGCACTTGTCTGGAGATACACTCTGACCTTCTTCTACAGAGCGTCGGTGTAGTGAGACCAGTCCAGTTTGTTGTTGAGGTGAACACCCAGATATTTAAATTGAAGTCCACCATCTCAATATCTTGACCCTGGATGTCCTCATGTGTGTGAGGTGTGGATGTTCTGTGAAAGTCCATCACCACCTCCTTTGTTTTGCTGGTGTTCAGGAGGAGCTGCATAAGCTAATGTAAACCACAGCACTCCACAAAGTCAGTGAGGACTCCCCTGTATTCCAGTTCGTTCCCCTCAGACACAAAACCAACCATGGTGGTGTCGTCAGAGAACTTCTGGAGTTGGCTCTGTCCAGAGTTGTATCTGAAGTCTGAGGTGTAAAGTGAGAAGAGGAATGGTGAGAGCCCGTGCTGCAGACCACCACCTCCGTCGTACAGTCACGCAGCCACACATACTGTGGTCTGGTGAGGAAGTCATTGTCCATGCAGCAAGATGATGGTCCATCCCCTGCATCCTGCAGTTTCCCCAGTAGCAACAAAGGCCCGATGGTGTTGAAGGAACTGAGGAGATCAAAGAACATGACTCTCCCAGTGCCCAAAAAGGTTTTCAGGTGACCCAGGGCCTGGTGCAGCAGGTCATCCGCCCTGATGCCATGTCCATATGCCAACTGGAGAAGGTCCAGTGCTGAGCCCTCCTGGGTGCAGAGGTAGCTGAGGACAATCCTCTCCATGCTCTTCATCAGGTCAGAGGTGAAGGTCGAAGGTCTGTAGTGGCTCGGTTCCCTGGGCTGGGCTGTTTTGGGGATCAGAACCACACATGATGTCTTCCACAGGGCTGGAACCTTCTCCAGATCAAGGCTGAGGTTGAACATGTATAGAACCACCTCACTGAGGTGGCCCGCACACTTCCAGAGGAGTCCAGGGATTGGGTTCAGCCAGTCTATTGTGGACCTTCTGTTTTTCCATTGGCTTTGTCCCTTGGAGATTATGTTCTTGTCTTAGTGCACGCCCCTGATAACATGGAGCATGACACTTTAAGAGCCAGGATGCATTCTCCCATAGGATTGGCATTGGTCTCCCAACTCTCTACTCAGTGCACTAAAGTCAGTTATCGTGGCCTGTTCTGTATCAAGTTTAGCCTCAATGGAGGAAGACTTCAACCAGGCTCAGGCAGACAGCACCGCCCATATGGACTGGCAGCGCTCTTGTAGCAACCTAGTCAGAGCAGGCAGGCTAGCAGGGACAGACAAGTCATCTCTTTTGGCTTCTTTTTCCTGAGCCAGTCTGGGTCTGGAGGCCATAAGAGCATGTTGAAGATATTACTCAAGGAGTAAAGAGTTGGGTGAAATTTTGTTTCCATCCTGGAAGTCTTGACATTTTAAACAGGATACTGTGGATTCATTTTCAGTTGAATGTGTTGAACCATGATGAAATCTTTAAAATATCAAAATTGACATGGGTTCCAAATTTCCCTGAGGTCCCAGTTCAAGGGTCTATTACTCATGGGAGTTGGTGGTTGAACAGTTCAAGGGTCTATTATTCAGTCAGCCTCCCAACCCTCACTGAGGCTGCTGAAGGAGCAGCATCAGCACTATTTGAATATTTGTGAGTGGTAAAGTTCCTAGTGATTCCCCTGAGCAACTGATGACCTCATCTGTCCATGTGGAATGCAAAGTTTCCATGGAAAAAAAGCAAATTATGGCTTACAAATCCCAGTGGTGGAGACTGCATGGGCAAAGAGTTGCTCTGAGTAACAGAATAGAATAGAATAGAGTAGAATAGAATAGAATGTCTTTATTGTCATGGTGATTGTTTTGGTGAAGAGCCCCACCAACTGACCTGCACAGCCCTTCAGCACTTCTCCAGAGACACCATCAGGGCAGGCAGGCAGCTGTCCTTGTGTTCACTGAACTCAGTGTGGGCCTCAGCTGGTGCTCTTCCACCATAAAGGGACTGCTGCTGTGTGCCGGAGGATGTGATGAGGCCATCTCTCGTGACAGCACCTCGAAACAAGCAAAGAAGTTGCTCAGTTCCTCTGCTATTGAGTGCCACCATCATCCACTGACAGGCTGCTGGGTCTGTAGTTTGTGATATGTCAGACCTCCCGCCACACCTGCCTGGAGTCGTTCTTGGAGCAGTGCTCTATCCTCCTCTTGTATGCAGCCTTTGCCCCATTTGAGTCCCCTCCTCGGATTGGATCTGGTGGTGTTGTAAAGCTCCTCTTCCCCAGCCCTGAAGGCGGTGTTCTTCTCACTTCTTGTTTGGATAAACCTTGATGTTTTTACAGTGGTGATGACTGTACAGAACTTAATGTAATCCAGGACTGCTGTGGTATGCTGCTCCAAGTCTTGATGTTCAAACTGCAACTGCTGAGTCGCACCTTCAGGCCAGGTCTTGATAGTTCTAGATGTGATGGGGGCACTTCTCATGAGGTGGATGTATGCCGGTATTAAGAGCAGGGGCATGTGGTCTGACTGGCCCAGATGTGGTAATGTCCTAGCCCTGAAGCTCTGCTTGATGTTAGAATGAATCTGTCCAGTGTGTTTTCTCCAAGTGTAGCAAATTTGACATGTTGATGTAATTTGGGGAGCACTGTTATTAAGTCACCATGATTCAGATCCCCTAGTACAATGTGAATGGCTTCAAGATGCATATTCTACTGACTGCTAACAATGTCATGTAATAGTCCAAGAGCTTGGTTAGCATCGGCATCTAGGGCGATGTACACAGCTGTAATAAAGACAGCAGTAAACTCACGAGGCAACTAAAAGGGCATACATTTAACAGTACTCCAAGTTTGTAGAAATGTGGCTGCTCGTGGTCTTTGTGTCAGAGCACCAGCTGTTTACATGGACACACAGTCCTCCCACTCTGCTCTTACCAGAGTTTGCAGTCCTGTCCCAATGGTGTAGCGTACGGCCTGCTAGCTTGAAAGCTGCGTCTATAATAGATGAACCTCAGTGCGCAGCACTCCTTCACTGTGTTGTTCGTAGAAACCTGTAGCCCCAGTTTGTCCAAATTGCTGACAAGAGATCTTGTATTTGTGCCGGCTCCTGCGTAGCCTCGCTAGAGCCCCAGCTCTCCATCCGTACTTCCTCCTCTTCTCTGTGTGCCGCTTACGATTTCTGTCCTATTTGATGATAATCCACGGGGCGCCGGGGCTCCTGGCGATGTCTGCTGGGATATTGTGGGAGCAGACAAACGTATCTGTTTCGCTGGGGTTTCGCTGGCCAGTCATTACATCGAACCCTCAGACTCCTTGGAGTAAAAGGTCAGCTGTGCAAAACAGCCATCAAAAACATCATAGAGGCTGCCAAAAATGCCTCAAGATGGCTCTGGATCCGGAGGGGGGATCCATGGAGCAGTGGGCCACTTGGACACAAGTCAGTGGCTGATCATCCCTGACTGGGTCACCTGGGCAACAGTGTCTGAGACCCCAAACACCCTATGACCCCGGCTACATCATTGAAGATGTGTCCAAGTAGCACCAAGAGGTGTAATCTTGAAATTGGCTGAATTTTAAAACAATCTCTTTTTTTGCGATCGATTACTTTTTATTTTCAAAAGAGAAGGGCAAGACACAATTAATGACAGTGATATAACAAATACTTGTCATTCCTCCTTACCCAGCCCTCCAGAATAGCCCCCCCAATTTAGCGACAACTCCCCTCCCTCATTGTCCCAGCACAATCTTCTACATTGTTACATACAGTAAATATAGTGATACAGCACATATTACACTGGTCTTATCACTGTCCTGTATAGGGTTGGGTACCGAAATTCTGTACTTTTTTGGTATCGACCGAATTGGGCCCGAAGTACCGAGCATCAATTCACGTGTCGTCAATCGGTACCGCGTTTCGGTACCTAAACGGCCACTTTTTCTTTTTTTTTTTTTTTTACACTTGAACGCACCTTCACGTCTCGTCTTGCATGCGGCCTTGGTGATGGCATTTGATCATCGGATTGAGGAAGTAAACAAAGACCGCGGCGACCAACACGCGTATGCTAAACACTAATAAGGAGGCAGCGTTTCTCCACGCAGACCCTCTGACATGTGATCGAACGCCTGGATGTCCGTCACATCGTCCTCCGTGGTGACGCGTTCGGACACTCACAGCCCGGGAAACACCGCCAGCCGGCCGGACTGCAGCCGCTTAAAACGCCGCTTTCTGCCGAAACGGAGAAGAGACAAGCCGGGGATCAGTGCCGGTGCCGGTACCGGACCATCGCCGGACCTTTAGCTCCTCCTCCGAGGACACTTTTTGTGGCTGATTTACCGAAAAATGACTGAACGGAGGAAACGCTGGGCTTGTTTGTTTTGTCATCAAGTTCTTCCACATGTTATAGAGATATAAATGTTCAAAATTCGAAGTTTTTACTATTTTTTCTGATACACAAAATAATTTTTATTACATATGCAAGAAAGTACCGAAAACGGGTACGGAAAAATACCGGTATCGATTTGCAGGTACCGAGTATCGGTACCGTATCGGTTCAGATGTGAAAGGTACCCATCCCTAGTCCTGTAGGCCAAAGTAATTGCTTAGACATAAACAATCAAATACAAATACACATTTCTCATTCCAGTAAGTCTTTAACCACTGCTACTGCAAAGATCCAGGTTCAGATTGTTTTCTGACTAGCTCCATGCATTCTTTCTACAGATAACTCCATGTAGAGAATGCTCAAAAATGTTTGCAGCCACTGGGTGCGTGTGAGTGTGTGGGGGGGCTTCCAGCGCAAAGCTAGCATTCTATTAGCTGCTGTCCAACCCCGCTTATAGAGTGCGGGTTCAAGTAGAGCACAGGTTCAATGGTAAGGTATCATTTAGAAACAGTACTTTAGGAGAGCATGGTATGTCTACCTCCAAGAGATCTGATAGAGTGGAAGATACTAATTTCCAAAAAGACACATTAGGACGTTCCCAGTCCATATGTAAGAAAGGTCTCACACAACCCAGAGAGCATAGATCACAAACAGAGTGTATGAGCTTCATGAGGAATCACTTTTTTGGCGTAAGATACATTCTATGTATGAGTTTGAAGTGTATACGATTATGACTAAGGTTCTTTGATGCTTCGTTTATATAGTCCCAGACAATCAACCAACATATTTCGTCACTCAAGGACTCTGGTCCCCTGATGATCAGCCCAAAAAAAAAAGTTGCCTTAAAACCATAGTTGAGGGATTAGAGCAGATTACTTTGTTAATCTTAACTGCCTTGAGCTGGGCTGCTGTCAGCCTGAAGTAGCGCTGGAAGCGCTTGTCATCCAGGCGAAGTATTTGAAGGAGGCGGTGGAACTCCCCCAGTTCCGATCTCCTCTGGATGGTGTCGTGCACCAAAATAGGACAGCGGTGAGCGTTTTTTCTGTCTTTTCGCGACTTGTACAGCGTAGCGATGGATGCGGTGTCGGACATTGTCCAGCAGTTTTTGCGGTGAAACACGGAGCGGGCGTGACGTCACTGAAGCGACTTTTAGTCGCTAGTCACTTGTCCGGTAGAGCAAACTAAGCAACTAAGCGACTAGCAACTAAAAATCGTGTCCGGTGTGAACGCGACTTTATGGTTCTCTGGTGCCACATTTTCTCCTTGAGCCAAGACCGATCTTACATTTCTGACTTAACCTGTCCTTATATTCTTCAACTTCCAAGACTGACAAATCTCACAAGGCACTTGTATTATCTTTGTTATAACTGAGGCCATATTTGTGCTCTCTCGCTCAACTCCGCCTTCTCACCCATCCATCCTGACCCTGCCACCTATGATGAGATTGATGTTCTCCCTAAAGCTGCGTAATCTGCCTGAGCTGCAGCCTCCTCTCCTCTCCTCAGTCTCCAAGAATCAGCACTGCTACAACTGCAGCACACACACCTGCTGGCTGCAATGCTTACATCACTGTTGCTGTTCCTCTTTGGCTTAGCACCAATACATTGGGCTCCAGCAGAGGGATTCTCACAGCACGGTCTTATACATTCCTGCATTTAATATGTAATATACGTTGTCACAAATTTGTCATGCTCACAAGGCTGTTTGCTGGGTTTAAGTCTACCATCAAAGCTGAACATAACATTTTTGTTTTGATGGTCCATTTCCTGGCAGCCGGAGTGCTTACAGTGGATGGCCACATGGTGGCAGTGCCACACACATAGCACATGCCAATCATGGCTCCAGGCTCTGAATCCTTGTATTTTGGGGGGTTATGATGTGATGTAGTCATGTCTCCCCGATATCACTGTGAATCCTGCAGGTTATGAGGTCAGAACCTGGACGCCAACATGTCAAAAATGCTGTGCTGCAAAAAATGCTGCTTCCCACAATGCTGCTCCCACTTGAGTCAACTGACTGAAATTCAATAGTGATTGTTGTAGCTCTTCATGTTCCTGAATATCATGGACTAGGTTGAGGAAATTTGAGTGCATGGAATTTCACCATAATTTCAATGGAGTAGCAACCAGTACTGATGATGCCTGTCTCACCTGGACTTTCTGGACATCTATCCAGAAAAGCCATGTAGGCGAGGAGAGGAGCAGTGTCTGAGGGATTTCAAGGTGCAATTTTTAGCAATGAATAGTTGCTGTGCTAACCATCACAGTAAGAAGACAAGAACAACATTGTCCTGTCTCTGTCCATGTGGGTTTGTGTACAACCTGAACCAAGACTTTGAATCTTGTGGAGCACAAAGTGATGGTCCTCGCAGCATTGCACTGTCGGTGCAAGCAGCATGAAGGTAGAGAAGCTGAGCTAGAGGAGCTTCTACAGCTTCATAGAGGTCAGCACAGGTCCTCTGACCCAACATCTGCATCAGAAGATCTTTCCAGATGCTGAAGGCCGCATCTTTCCATATGCAATGAGATGGTTTGCATGTCAGGGAAGACAACTTGCAAATGATTTAGCGTGACTTTGCTGGCGTGAAGGAAGATGTGAGGGGCTCCAGCACTTTCTGAGGGGTTTGTCTGTGTGTAACTCAGCTCTTTGGTGGAAGGAGACCATATGGTCCACTCATCAAGCTCTGTTCCTGGACAACTGGAAGCATCATCTCCAGAAAACACATCCATTAGTCGTCTCCTTGTTTGGTATCTATCTTCTTTATTTTTGCACGCAGTGGGAGGAGCTTGCAAAGGATGACCCATGATTTCCCTTCTGTCTGAGAGTTCATCACCTCAAGTGTTTTGCATTCAGAGGCTGCGTTTCACTTCCTCATGGCTGCTGACTTTGTTACTGACAACAACAAACCATGGTGCTTTGGTTGGCCCCGAGCCTGTAGGTGGACTGCTTACTCACAGTCTTTATTTGACTTTCAAATGAGTCTCGTGTTGGAGTGGATCGGTCAGATTACTCAATGAACAAAAGGCCTATAGTGCACATTCTATCTATTTCTGATCTATGCTCTTGCAGGGATGCATGTTTTTTCTTCAGCCACTCACAGTTGCTCTTTTTCATGCCATCCTTTAGACATGCTTCATCCAATCATTACGAACTACAAGCGGCGCTGTGGGTTTCTGATTTCTCCTGTTTGAGTGAAGCGGGAAGCCAGACGACGGAGTGCTGCATTCTCATGGAACCTGGGAACAACATGTGGATCACGTTACCGTCGCACCGTTCGCTAGCAGTGCTTGTTTGTTTTTCTTTCTTTCTGGTAGGAATCTGCAGTCTGCTGGTTCCATGCATGCAATGCAATGTTTAAAGGTTCGGGGATGCAGCAGAAATGGTCAAAAATAGTTACAAATCGATCTACAATTGATACAATAGTGATTTATTCTTTTCTAAATGATGATGGTTTGCTATATTGCCCATCCATATGTCATTCTCTACATCTTCTTTATTTTTTTTATTTTTTTACTTTGCTAGAGAGTTTTCCATTTAAGGCTCTGGTGTTTTTTTCTTATATTATATTTTAGTTCAATTAGTTCAATTCAAGTGGAGAAACACAGGGCTCCAGGTTTACCTCTCACAATTAAAGGTCCTACTAAAATCATACAGTAAGCTTGTGAGGGAGGAAAGAATTGAATATTCTCTGATCTAATCAAGTCCAACAAAAATAATGCAAAATTCTTATTCAATACTGTTGACAGCCTTCTAACCCTGCAAACTGTGCTGAGCCTGCTGCCTCCAAAGAGGAATGTTGTTTAAGACGGCGCAGCCAGTGTCGCAGCAGCTCCATTGTCCCAGCTCAGCTGCAGACCAAACATCCTTCATCCTCATCTCCAGGGACCTAAACTATGCTTCGCTCTCTGCCACTTCACACAGTTCATTACCTGCCACAGAAGTGACAATAAAACGCTGGATTTGCTGTATGCGAACATCAAAGATGCATACAGCTCTTCCCCCATCCCCCCTCTCGGCCGCTCCGACCTTAACGTCCATTTGCTTTCTCAGTACACACCGTCGGTGTAGAAGCAGTCTCCACAGAGGAAGACAGTGAAAATATGGACCGAGGAAGCAAAGGAGCAGTTGAAGGAATGACACCACAGACTGGGACGCCTCTGAAGCAGATGTCAGGCAGGCCGCTTCACACCTTTACAGGCCAGCCGCCTCCGCCTAGCTGTTCCCACCTCAGCTCCAAGCACCCCACTCTGCCCCTACTGTCCCTCTTCACCTGGTGCAGACTGGTTCGTCTCTTATCTCACTGATCAACACTTCTTTGTAAGTATAGAGACTTGTTCCTCACAAACCCAGAAAATTATGTGTGGGGTTCCCCAGGGGTCAATTTTAGGCCCAACTCTTTTTGATCTCTACATGCTTCCCTTGGGGACGTCATCAGGTTTGTTGTTTTGTCAGTAACAAAGTCAGCAGCCATGAGGAAGTGAAACGCAGCCTCTGAATGCAAAACACTTGAGGTGACGAACTCTCAGACAGAAGAGAAGTCATGGGTCATCCTTTGCAAACTCCTCCCACGGCGTGCAAAAATAAAGAAGATAGATACCAAACAAGGAGACGATTGATGGATGTGTTTATGATGAGGAGTTGGAGGTGGAGTGAGAAGTGAAGCAGCTGTGAGGTCAACTTAAGTATGTCAAAGTAATGAAGTAATGAAGCTTCTTTGGAAACAGCAGAGAGTCAGAGGATGGAGGTGTACAAAGATTTCCTGCATCAGATATGAACCAGTGTTTTCTGGAGATGATGCTTCCAGTTGTCCAGGATCAGAGCTTGTTGAGTGGACCATGTGGTCTACTTCCACCAAACAGCTGAGTCACACACAGACAAACCCCTCAGAAAGTGCTGGAGGCCCTCACATCTTCCTTCACAACGGCAAAGTCACGCTAAATCATTTGGAAATTGTCTTCCCTGACATGCAAACCATCTCATTGCATATGGAAAGATGTGGCCTTCAGCATCTGGAAAGATCTTCTGACGCAGATGTTGGTTCAGAGGACCTGTGCTGACCTCTATGAAGCTGTAGAAGCCCCTCTCGCTCAGCATCTCGGCCTCCCTACCTCCTTGCTGCTTGCACCTACAGTGTGATGCTGTGAGGATCATCACTTTGTGCGCTACAAGATTCAAAGTCTTGGACACAAACCCACATGGACAGGGACAGGACAATGTTGTTCTTGTCTTCTTACTGTGATGGTTAGCACAGCAACTATTCATTGTAAAGTCCAAGTTGAAATCCCTGCTTAGTGGCTGAGACACTGCCCCTCTCCTCACCTATATAGCTTTTCTGGATAGATGTCCAGAAAGTCCAGGTTAGGTAGATGTCATCTGTAGGGAGGGTTGTTTTGCATGATGTTAATGTGGGTAGATAATCAGACTCAGGAGGTCAGAGTCCTCAGTGTGGACAGGAAGCAGCAGGCTGACAGCAGCTCACACCTAACTGCTCCTCAACTTGTCCTGATCAATCTGACTCTTGCTCGTTACTCGGTGATCCATCAGTTCTTTGTAGATCTGCAAGAATCAAACCAAGCAGCAGAAGTCAGAGTGGAAGAGTCATGGTGGGTGTGATGGGACTGCTGATCTTCCTGCTTCTAGGTTGGTGAACTAAACCCTGTCATGTTTCATGGATTATTGTTCTGTTCTCACTCAGTCATGTGACTTTCTTTTCCTTTCAGGTCTACCAACACCTGCACTGGCTGTTCTCAGAGAATTCCACTTTGTCAACCTGAATAAAAACTGGGCAGAGGCTCAGAATTACTGTAGACAGAAGTTTGGCGACCTGGCGTCTATAGTGAGTGCAGACTGGCCTAAAGTCAAAGAGATGATTGGAAACAAAGAAATATGGATCGGCCTGTATGATGATGTGAACAGCTGGAGATGGTCCTTGGACAATATGTCTCTTTACGAGCAAGAGTTAGGAAGCTGGTTTGTTTTTAATGCAGATAATGCAGGAAGTCGACAGCACTGTGCAGTTTTGTATGACGGAGAAGTTATTGACGTGAACTGTGAACAGTCCCGAAACTCAGTGTGCTACGATGGTGAGTTCTCAGTTTTATGACACTATTTTTTGCATAACTGATGATGAGGCTCCTATCATGTCCTCACTGATCAAAGTGCTTCTTTGGGTCATCTCAGAGACCTCCAACTCCTACATCCCAGTGACCAATGCAAAGACCTGGCAGTCCGCCCAGAGCTTCTGCAGACAGACCTACACAGACCTGGCCAGCATCAGAAACCAGCAGGAACTCAATGACATCATGAGCGCGGTCGATCCTACTGAGCGCTATTGGTTGGGTTTATCCAGAGATGGATGGAAGTGGTCTGACCAGAGTGATGACTTCTCCTTGACAATCTGGAAAAGTGGTAATCCCCATGGAGGCACTCAAACCTGTGGAGGTCTAGGGGCAAGTGGAATATTTGATTGGTATTGTAATGCTGAACGTCCCTTCGTCTGTTCAGGTAAAAAGCTCCATCTCTCATAGCAACCATGTTGAAGTTGAGGTCTTTTGTTTGTAGTTTGTCTGGATGTTTGGGTGGAGGTTGGGAGCACAGATTGAACCTTTGGGGAATATGCTGACTCTTGTTGAGATGATGATGATGTCAGTGTGGTAAATATGGTGATCTTAGCTTAGCTTAACAAAAAGACTGGGATGATGTGTGAGCTGCTGCTCACTGAGCTCCACAGGACTTTGGGGCCTTTGGACTGAGCCAGATTTCCCCATCTTTCCAGTCTTTGTGCCAAACTAACTTCATATTTCATGGACACATGTGAGAGTGGAATCAATGTTCTCATCTGATGGTTCCCCAAAATATCCAGCTGTTCCTCACAGCTGCTGCATGTAGAAGCAGCCTCCACTCTGAGTTTATTCCTCCTCCTACAGTTCCACAGAGGAAGGTGGTGAAGGTCACGCTGAAAACCGATGGATCAGTGAACCCGAATGACCCACTGGTGCAGGAAGCTCTTCTGAAGCAGGTCAGTGTGGTTCTTCCTCTGGCTAAGATGGTTGAAGATGTGAAGCTGATCAGCAGCTGTGATTGTGTCTTGTAGATGGAGGAAGATCTGAGAGGGCAGGGGCTCCATCCGGAGTTCAGCCTGAGATGGAGGAAGCAGCCACATGGAGACATCTTCAATCAGACAGAGCTGTGAGGACTGTCAGACCAGACAAAGGCTTCAAAAACACCAAGGGACTGACTGACTCCTGCTGACACCTACTGGCAACTCAGGAGAAGTGCAGCACACACACACCTCCTTGAGTGTGTGTTTGTCTTTTGAGTGAATTGTAAAGGATTTGTATTGTTGTTGTTGTTGTTCTCCCAGAGCTCCATGACTCTTCTGCTGAGTCACTCCACCTTGTTAACCAGGATCGTTTCTCTCTTCAAAGTTTAGTGCTTCACTTCTGTTATTTATAATCTAAGTATGATTTCATTCACTTATTTCTACTTTATTACACATTATGTGTGTGTCTTAGTTTGTTTTTGCATTCTTATCAGGTTGGGATCATTAAAGATTAATTAAACCCCCAGACTATTTCTGTCTGATTGTGATGAACACTGAAATACTTGGACATTAAGTCCTTTTGTTGGGTGATTTGGGTGTCTAGTTTTGTCTATAGTATTTACATTTCACATGTTGCCTAGGATGCCTAGGAACTGCTCTCTACATATGGAACACTGGCAATTGAAAATATATGTACCGATCAGCTGGGATGAAGGCAGCCAACCGGACCAGCAGGCCCCGGTCATCCCAGGTTTGCAAGCATCAGGCAGGTTTATCTTAAGCGTGTCCAAACTACAGAATTAGAGAATCAAATTCTACAAACAGAAGGGATTGTGACCCACATATAATATTGGCACTTCACTGTATTGTACTTTTTAACACTAGATGGAACTGCTGTCTCTGACTTAGGCAGCATCTTCACAGTGGCGCTCTTCCACAACATGGTACCATGTCTGCTTGCGTCCCTCTGCTCAGCACAGTTCTGCTGTGTTTCCATTACAGGATAGTAGCATGAGAGCTTGAATGTGCCCGTTTGCTGGCTTTTCCAGCTGCTGTGACCTCTTACCTCACAGGTCTTCTCTCACAGGCACAATGACTTTTAATGGCTCAAAATATACACATGCCCATGATGTTGTACATCATCTGTCATGTTGGTCAAGTTTTCTTTTATATTTTAGCAAGCCTTGGCTCAAGCAACTCAACCGCAATTTTGACTGGCTCAGAAGACAGATCCCGTCCTGGGGGTTTAACTGCCCTCAGATGTGTTTCACGAAACAGCCTGTAAAGACTCTCCATGACCCTGATCTTGTTAACGTCCCTCATTGTTACCATGACCCCGCCAAAGTTTTGTATTGACTAGAGAGGTTTGAATGATGTGACTGTGAAGGACAGGTACCCCCTGCCACTGATATCAACTGCTTCTCGAACTCCTAGATGACGCTAAGATCTTCACCAAGCATGAATCAGGCAATGCTTTCCATCTTGTTTGGATAAGGTAGGGAGATGAGTGGAAAACTGTCTTCAACACTGCCACTGGACATTATGAGTACCTTGTCATGCCATTTGGTCTTACAAATGCTCCTGCTGTTGTCCGACCATTACTGAAGCATTTAATCGAGAACCAGCTGTATATCAAGGTGGAAAAATGTGAATTTCACAAACCTAATTCCTTGGGTTTGTGGTCGGGGGAGGGGGAGGTCAGGATGGATCCTTAAAAAGGTCTTGGCAGTGGCCTACTGGGCCACTCCACGCTCCTGTAAGGATGTTCAGAGGTTTCTGGGTTTTGTGACTTTCTATCACAAGTTCATAAAGAATTATAGTGCCATTGCTTCCTCTGCATGACCTAATCTCCTTGAAGAGTCCCTTTGTTTGGTCAAAATCTTCTCCTCCGCCCCTGTACTCATCCTCCCGGACTGTCAGGAATAAGGCTCAGGAACCACCGCAATTGGATTTCAACGCCAGCTCAAAGGTGGGGGGTGGTAGGATGCTGCTGCTCTTAGTGGCATCTCTCGGCCAGCTGCCCTTTTATGCACGGAGCAGTTGAAGACTCTTATCAGCTCGTCCAAGAACTCGTCAACCCTCGGCAGGCAGGGGGAGGAGACTAGCCGCTGGAGGAGGGACTCCTGACATGGACTCCTGTCAGCAGTTCATGGTGGAGGTGAAGCTGCACCCATGTGCGTTTCTGTAAAAAAAAAAAACTGTTCTATGGCAGAGCGACATTTCAATGTCTGTGATCACCATTAAAGTGGCCCTGCAGGACTAGAGACACTGCTTGAAGGGAGGTTGACTGCCATTTCAGATTTTGACAGAACATTAAAAAATCTAGAATATTTCGAAACTACCAACGTCTCAACGCCAGGCATGCTCATTTTTGACTATTCTCTCCAAGGCTTGCTTGGTCGCAGCAGTTACTGATGTTGTTCATGAGGGGAAGCTATTTGATGTTCCTGGTCTCAGGGGTGATGTTGTTCATTGGGCCCACACCCTGGCATCCAAAGGACCCTCTTTGTTGTGCAACAGCACTTATGGTGGCCAAGCATGAAAAACGACAAGTTGACTATATCAATGCATGCCCTGTCTGTACTAGCCATAAAGCTTCTCACCAGAGGCCTCAGGGGGAACTCATGCCTCTTGTTGTGGAAATTCGCAGCATAATCCAACGGACCCAAGTTTGCTGTGAGGATGTGAGTTTATTCAGACCGTGCCGGCGGTCCGGCATGCTGGCAGGCGGGTGAACCCACCAACATGGACTGCGTCCACGTTGATGGACTGAACAAGAATGGTCGTGGTGACATCTTTCTTATACAGTTACATCAAAGAGTTTCGGGCATGAGCAAATGTTTAGGCAGGAAGTGGACAGCAACCAATCAACATGTAGGAATCAGCAAGGCCGTGAGATGCAAATGTGGTTATCTTAGAGGAATGTGGAGGCACAGAGTATAGGGGGGGGGGGGTCGGGGCACATGTTGTTAAATGGCTCTACAATGTAATGTGTATTTTAAAACATTTTCTTCTTCACTCTTCCCATCCTTAAAAGGGAAGTGCTGTTTTTACAGTTTTGACTGACCTAAAATACGATAACTTATTCGCCCATATAACTTTTGTCTCACTGTAATGCAGCGTTATCTGTCGCCAAAACCATTCATTTCGCCAATATTTTGTCATGATTCGCTAGTGCCGTTCCCTTTTGAGTCGCCTGTTATCGTCATCCTGCGTCTGTACCTTGACCTACTAACATCTGAACTGGAAGTTGTCATCTCAGGTGCCGCACGGAGCCGGAAAACAAATTCAAGAAAAATAAACAATGTATGCATGTGTGTAGGCTACGTACTCAATCAAAAGTTGCCTGTTCGTCCTGCAGGTGACAGGGAGGTCGGAGTCTGGATCCAAATGCTCGACCAGGAATCGAAGCAAAGTTGAACAAAAAATCACTCGAACAAGGAAAGTAGCAAATAAAACAAAGTTCAACTTAAAATCTCAGGAACTCCTGGAGAACAAGCAGGATAGAATCGAAGGATAAAATAGAGAGTTTTTACTCACAGTAACAAAAATACCCAAGGTACACTTGGAGTAAAACCACAAAAAATAATCCAGACAAACGATCACAGACTCGACCGTAACTTGGGTCATAAGACAGAGATGGAAACAACGGCACCAAACACGACGATCTGGCACAAGACAAGGGGAGACGCAGACTTATACACACACAGAGGGGAAATGGGGAGCAGGTGGAAACAATCAGGGCAGGAGAGACAATCAGACCAGAGGTGAACACACAGGAAAAAGGCAAGTTAGCTGACATACAGGGAAAGTGGGGTTTCAAAATAAAACAGGAAGTGACGAGACAAAACATAACACAACATAGCATGACGGCAGGCTATGTCTGAGTCTTCCTCATCCTCCTTTCAATGAGCTCCTCAACTGTATACTCTGTCTCAAAACGGTAAGGACACACCCATCATGTTCAAAGTTCTCATCCACAACCTCGTTATCTGACAAATATTCAGCCATGTTGAACAAAATTAACAATAGCAAAATCAAAGTAAACGGCTACGCGCGGCACCTAAGATGACAACTTCCAGTTCAGAGGTTAGAAGGTCAAGCGACAGACGCAGGATGACGATAACAGGCGACTCAAAAGGGGAACAGCACTAGAGAATCATGACAAAATATTGGTGAAATGAATGAGTTTTGCGACAGATAATGCTGCGTTAGAGGCTTCACTCAGTGCCTGTTCACTCCCATTATTAGATATACGCGCCGCTCGCCAGATCAAAATATCTCCCAAAGGACTTCGAGTGACACGAAAGTTAAAGGGTGAATAAATTATTGTATTTTATGCTAGAAATAATGTAAAAACTGTAAAAACAGCACTTCCCCTTTAAGTGCCCCTGGTTGCACATTGCCATGGACTTTGTCACCACTTTCAAAGATGGTCCACTATGTCCCCCTGCCCAAGCTTCCCTCGGCAAAGAAGACAGCAGAGGTCATGTTGTCACATGTCTGTTTTGGGAGGAGATTTGCGGCCTCCAGGGCGCCACTGTCAGCCTCTCATCTGGGTTGACAGACGAACGGGCAAACCGAGCTCCTAAATCAGGAGCTGGAGAAGGGACTCCACATCACTGCATCCCAGCATCCCAATTCCTGGTCAGATAAACTGGTTTGGATTGAACTTGCCCTCAATTCATTGCCTCCCTCCTCCTCTGGTTCCCCCCCTTTCATGTTCCCGTCTGCTTTGGCCTTGGTGAGGAGCTGCAAGCGGACCTGGGAGTGGGCCCGCCAGAATCTGCTCCAACAGTCAGACGCCTACAAGGTTGCTGCTGGTCCCTGACACTCTTCTGCCACCAACTACGTCACCAGCCCAAAGGTTTGGCTCTCCACCAGGAATCAAGCCAGCCCTCTCCAGTCCCTTGTCGGTCTGTTTTTTGCACATTCATGTTTCATGTTTCATGTCTAGTCCTTCCTGTTTCAGCTTGAAATCAATAACCCTTGTCTCTGTTTCAGTTTGGTTGCTGTCCTGCCCTTCCCCCCGTCTCGTCTAACCTTCTCCCCTGAGTGTTCATCCCACCTGTTCCCAATCACTCCCCATTACCTCTTGTACTTCACCTCATGTCTCTCGCGATCTCATTGCCAGTTTGTTGCTCTTCACAGTCCTCGTTCCAGCACTCTTCTTCACAGTCAGAGCCGCACCGGATATGACCTTGCTCGTGTTTTGGACCTTGTCGTTTAGCCTGAGGTCTGTCACTGCTGCCTGACACAACCATGTGTTTGTGTCCTGCATTTGTGTCCTCCTGGTTCCGTTCCACCTTCATGACATCATCACAATAGCACGCCACATTCAAATAAGATTATGTCACTTCTTTGTTGCCACGCCTATCTGTCAGCACCAGTGGTATATTGTTTTCTTGCACTTCCCCTTGACCCTTACAATGCAAGTTCAAATCCATCCTGGTCCTTTTGTGGATCAGATTCTGAGATAAATATAAGCAGGTCGTCAGCTGATTGGATGCAGATGTGATCATTTACACCAGCTGACTGGTTTGTGCTTTACAATGCTTACCAAGCTCAGCATCTGATGGAGGAGTCACATCAATCCTGATCTTCAGCAGAAGCAGTCTGCTGGAAGAAACACACCTCATGTCTGAGAAAATGAATCAAAGTCTTTTGCAGTCATAGAATGTCCTGTGACTCATCAGTGACCATGCAAGGTAAGGTGAAATGAAATGAAATGAAACGGGACGTTTCCAGCTCAGAGATATACATGAAATTAAAGTTTTCAAGATGAATTGAAGAAACTGGGACAAGCTTTTCTTCTTCTCCTCTAAAGGTGGCGCTCGGCCAGCTACCATAACAACTGTTGTTGTAGTCTGCGTGAAGAACGCTCCCTCGCGCTTTCTGCTTCCCACTCGGCTACCGTAGTAACACTTCCTCCAGTCAACACTTCTCAAACACAAAAGGTTGAAATCAGGGACCTTTTCGGTGACAGCTTTGAACGGGGCAGGACATCCTAATGGGGACTGTCCCTGGAAATCAGGACGTCTGGTCATCTTAACGTGACGGAGTGTTTAATCGAGTGGGAGTGTGTGTGTGTCTATTGTTGGGACTGGCGTGACGTGGGTGGGCGTGGGCGTGGCCAGGGTCGGTATGAGAAAGTGCCGAAGCACCTGGAGGATCCAGCCGATCGAGCTGTGCTCTTTCCTGATGCGTCACTTCCCCTGTCGCCTGCTGTCCAATCACAGCCCCGGGTTGCTCTGCCGCCAGGTAACTGCGATGGTTGATGACGTCACGCCAAAGGGCGGTGAACGGCGAATCACTCTCAGGTTCTCCGTGGATCTCCGTGGACCTCCGTGGATCTCCGTGGATCGGGGCAGACATGGGCAAAGTGGAGGAGTTTGAGATCCGCTTGGACGGGAACAGAGAGGTGTACGGGCCGGGGGAGGCCGTCAGCGGCTCCGTGCGGCTCAGCGCCGAGCAGCCGCTGCAGTGCAAAGGTGAGGGGAGCCGCCGCGACCCGGAAGGGAGGGACGGAGCAACAACAACAACAACAACGAGGCCACTCACACACACACACACACACGGTCAGCATGTGTGTATTTCTCCTGAGCTCTACTTTATTGGCTGGCAATCTTCTACAGACAGAACACAGCTGGTGTGTGATGGTGTGTGAGAGGTCAGTGTGTGTGTGTGTGTGTGTTTCTCCCTGTGGATCACCAGTGGTTGTTCTGTCAGCAGGGGAAGTCCTGATCATCAGGTGACCATGACTAACCACCTGACGGTCAGTGAGTGTTTGGGCTCTGATGAGGCAGTGAGATGATGAAGATGAGCGTGGAGGTGCTGGGCCTCCTCCCCCTTTGAGGGACTCAGATGGTGTTTGTTGCCGCTTTGAGTTCAGAGAGAAAGTGTGTGTGACTTCATGATGACGATGAAGATGATTATGTGGTGGAGGTGGGGAGCTCCTCCTCAGCAGCAGCAGCTCGCCGCCTCGGCTCAACTCGGTGTTGTTTGAAGGTTTTGATCTCCGGTTGGTCCACATTCCTGCTCAACACAGAGCCGGTCAGACCAGATAGAGAGGCTGCTGAAGCTGCTGAAGCTGCTGCTGCTGCTGAAGCTGCTAGCTGGGTTTGTGTTGGCAGCACACCTCCGTCTCTATTGCCTTGCTCAGCCTAGCTTCGCTTTAGCTTTACCTGCAGACACACTCACTTACACACCTGCCAGTCTGTCACCACAGTGTAGGATCTGATTGTGTGTGTGTGTGTGTGTGTCAAATCAAATCGATCTTTATTGTCATTTTGCGTGTAACACAGCACATACAAAACGAAAGGGATCCAGGATCAAACACACATCAGTCACACAACAACACACTTCAACACACTAGATGAGTTGAGCACATCTAAGATCTGCAAAGAGGTGTGTGCTCAGGTCGTGACCTTCTCAAGTCCACGATCATCTCCTTGGTTTTGTCCACATTTAGCACAAGTTGTTGTTGGTGCACCAGCATTACAACAGCTCAACATGTGTGTGTGTGTGTGTTGCTGAGCTATGTGTTGCTGAGTTGTGTGTTGTTTTCCTCAGCCATCAGGGTGAACTGTCACTTGTGTAGTGTGTCATGTTGTGTTGTGTCGTGTCGTGTGTGTGTGTCTGTGTGTTGCTGAGCCGTGTCTTGTGCTCCTCCCTCAGCCATCAGGGTGAGCTGTCACTTGTGTTGTGTGTGTTGTGTGTGTGTGTGTGTGTGTGTGTGTGTGTGTGTGTGTGTGTGTGTGTTGCTGAGCCATGTCTTGTGCTCCTCAGCCATCAGGGTGAACTGTAATGTGTTGTGTGTGTATGTGTGTGTGTGTTGCTGAGCCGTGTCTTGTGCTCCTCAGCCATCAGGGTGAACTGTAACGGGTTCTGCGGCGTCAGCAGCAAGGCCAACGACTCAGCGTGGACGGTGGAGGAGCAGTACTTTAACAGCAGCGTCTCTGTGGCAGACAAAGGTTTGCTGGCTTTCACTTCTCGTCATTTTCATCGCTGATCAGCCAGTGATCATCTTCACAGCAGCAGGACGGCCTCACAAGCACAATGCATGATGGCACCGTGTCTCTCTGTCCTCACAGGAACCCTGAAGAAAGGAGAGCACACCTTCCCCTTCAAGTTCCTCATCCCAGGTGGGGCTTTGCAGCCGCGGGATCAGCACTCGTCTCGTTTTTACAGGAAGTAGAAAGAATGGAGCAGCTCCCACGCTCCGGAGCTCATGACATGTTTTTATTTCAGTCTGTTTAAAAAAAATTACACATAACATAAGAGCTCCATTAAAGTCACAGTAAAGTCTTGTGTGTGTGTGTCTCAAGAGTCAACAAAGGTTGATTGGATGTGATAGCAAATAGCAGCAGAGCCATGTTATACTGTCAAAGACGGCCCTGTCTGGAGTTTAGAATATTGGGGCGTTCCAACAACACACAGTATAATTTTAACATTCTGCATATTGTTATATTTAGATTTTCAGTCAAGACGTGGGAGC